>OU618559.1:6227321-6728864 GCA_914829495.1 Eilema sororculum
TGGCCCCCTGGAGTCGGTTGGGGTGCCATTGCCAGGCAATTGTTACCCACGTAGCTGGGTGGTTGCCGCAAGACGTGGCCGCACCAGCGGAGGCGAGAGTTCCTCACGCGATTTGCATACTTAATCAAAATACTTACGGACAATTTTTTTATCCTTAGATCGCCTGTAACTTTGGTTTGTGGTATTTCTTATATATTGGGCATATTGCAACACCTTTTCGCCGAGTTGTTCAATAAAATTAGCTATTAGTTCTTTCCCATCGCCAGTTAAATTGATTTCATTCTCTCCTGAGTCTCGTTCTTGATTGTTGTAATCATTATTCAAATTGTCGTGCTCCCTCCTTTTTCTTAGTTTCCTTACCGATGGACTTTTGTAATGAAAGTCACCGCTGAGTGAGTGTATCTCGACATCTCTGTCAGAATCGGAAGATTCTGACGATGCTGACGATACTGGATGCGAAAGGGAGTATGAAGCTGCAACTTAAAAAAAAACACCGTTATAAAAGCCTTACCAACTTACCATATAATTTCATTCAAATATTTGGGCAGAGTCATCAAAAATCAATGTTTAAAAATTGTTGAAAAATCATTCATTGGTTCCAACAGTTCGTAAGAAAGTTGGTAGATGGCTTCACTATCGCCCTTAAAGACGGATATAAAAAGAAGGGTAATTTGAAGTGATTCAGGCTCAATAGCTCAGTTGAAAGAGCATTCCTTCTATAAGGGAAAGGTCGTGGGTTCAAGTCCCACTTGAGCGCTTCTTTTTAACCCCCGACGCAAAAACGACGGGGTGTTATAAGTTTGACGTGTCTGTGTGTGTGTGTGTGTGTGTCTGTCTGTGTCTGTCTCTGGCATCGTAGCACCCAAACAGATGAACCGATTTGGATTTAGCTTTTTTGTTTGAAAGGTAGGTATATTAGTCAGGAGTGTTCTTAGCTATGTTTGAAAAAAATCGGTCCAAGATGGCCGCCGCCACAACATGTTGGAATACATATTTCTTTATAATTCCCTCAATATGGTTATCAAATGAAAGCGCGTGACTAGTAGATCAATTTAAAAAGTATAAAATAAAAATTAAATTACAAATTTAAAAAACCCCCGTCACAAAAAACACCAAAAAGTTGAAAATAAATGAATAAATTTTAATTCAACGGTTGCCATATCGGGGGACCTTACGATATAAAGGAGTACTTGACAAGTTACGGTATGTATATATACATGGTAACCGTTGAATTAAAATTTATTCATTTATTTTCAACTTTTTGGGTGTTTTTTGTGACGGGGGTTTTTAAAATTTTTAATTTTTCCCGATGTATTTCGAACTTTTTTGAGGGAGTTGTGAAAATATTATGTTATGATATCCGCCATTTTGTGGCGGTGGCCATCTTGGATTGATTTTCATGCAACTTATCCAAGAACACTTCCGACTAACTTACTTTTCAAAAAAAAATGAATTAAAATCGGATATTTCCACGGACATACACACACACAGACACGGCAAACTTATAATACTCTACCGCCCAGCTACGCGGGTAACAAATGCATGGCAAAGGCGCCCCCACCGGGTCCAAGTAGAAGGGGTAGGCCCAAGAAGTGCTGGCTTGGCGTCGTGGAGGGTGACATGCGTGCAAACGGTCTCACTACCTTGGACGCCCAAGATCGTGCGAAGTGGAGGAGAAAGAGCCGGAAGGCGGACCCTGAGCTCTGAGGGCAGCGTGGCCTCAGATGCAATCAGGACTAATGTCTTTATGTGGATATTCGGTCATTAACATACCCTCCCTCTCACCAGCTGACTCTGGACCTACAATAGCTTTCAGATGACTCCTTCGGGTCTGGGAACCATAGTGCTCCCATCTGTCACCGGGAAGAGAGTCTTACCTATCACCCCTAGGCTTCCGTTCATGGAGTACCTACCTTACGTAGGTGGTAGTTGGAGGGCCTTAGACTCTGATACTCCACTTTTAATCCAAAGACACTACAATATGTCATTTGATTTTAAACTTTACTCGTATGATATTAAAGACTAAAATGAAATGGCATCTTGTAAAGTGAATAAAAAATTAATGAACTCTTTTTCATCTGATTTTTGACTTTAAGTCTTGGCAGGGTCTTAGGTCTTGGCTTTCAATGGCATTAGTTTTTATACGGCAGATTCGAGGCACTCATGCAGTATCTGTAATATTCTTTCTGGGTACATCAGATTAGGCCACGTAAGCCGATGTGACGTAACACAGTGCTCTTTTAGTGGGCTCGAGTCCGACATATCCCCTTTATCACTACAGCCTCTGTGGCTTAGTGAATGCGGTCGCTATGCAGGAGGCTCGGGATCAATCCCGCATGTTGCAAATATTTGTATGCATGAATATGGGTATTTGCATTGATCTGGTCGTGCCTCGGAGAGCACGTTAAGCCGTCGGTCCCGGTTGTCATACGAACATCTATGGCAGTCGTTACGGGTAGTTGGAGCCCTCAAAAGTTCAACAACTGGTCTAACTGCAATGCTTCGATATCGCCTTTGGGTTGTGGAGGTCAGATGGCACATACACAGAAAATATCGAAGTTTAGCCAAATCCGCAGAGGCTGGTAACGCGGACCCCAAACTCCAAGTTAAAAAAGCTTCGAATGGGCTACAGTGAAGCGAAACCCGAGGTGAATTGGACAAGAAAAAAATGTACCTTTGGGGTTGCCAGAAATCAACAAGTAATAAAATTAAAAATTTTGAAAAACCCACGACGTATAAAAAATAATTCGAAAAATGTTTACTGCAGCGCCCCCTAGTGGGTTGTCACTGTAACACCTATCTAAGAACATGCATCAATCAAACCCAAACCAATTATTGAAAACACATCAAAATCGGACTTGTAGTTTTGGAGAAAATTGGCAACATTGATTTGCATTAAAAATGCTTGCTGTAGCGCCCCCTGTTGAGTTGTCATTGTAACACCTATCTAAGATCATGCTCCAATTAAAGCCGAAACCATAACTGAAAACTGCATCAAAATTGGATTGGTAGTTTCGGAGAAAATGGCAATATGGATTTGCACAAACAAATACACAAACATCCTCTCTTCCCAAACGCATATACCGTCTCCGTTCCGTCGAGGGTAAACATGAATAAATTAATATTTACCTACCAGTTACAATAAGCAACAACCGGAACATCTTATAAGTGGAAACAACTAGAAAATATTATCGAAATCTAAATTAGTTTCGTAAAAAGTTTATAAAACCTATAAGTGGTACTTAAAAATTAAAATTCCCTGCGATAAGATATTAAGGTAGTTTTTATTGCAAATTAGTATTTGATTTAATGGTAATTTTTACATTAATTAGTTGGCAACATTATACCTACCTATAACTAAGGGTATAGTTTCACTAGTATCATGAAGAATATAATGAAATCCATACTTCCTTAATTAATGCGAAAGTCACTCTGTCTGTCTATCTGTATGTTACGCTTTCACGCCTAAACCACTCAACCGGTTTTGATGAAATTTGGTATAGGGGTAGATTAGACCTTGAGAAAGGACATAGGCTATGTTTGGTCGCGATAACCGACATCCACGTGGGCGGAAATACCAAACAACATAATTTTTAGTAACATACATATATTATTATACTCACGCCAAATCAAATCTCCGAAGGTAGGCAAAGGTGAATCATAATTGGCGAAACGTGCTAGTCCACGTGTCACCAATTAAGATTTGCGGTCCCATGACGTAATAAAGGGCGAGCCAATTGCCGTCTAGCAGGCACTTTGTCTTGGACTGTATGTTTACTGTCGGATGGAGAACGGCCCTATCCCTTAGTCACCTTTTACGACACCCACAGGAAGAGCTGGGGTGGTCCTGTTTTAATTTTTTTTTTTTATTTATTACCATTAAAACAAAACAATGAAAGAACAATTAGTGATAGCACAAAAAACCACTAAGGTTTAGACCTGTGCTATTGAAAGTCGTCACATTAACAAAACATTATCAAAATACCCTACTCAACATTCGCCAATATGTGACTATTACAATTTTGATAGCATATAATAATATAGAACGATACATATGAATCTCTTTCTACCTACAGTAAATCTAAAAAATATTGTTTGAGTTTAGTTTTTACACCTGACACAGTGTTACATTTTTGTATATTAGGCGGTAGATTATTGATAAGCCTAGGGATATAGATAGAGATAAAGTAAAGTAAAGTAAAGTATCTCTTTATTGTGTACACCAAGGATAAAAAACATGTTTTGTTTGTAGGTACATTGCAGGTATAGACAATAGGCAGCCTTATCGCACAGTGGCAAAAGAATAAAAGAAAGGAATCGAATACATAGGGAAAAAGAATCTTCTTGAGCGGGACTCGAACCCGCGATCTTTCCCTTATATCCCTTTCCATCACATTGGGCGTGTCTCGGTAGCCGAGTCGGTCAAGGCATTCCCCTGTAAGGGAAAGATCACGGGTTCGAGTCCCGCCCGTCAAGATTCTTTTTCCCTATGTATTCGATTTGTATAGTTAGCAAACCTAATGCAAAAAAAGTCATTCAAAAACAAAGGATTTTTTTTCAACCCTGTCTCGTGGATCAATACCTTTATATTCAATTTTTTTTTCATTACACGTTCCTCATAAATAAATGATAAAAACGAATCAATTTACTAATAACAATTTTTATTAATAATAATTTTTTATGAAAACGGAAATTAACTATTAAATATTTCATTATAAATTGTCGAAAATCGATTTTAGTTGAGCTAAAAATGCTGCGCGTAACTACAATTTTGCTTGGTAAGTATAAATTATATATTTCACTAACGATTAGGATCCCGACTTTGTCCGAATCTTTACCTTTATCCTTGCGTTAAACTAGGCCCTCGATTCCTCTAAAGCAAAACCACTAATAAAGTACAGAAATTGCAAAATTGGTATTAAATTTGTGACTGAGAAATTTGAGAAATGAGTTAGGTACATTAAGTAGGTAATTGTTTCATTCGCTCCACAAAAAGCCATTAATTTTAGTCTTTATCAGCATTGCTTCAAAAATTAAATGGAATATTTTTGCAGTGTGATGCAGTGATGCAGTGCCTTTTGAGTTTAAGCAGGCGGTACCTACTTTTTTTATTTATGATTGTCAAAATGGGTACCACTTGCTTTCAAACTTGTTTTGATTTTATAAACAGCGGTCGGGTTTTTCTAATTTTGTAATAATTTATTTTTTCATTTCGAATTTGACTTATCTATGTTTCAGTTGTAACATGTATTTTACATGTAAAGTCCTTCATGCTAAAAGACTTTTCTCCTAACAACGAATCAAATGATGGCTCCCAACAAACGGAACAGAAAAAAGCGCGCGAAATTACAAATTACCACAACAAGCTATCAGAAAATGGTGATTTAGTTAATATTATATCTTCTCTGAGAACTGGAATGAAAACAATGGTCGAAAAACCACATCAAATGTATTATTATTTAGCAAAATACCAGCAAGAAAAAATGAATGCGAAAAAAAAAGCTCAAGAAATGTCAAATGCACACAACAAGCAGACAGAAATAAAATATTTAGATAGTATGTTAATGGGTCTAACTACTGGAATAAAAACACTATCGGAAGAACCTTATAAGATTGATTATTTATTGGACAAATATGGCCAGCATCTTCTTAATATGTTAAAAGGAAAAATCAAACCAATGATTAAAGCGTTCGACCATAAATATTTTCGTACAAGTAAGTTTTTTATACAAAATAAAGCCAACGAGACGAGAGAAAAAAGGTAAACAAAGCGACCATTACTGAGTTACGTTGCGATAACTAGCGATTATTTTCTCTGTCCTTGTCGCACATATCACACGTACGCGACAATGGCCGAACGAAAGCTGTCGTTGCGTGTTTCGTAGTACAGGAAAGCTGTCAGCGCAGCGGTTCTAAACTGTCAGATCCGACTCGACGACTAAAGTGATACGTAATAATTTTCAGATAAAAATATTCGGAACCGCTGCAACTTTGTTTACCTTTTCTCTCTCGTTCGTTTGCTTTACTTTAGAGTGCTCGCATGATAACTCTGCTTGATGAAAAAATCGGAACTATTATTTTTATATTCTACTAGATAACCCGGTGACTTCGAACCGCCAATTTTTTTCCGCCCGCGTGGCGGCTGATCTCGTTCCCGCTGCACCCTCTATTAGGGGAAGGCGAGTTATAATGATCCCCTTAAGAGAAAAACTTAACTGTGGCTAAAGTCAGAGGCAAAATCACAACATCAAATCATACAATTTTAGACATGACTTTGGTCTTGTAACCAAGCCAAAAATATTCAATATAAAAAACAAAATCAAAGCCAATGGTATGATAAAGGGCTCGCGCCATAATCTGCGCTCGAATGGTGGCGCTGGCAATTTTCTACTGATAGCTCTCGTATAGACCTCAGTATCTCATGTTTTTTCCACTCTGTATGTCCAGAACTGTTTCGTTTCTGGTGTGGTAGACCATTACCTATGATTTAAAATCTTCGCGAGACCCAGAACTCTCAGCTAGGTGTCCGCATCTCACCCATGTTTTTTTAAATCAACTGCTTAAAACACAATTTTCGATTGATGACGATGACAATTAATGATGATTGCTGCCACAGTAAAGTTGTGGGGACTACTACCTACAGGTTTTCTAGAGAGATTTGCAAGCCAACACGAAAACTCTTCGCTCCCGAAAAGTCTATGGTTTTTCACAATTTTATTATAACGTTCGGAAATTTAGAGAAAAAATACTTTCTATAATGTGCTTGCTGTTAAATTTTTAGCACTTTAATGAAATAATTATATCTCTAAAGTACCTGCAGCACTTAATTTCAGTTTCAGAACCTCAAGTTCAACCAGCAAAACACGTAGAAAAACAAATTCAAGTATTCTTAAAAATGGCGGATGATTATTTGGAAGATTTTTTTTCTTCGGAACTTGTTCAAAAGAATATAGACGACATTGTACAGAAAATCAGCATCATTTATCATGCTTTCAAAGCACAGGAAAAGAAAGGAGAACATTAATGTATGGACAATAAAGAAAGAAAGAAAAGATGTTTTTATTGCGGATTCCTTGTTGATTGAATTTTGTATAGATCTATTTCCCAATAACACACTTACAGTTAACTGTACCTAAATCGCATCTCCAGATAATCATAAAATTAAAAATTTTAAAACCCTCGACACAACTCATTCTCACTTTACACTCCATAACTTTCAAACGTCTCCGGTAGTTATTCGTCATTACAACTTCATCAGTAATTGCGCAGACAAAACCTCTCTTTCTCCAAAGAGATCACCGAAACGTAACCAGTAGACAGATGCTTTTAAATCAACATCAGGCCTATATAAGGCCCGATAAAATCGTCCATGCAGTTCTTTACTCCTCCATACTTCCTTTTGATACTTCAGGTTTGCGCCAGTTCTCTTTCGCTAAAGCTAGCGGGGTAAGCCCGCGGTCCACTGCCACTACATCTCGATGGACATCCACATTCACCTTGAGAAAATATTCGCTAAGGTTGCATATCTCGCGGTTGTGTAGAGTCTTAATGTTTAAAAAACCACGACCTCCAAACTTCCGCGGGATAAACAACCTCATTACCTACTGAGAAACGTAGGTGGTGGTATCCAGGGCTTCCAGCTCAGTATGAGTCCATCTGAGTATTCCAAAGGAGTAGGGTAGGACTGGTATGACCCAATCGTTATAGGCACGCACCTTGTTACCGCCTGACAAAAGACTCTTCAGTACTTTTTTCAGACGGCAGAAAAAGCGCCCCCGTAACGATTGCTTCATACCCGACTCGTTAACACCTAACGCTTGTGACATACCCAGATATTTGTAGGTATCGTTCACAGAGAGGGATCTAAGTTTTGTGGAATTATTATTATTATACCTATTGCCATCTAGCGGGCCCTTGGTCTTGGGCTGTATGTTTAATGTCGGGTGGAGAACAGCCCTATCCTTTAGTTGCCTTTAACGACATCCACGGGAAGAGCTGGGGTGGTCCTATTCTACTCCACTGGGAACCATCACGACATTATTGATATCTATAATTCGCGGTAGCCTAGTGGTATGGGTAATGGACTGCTGAGACGAGGTCTCGGGTTCGATCCCAGGTTTACCATGGCACACACCAATGACTTTTCGATGCTTTTCGAAGTTATGTGTGTATTTATCGCAGGTTTATAAGTGCCCGGTTAATGGCAATAGGCTCGCCACTTATTACAGTGGGACCTAAACATAAACTGGCGAAAGGTGGGTGCTAGCACCTCTGCCTACCCCTTCGGGGAATACAGGCGTGAGTTTATATTATGTTATAATATTGAACCTCTTTCCTGAGACTTCGGCTTCAGCTTACCATAAAATGATGTGAAAACGTATAGAGGTGACCAAAATAACATAAAAATCGCTTATTGAATTAAAACCACTTCTTACGGATTCTATCGCGATATATTTGTTAATAAAAAAAAAAAAAAAAAAAAAAAAAAAAAATTATTGTTGCGACGTCGCGACGTACGGACGTGTCTCCGAATTAGTGTACATTTTATTACGGTAAAATTGTAAAGATAATTTATTATGAATTGCCGAGCCTGTGGGGCCAAAGTGCCGGATGGATTGTTTATGAAGTGTTCGAAAGTAAAGTGCCAGCAAGTGTATGACATCAAGTGCCTCGGATGGTCATTGCAGGATTTTAATTGTTTATCCGACAATTATGAGTGGATATGTCCTGAATGTGTTTGTTCTGAGCCTAAGCGAAACGACCCGGACACGCCTGTCCGAAATACTATCGAGCTGAAAGCATATACACCCAACACGAACATAAATACTCAGAGAGGAAGCCGCGTTAAATCAACAAGTGCAACCACCGTTGATTGTGATAAGCATAGTATTTCAGTCAATGAGTTTAGAGAGTTCAAATTAGAAGTTCTGAAGCGACTGGACATACAAACACAGATTATAAAACATCTTCAGGAAGTATGTTTTTCAACAAAATCAGAATTAGTAGAACTAAAGACTCATATGAGGGTACATCAAGATGGGTGCTTTAGTGGCCAGTGTATAAATTATACAAACAATGCCTCACAAAACATCAAACCAGGTGAGGAGGAGGTCAATTCCAGCGAAAGCAGCCCACCAACATTCGCGGAAGTATCTCGAAATAAGAGTATGGGAAGCACCAAAGAAAAAATCATTCATACCCGCACTAGTGTAAGTAAAACCAGTGGGGCCACTAAAATAGCGTCTTCACAAAGGGGAGCTGCAGTACCCAAATCTGTCGACTCGGTTCCGAAAATTTCTGTAGTTAATTTGAGTAGCGGAGAAGAGGAAGGACAGGATGAGTGGCGCGAAGTTAGAAGAAAAAAGGGTAGTTTTCATAGAAAGAATGTTAAGAAAGGAAGTAATATAGGAATGGTGGAAATTCAGGCAACTGAAAAAATGAAGCACCTTCACATTTGGCGACTGACCTCTGAAACCACGAATGAGAAACTGATTTCACACGTAAAAAATATATGTGGTCCAGCTGCTCCCGTGAAAGTCGAAAAGATTAAGCATAAAATAGATAGAGGCTATGCATCTTTTGTTATTACAATACCAGAATCTAAGTACGAAATGTTATGCCAACCGGAAGTATGGCCCATCAATGCAGAATTTTGTGAGTGGATTTGGTTTCGGAGATCAGGAAATACAGCAAAATCATACTAGCTATGATTTTTATTACCAAAATGCCGGAGGCCTACGGACAAAATTGAATACTATCTGTAGGAATATGGAATCATTGAGTGCTGACATTATAGCAATCACGGAGACGGGATGCAATGATTCAATAATGGATGCAGAAATTATTCCTCCTGGCTACCAGATATTACGATGCGACCGTATGGACAGCCGTAAGCTAGGCGGCGCATTCTTTGTGGCCACACACAGATTGGAGCTGCGACGATTGAACGTGCCGGACGACATCAACATAGATAGGTGCGCATTTGAACTGGTTTGTGCGACGGTGTATGTTAAAGGTAGATACTTATTTTTATGTTGTGTTGTTTACATTCCTCCAGCGTCAAATGAATCGGACTATATGATCTTGTTTAGAATTATTGAGCAGTTAAGTGTGAAATATAAACAATTCATTGTTATAGGTGATTTTAATTTATATTCCTGTAATGTAAATGTAAAAAATTATTTTGATTTTTTTTTAACCTTTTGCGAATTCGCTCAGCTAAACGATGTACCAAATTGTAACAAAAGACAGTTAGATTTGGTGTTGTGCTCGTCGGGTATGTGTTCGCGTTATGACGTGCGGGTGTCTAGAGCGGACGGGGCCTTGGTACGTATAGACCGCCATCACCCACCGCTCGCCGTGAACATACGGCTTAACGCTAGCGCAAGCATGCGACCAGCAGAGACGCAGGCCTCGAAATTAAACCATAACGCGCGTGTTATTGAAATAGAGCCTCAATGGAATTTCTATAAAACGAATTTTAATTTATTATATTACTCACTTGCGTCGGCCAAATGGGACCCGATCTATGAACTACAGGAGCCGAGTGAAGCTTTAGCTTGTTTTTATGAAATTATAAATGATGTTTTTAATAAGTATGTACCTAAAAAACAGCCCAAATCGGAAAACACAAGGTACAGTTATCCGGAATGGTATACTAAAGAAATAATATCCGCTTTAAAATTAAAAGCAAAACTACATAAGACATTCAAAGCAACAAAATTAGCTAGTGATTATGAGGCCTTCAAGGCATGTAGGGCGCGAATTAAAATATGTATAGACCGAGAGAGTAAAAACTATGAAGATCGAGTACAAAGTGGACTGATAGAGGATCCTAAGTCATTCTGGAATTTTATTAGGTCCAAAAAATCCTCATACAATAGTAAAACTATTCTGAAGGGCGGGACAGTGGTGTCAGTACCGGAATGTGCGCAGGAGTTTGCAGACTATTTTTATTCTGTGTATAACAACCAGCAGGCGCGGCTCGATGTGGATGAGGCAGTGGCGGCAGGCGGCGCGGGCAGCTCGCGTGTTCACATTCCACGGTTGAGTATACGCGAGGTGCGGACTGCGCTCACTCGCCTTAAGCCAAAACGATCGGCAGGCCCGGATGGTATTCCGGTATTCATTATGCGAGACTGCCGTTTTGTGCTAGCCGAACCTCTTACACATATATTTAATCTTTGCTTATGTAGGTCACATTTCCCAGAAGCATGGAAAGTTACTCGGGTTATACCTATACCGAAAGGGGGAGACGGTTCGACGGTTGAGTCTTATAGACCCATTGCAATCTTGTCGACACCAGCAAAGGTGTTCGAGTCAGCTGTCCAGCAAAGCTTTATGCAACAAGTCGCATCGCAGCTATCTGATGCCCAACATGGCTTTCGACCTACGCGTAGTACGACAAGTAACCTACTGAATAGCATGGTATATTTGTCTCCGCATGTAGACGCAGGGGTGCAGGTAGATGTTGCCTACTTTGACTTTAAAAAGGCATTCGATTTGGTGGACAACGACATCCTACTTGCAAAATTAGCGAGAGTTGGTTGCACACCAAATTTGCTTAAGTTTTTTGCAAGCTACATGCGGGACCGACAGCAGTATGTGGAGTTTGGTGGGTACCGGTCTGAACCTTATTTTACTAGGTCGGGAGTGAGCCAAGGAAGCAATTTGGGCCCATTAGAGTTCCTCATAATGATAAATGACTTGCCAGAAGTCACTAGGGACGCTAAGTGTCTGCTTTTTGCGGATGACCTCAAGTTGCTCCTGGCTATCGAGAGTGAGGACGATTGCGAACGCCTCCAGCAGGATATCCATCGCGTAATGGAGTGGAGTCATATTAACAAACTCCAGTTTAATATTTCTAAATGTTCAATATTAACATTTACCCGAGCTAGTACACCAATCCATTACAACTATGACATTGATAGTGTGCAAATGAACAGGGTGCAGTCAGTGCGGGATTTGGGTGTTCGTATGGACAGTCATCTGACATTCCATGAGCACATAACCGACATCTGCAAACGGGCGTATACGCGGCTTGGATTTGTGCTTCGTAGGGCGGGGTCATTTTCAAATGTGAACGCTATTATAGCTCTTTATAATGCACTAGTAAGGAGCCAGTTAGAAGGTAACGGTATGATATGGGCTCCTCATGAGGTCAAATACAGTCTTATGTTGGAGCGCATACAAAATAAATTTACCAGATACCTATATTTTAGACTGTATGGAGTGTACCCCTTCTACCCCTTGATGTATCCAACCTTATTTATATTAGGTATGGTCGGATACAACAAGCTGGAAGTTAGGAGAGGCTTGGCGACGGCAACATATATTATGAAAGTGTTCCGTGGATACACAACTAATCCGTGTATATTAGAGTGGATAGGTTTAAGCGTGCCAGATAGGTATGTACAACGTCGTAGACAACCGCACTTATTCAAGGTACAGCGCGGCAGAACTAAATTGTTGGACAACACGCCACTTACCCGAGCTATTACCACCCTCAACATCGTGGCAGAAAAAGTAGATGTGTTCTCGTGTTCACTGAGCGAGTTCGAAAAGGTTACCCTACACTATTTGTGTTATGCCAATTAAAAAGTATTTAAGTATGTCTATTATTTATTGCATTGTATTTTTGCATTATTTAGTTTATTATTATGAATAATTATTTTAAATTTTAATTTTTATTATAGGTTTTTTTATTGATTTTTTTAATAATGAATTACCTACTATTTTATTTTTTATATATAATTACTATGAATGTTTTAAATGAATTACCTACTATTAATTATAATAATGAATTATTATTTGAATCATTAATGACTATTTTGAAGTCGGGAATTATTATTATTATTGTTATGTTTTAAATTGCGAGTTATGTATTATTTTATTACTGTGATACATACATTGTGTTACTAATATGCTATGCTATGATATATGATAATGCTACGCTGTAAATTATGTTACTACTTTAGTCGCATTGGGTTTACCTGTAAAGACCTAAGTATGTAAGAAATAAATAAATAAAATAAAATAAATATTTACTTTTAAACCGAGGCTATTGTAATTAATAAACACCCAAATATTAATAGAGAGGATGGATGGAACGTACCACCAGCTTGGGACGCAGTCGTCCACTTAATCAAACCCAGTAAGCAGCAAAATCCAGCAAGACTTAACGTCACAGTGAGCTCATTCTGCGTATAAATATTTACACCAATAATTCCCCATGATTCGGGTAATTTTGAGACTTAAACTTTAAACTATGTGACAACTACCATCATGTGAGTCACACCGCGATCGTGGCGTGAATAGCAGCCGAAACGTCTGTTTAAAAGTAAATAATAACAAATATATCGCGATAGAATCCGTAAAAAGTGGTTTTATTCAATGAATGACGTTCGCGTAAACTTTAGAACATATCAAAAAAATGCCTCCGTTTTACTACTAGCAACATTACATACACGTGAATATAGACTCTAGCCAATGAAAGATGGCGCAATAAGTTGGCGCCAAATTCGAAAACCAACAGGTTGCAACACTGACTAGACTCTGGACATGTACCATAATTGGCTAGTGTTCATGCATGCATAATAGGGAAAAGATTCTAGTATCGACTCCGTTATTTCGGTGTAGGTATATTCAGTGTGCAACGTGTTGATTTTTCAAATTTTGCGCCATCTTTCGATGGCCAGAGTCTAGTCAAAATCAAATCGATCTTATGAACAAAGTAAGACTTAATTTCCTCGTTTTGCCCCCTCCCTGTTGACGGACTGTTCTGATATTTGATACACACCTATAATTCTGACAATACTACGATTTGAATCAATAAAACATTAAATTTGCTCTTATTACAAATTTTTAAGATCATTTTGACACTTTGTTGTCAAGATATTTCTGATGCTGATTGTACACACATGGAATTCAGATACTGTTATTTAGGGTTTCCGTAGCCAAATTGTAAAAAACTGAACCCTTATAGATTCTGTCTGTTCGTCCGTTATGTCACAGCCACTTTTTTCCGAAACTATAAGTTGAAACTTGGTAATATTTACTATATGTATGTATGTATTTGAACGATTTTTTTATAGCATTTATTATGCTAACTTTTAAGTTCGAAAAACATCGGAAATAATTAAACGGGTGAATTTCAACAAGTCCATTAAAATCTTCATTTCCGTGGATTTTTTTATCTTAAGTGTTATAATAAAACAACATCGCGTTAATTAAAGATTTTGATACTGTATGTATTCTCGCTTAATATCTAGCAGATAACTAAAAAAACTAACGAGATATACAAGATTAAAAATTACATGCCACGGCGATGATACATGTGTGTACGGCAATGAAACAAGCGTCCACGGCAATGAAAGAATTATGCCAAGGGAATGAAAGAATCAACCACAGAAATGAAAATCCATATAAATCATAATACTTATACCTACTTACATACAATAATTACAAATTTCATAGGTTAAAAATCTGCAAAAGGAGTAGGTAGGGTACAATTAAACAAATATAATAGAATCAAAGAATTGTCCAATCATTTATTTAAATTCTTTCAAACAAAAAAGAAATTTACAATACATAATAATATGAATAAAACAAATAATATGGTATACTTTTGTTAATTATGCAAAAGTAAATGCAAACAACATACATAGTAAGTAAAGTTTTTAATTTACGTATCAATATTTAATGTGAAGCGAAACAATAACATTTTTATAAAATCTACAGACAAAATAATCACAGCCCACACCGGTTAAGGTTCTTCTTCATAGTCTTGGCAAAATAAACAATCCATTATTAAAATCAAACTATTTATAATTGATTGTACAGTAAAAAACTCATCAAATCTTTCATCTTATTGTAGAAAGTTTTCGAATCCTCTAATGTCAGTATTTGGTGCTACCTATAATAATGTAATACCTAATCATACTATGGCGATGATAACATAAGTCACGGAAATGAAACATCAGGCCACAGCAATGAAACCAAATCGTTTTACAATGCATGGCAATGATTTTTTTTTCATTGCCGTGTTTTTTTTTTCATTGCCATAGCAAATTTTGACCACGGAAACTACGGCAATGAAAGCACGGCAATGAAAAACAAGACAAAAATATAAAATAACAAAAAATCTAATAATTATTCGAAGTATTAATCACTTCACAAAAATAAACAAGAGAAATGGCGTTCTATTGAATGTTTAATCAAGAGGATAACTTATTAAAATAGAAAGTTATACCTATCCACGGCGATGAAAGAAAAAATGTCCAGTAACATAAAAATGGTATACTTACATCTATGGTGCCAAAACGCAGGTACGTGTGTACGTTCTTCCGCGTCGAGCACTTAGGCGGCACCAATATGCAACGTTTAGCGCATATAAGGGAGGACGCAAGTCGTTAGATAAGACAATATTCTAAAATATGTTTAGAACACGGCGATGACAGGCAGTTCTGGGACAAATGTATTTTTTTTAACCATTCGTTGTATTGTTTAAATATTTGAATAAATGTATTTCCTAACAATACTTTAACTATTCACGTATCAACTAAAAATAGGTATTAATAAAAATAACCAATAGATTTTTATCAATGAGGTATCACGACACAGTAGGTGACGTGTGGACAAACACGGCAATGAAAAATTTCGGTGTATTTTGTTTTTTTTTGGAGTACCTATAATCCTATTTAATAGAATATTTAGTGCCCCACATAGATCACTATTTCACCTAACTAGCAAAAAATGTTAGAGCATTATAACTATGATTTTTAGTACCGATTTCATCGATGCCACGCAATTCTTGGTCCCGGGAAATTCACCCAAACGCTCAAGTGAGACTTGAACTCACGACCTTTCCCTTACAGGGGGAATCCTCCTCCAACTGAGCTATGGAGCCACATCTGAATCATTTCAAACGGATAGAGACCGGATAGAAACCAATATAAAGAGAAGAAAAATTTGAAATGATTCAGGTGTGGCTCAATAGCTCCGTTGGAGGAGCATTTCCCCTGTAAGGGAAAGGTCGTGAGTTCAAGTCTCACTTGAGCGTTTCATTTTTTCCGATGTTTTTCGAAGTAGATGTATCCTGTGAACCGCATTAAGAATTTCACACTAAACTAGACACATTTTGGGGGTCCTCACACTTGGAACTGAACGTCAAAAAAATTGTTTCATCAAACCCATACGTGTGGTTTTCGCGAAAGATACTTCCAAAGAGGAAAAATGTGTAACTTCTAAAATAAGAGAATGATAAATCTAAAAAAAAATATATGATGTACATTGCTATGCAAACTTCCAACGAAAATTGGTTTGAACGAGATCTAGTAAGTAGATTTTTTTAATACGTCATAAACCGCAATTTTCGCCTTTCATTCAATTAACTCAAATAACTTTTACATTATGTTTCTTGCTGCTACGGAACCCTTCATGGGCGAGTCCGACTCGCACTTGGCCGGGTTTTTTTATGGTTTGCTGCGTCATTCATTAGGTATCGATCAGAATAATTTAGAATCTGTTTTTTTTTGTATTATATCTACGTGTGTGGGTATGGACCATAGTGATTTTCTATGGAATTCAGGGCGTTTGAATTCAGATTATGAATTCCTTTTCTCTCCTCTTACATAAAGTAGGTAATAAAAACCTTATCAATTAGGTATTTAATAAAATTTCCATTTAATGTGAAATTTACAATAAACAATAATATTAAAAAAATAATTAATTAGGTATTATTTTTATTGATCATAATATTTTTATTCAAAACGGAAATTGGAAGATATAAAACAATTCATTATAAATAGCTGAGAATTGTTATTTACATAACAGTTGAATATAAAAATGGAACGTTTAGTCTCTGCTTTGATTGGTAAGTATAAATGATTATAGGTATTTATAATAAATGTTGCATCTTTGGCAGTATTCTACCGTCTCTACCATGGTGAATATTCTGAAGAGCTCTTCCAATTAGTCCTGCCCTCTCCTTTCCTTCACAGGACGACACGTGCAGGGCTAAGTTGCAATCAATATACGGTGCAGAGTATACCTGCTAGAACCAAGCGTTTCAGTGACTCATTCCTATGCCGCACCACTAAGACCTTGAACTCCCTGCCAGCTCACGTGTTTCCTTCTTCCTACAGTCCCGGGTCCTTAAAGCGGGGCGTGAAAAGGTATCTAATGAGGCCGTCAAGCTGAGTGCCCCCACTGTTAACATGGTACATGTTTACGATGGTGACCCTCTTTCCGAGACTTCGCCTTTGCTTAACATCAGGCGAGGTGAAGTCAAATTGACGTGAACTATATAAAAAAAATGGGCTTCCATTAACAGCTCTGGGACCCAAACCAATATCACTTGCAAACTGACATAAACAACCGATTAATTCTTCAATATTTTTTTTAAATATTCCACAACATACTACACAACGCTATCTAAACCTATGTTAAGCTTAACTAGCTTGTGTTATGGAATCTAGAATGCGGATAAACATACTTAGATATTTTTTTTTGTAAATACATACATATTATACATAGAAACACCCAAACCAATGCAAATAGCCGTATTCATGTATGCAAATATTTGCACTGAACGGGGATCGAACCCGCACCTCCTGCGTAGCTGTCGCGTTACTACCGCCACGCCACAGAGGCTGTCAAATGCTCTCCCATGTTGGCAGTCCACTGCTGGATATAGGACTCTCCCAATGTGGGCAGGCTCTGGCCTACTGTGTCCACGCTGGCTGAGTTGGTACAGGGTTGTATGTCGAGTGTTCCTTCTCTCGCAGTGATATCGTCTGCGTATGTTTCCGTCAGTCGCTTACGACACCCTTCGGATGAGATGTGGTGGTGATACTTGTATTCTTTCTCTGTCACTACACGGACCACAAGGCTCTACACCTGCTGATAAACGGATATATGATCCTTCATTTTCATCCTAGCGTTATCGCAGTTTGCCAACTCTAACTGCGGATTTGGCTTTTTTTTTTAACCATGGGGGAAAATCCTTCATGGATGTTATGCCGGACTCCTACCGACTAAAAACCCCCACGGTAACGCCCAGCAGCCTATGGTTGGTAAGCCTCGAAAGGATGTCCCAGGACTCCCATCAGACCTACGGCTACAATTGCGGCCTCGCCTAGGGGGTGGTTTGGGTGCTATCCCGCGTCTTTGGGGGGGTATTCGGATGTCGTCCCGCTTCTTAGCCCCCCCCCCCCCCGTGCGAGAATCCCTCACGTCACGCTGCCCTCATGGGCGTACTTCTGTAAAGACGGTGAGCAGCCAACTCACCGTCCTCAGGCCCGGTCATGAAGGCCGATGGTCTTCGGCGAAGACACGTCGGCGGCGCACAAGCCACCGACTGTGGAACTCGGGTGGGAGAGTTTTCTCCCACTCTCGCCCCGCCGCCTCTTTCACGAGCATGACCTGCTCACAGAAAGAGGCGGACTGCGGATTTGGATTAACTTGGATGTTTTTCGTGATGCGACTGCCATCTAATTTTTTCAACAAACAGATAAAATTTTGACGTAAGCTTACTTCTCAGTATTGCCGTTTAGACTATCATAACACAAATATCCATGCCTATAAAACCCTAAAAGGGTAAGCAGAGAAGTATTAGGTTATCTGTAACACCCAACGCCATCGTGATTTTCGGTTCCACGTACCTAATAGGAGAAGAGTATTGTCACGCGGGCTTTTTATCATGGGCTATATGTTTACTGTCGGATGGAGACCAGCCCTATCTCTTAGTCACCTTCTATGATATGTCGAAGAGATGTGGTGGCCCTATTCTGCTCAACTCAGATTTGATCAGTACGCCGCTAGTGCTCACAGAGGTATCACGCTCGCTGTCGACTGATGCTCTTTCTTTACCTCGTCTCCCGCTACGCTGCACTTTCCTAGGGCTCGGTACAGCGGTACGGCCATATTAAGGCCTAAGTAGACCGGGACGGCATGGCAAGGGATTTTGCCGTGAGTCAGCGCACACTGGCCGCACGACAAAGCACGCAAAGAACGCAAGCAAAAAATAATTTAAAAAATGTTTACTGCATCGCCCCCTATTGGGTTGTCACCTATCTATGAACATGCTCCAATTAAAGCCGAACCCAAAATTGAAAACTGCATCAAAATTGGATTGGTAGTTTGGGAGAAAATGGCAACATGGATTTTCACAAACAAACACAAACATCCTCTCACCCCGTACGTCTCCGTTCCGTCGTAGGTAAAAATAGATGGCAAACAGTTGTATGGAAATTGAGTATAATAGGATTATTTTATGAATTTATTTCCAGGCGAACCCGGGACTCTACATTAAATAAATAAATACTTTTTTTTTCAGTTTTGACTTGCATTTTGCATGTTAATACCTTCATGCTTAAAAATCAACCATCTTACAACACAAATCAAAATGGCGGATCAGAACATCAGAAAGCGCGCGGAAATCCAAATTTGCCCAAGCCGTCAGATAACGAAAATAATTTGGAAAGTATTGTGTTGACTCTGAATACGGGGATTAAGAAAATATTAGAGGAAAATAATAAAGCTGATTATTTTGACAAATATGCGCGCCAAGTTATAAACGCGCTCAAAGGAAAAGCAGAGCCATTGTTTAGGGCAGCTGACCGTAAACAATATATCAGTAAGTTTTTTTGATTCAGGAAAGCTGTCAGCACAGCGGTTCTAAACTGTCAGATCCGCCATCTTATGAGCAATTTCATTCCTGTCTGGAATGCGCTTGAAGTGATACGTAATAATTTTCAAATAAAAATGTTTGGAACCGCTGAAACTTGGTTTAGCTTTTTTCTCTCGCTTCGTTGGCTTCACTTTATTTAGTTGTAGGTAATTTGAACAAAATTAAAATTTAAACATCAATTTCAGAGCCTCAACAAGTTCAATTAAACGCAGAAAAACCTTCAACTAAATTCGAAATCAATGCTGACGTTATGTCAAATGTGTTGAACGACATTTTGAAATCGAACGCATTCAAAGAGAATTTTGAAAAAATTGTGAAACAGGCCAGTGTCATCTACCGCTCTATTATGGAAGAGGCAGATAAGAAAAATTAAACTTTAATGTGTAATAAATAAAGTTTATTGTTGAGTGAATGTTGTATTATTAAGAAATCTCAAATAATCAAATTAGCCTAGCGCAGTCCACTGCTGGAAATATGCCTCTCCCAAGTTGGAAGGCTTTGGCCTACTGTGTCCACGCTGGCTGAGTTGGTACAGGGTTGTATGTCGAGTGTTCCTTCTCTCGCAGTGATTGGAGTCCGGCCAACGAAAGCTGGCGCAAAAAAGCGGCGCCAAAATTGAAAAATCAACAGGTTGCAACACCGACTAGACTTTGTCCATGTACCGTGATTGGCCAGACTCTTTCGTCTGCGTATTGTACCGTTAGTTGCCTCTTACGACACGCAGCGGATGAGATAGGGTGCTATTATTATTTCTCCATCACCACACTGTAGACCATACACATCTGACAAACACTATAGAAATCTATCTAGATAAAATTCTTGTGTTTACATTATAATACAGGGTTTTTGTCCAAACAAGTCTGTAACGGCTTGTCTTAAGAATCTTTTTATGTATATTTGGTAGATTTGGGAACATGTTGTAGGTTATTTTTATTACCCATAAGGGATAAGGATTGCCCACTCCAATTTTATGATTTGGCATTAAAAATATATAATTAATTTTCCCCATTTTTAATACCGACAAAACGTTTACCGGGTCACCAAGTAAGTACTAATATAAAATTATAAATGATGTGTACAGTGTATATTTGAAAATATGATCTCATAATATCTATAAAATGATCTTTTTCCCCCTTTCCTGTTGGCTGATTGTTCTGATGCCTTTAGTTCGGACCATCATACAATTTAAATCAATGAAACAGTCCGTTTGTGACAATTTGAAACTTCGTTTGACACAGAGTGTACGTTGAAGTAAAAAAAAAAGGGTTATATGAAATTTTCAAAACTATCCGTACTTTTTTCCTCAAAAAACATTAAATCTATTAATCTAAAAAAGGAAAGAGAGAAATAAAATAAGTAAGTATGTATAAATATCATCCACGTTTATTTTAAATCCTTGCAACACTGTACAATTGATGAGCCACAGATAAAATAATATTTAGCTAACAAAACAGATTGGTTAACTTATAAATTAAAGCACCGAATACTAAGTACTATATTTACAAAATGCGACCAATGGAACGTAATGAAAAAAGAATATGATTTCATAATAACTTTTACACTATGGCGTTCCATGATATTTTACAAGAATATTACAGCAATAAGCATGTGACCACGGCCGGTGTAACCTAGTCGAAACGTCAGGCAAATCAAAGGTATGTATAGTAGATATACTGTGATCGCATTAATTTCCGTTAATATTATTGAATATGACTCCAAGTTTTGAAGCAGAATTCTATAATCAATCTAATCGGTAAAAGTACATTCACAGCTATATTCTATCATCGCACCGCTCGTCATAGACAGGGAATTCATCCCCACACATTGCATCCGAATACGGTGCGCACCGTGCGGTATGAAAGGAACTTCATCCCACGCACGCTCAAGCTGTGGAATGAATTCCCTGCCATGGTTTTCCCAAGCGACTACAATATGGGGTTCTTCAAGAGGGGCATTAGAAGGTTTCTTCAGGGTAGGCAGCGCGAGTGTAACGCCCCTGGTGTTGCATACGTCCATAGGCCGCGGTAACCACTTTCCATCAGGTGGGCCGTGTGCTTGTCTGCCACCTAAGTGGTATAAAAAAAAGTGGATTTAAACCAATCGAACATAGAGCTAGAACAAGAGCATTCAAAGAGCATTTTTTCTTAATATATTAGTGTAAAAGAAACCTACAATTAACGAAGTACTCATAATGATTTAAATTCCTTGTCAACAGGAAGGCTTGACGAACTGTTCTGATATTTGGTAAACATCTTTAGTTCGGACAATCATACAATTTAAATCTAGTAATAAGTTTGATTTGCTCTTAATTTTCTTTTTTTATACCACTTAGGTGGCAGACAAGCACACGGCCCACCTGATGGAAAGTGGTTACCGCGGCCTATGGACGTATGCAACACCAGGGGCGTTACACTCGCGCTGCCTACCCTGAAGAAACTTAATGCCCCTCTTGAAGAACCCCATATTGTAGTCGCTTGGGAAAACCGTGGCAGGGAGTTCATTCCACAGCTTGAGCGTACGTGGGATGAAGTTCCTTTCATACCACACGGTGCGTACCTTATTCGGATGCAATGTGATGTAATACGATAGTTTTAAAATCATTTTGAGACTTTGTAGGTGAAGATATTTCTGACACAAGAATGCGAGCGAGCACATCCCAACACATAAGAACGCTCCATAGTCAAGATACATTGCATACACGTCTTAGATATTCTTTAATTTTCTAGGCACTGTTTTTTTTTTTTAACCGTGGAGGAAAATCCTTCATGGATGTTATCCCGGACTCCTACCGACTGAAAACCCCCACGGTAACGCCCAACAGCCTATGGTTGGGAGCCCCGGGTAAGCCCTCGGAAGGATGTCCCAGGACTCCCATCAGACCTACGGCTACAATTGCGGCCTCGCCTTGGTGGTGGTTCGGGTGCTATCCCGCGTCTATGGGGGGGTTTTCGGGTGTTATCCCGCTTCTTAGGGCGGGGGGGGGGGGGGGCGTGCGTGAATCCCTCACGCTGCCGTCATGGGCCTGCTTCCGTAAAGACGGTGAGCAGCCAACTCACCGTCCTCAGGCCCCCGGTAACATACCTATACAATGGGATTAAATCAATTATAGAATTCTACCAAGAACATCCCTATTTTTTTATACCACTGATGGGAAGTGGTTACCGTGGCCTATGCACGTGTGCAACACCAGTGGAGTCACACTTCTGCCGACCCTGCAAGCACAGAGAGTTTCTGTGTCGTCAGTGCAGAAGACAAAGCAGGACAAGCCTTTGGTCTTCCCACTGACAGCACAAACACTCTCCTATAAAAGGCTACTGCTTACGTGACGGGTTTTTGCGCGGACGGGACGGTACAGGACAGGGTACGTTGGGTGAATGTGGTGTTAATGCATACGATAGAGATTCGCATCTATCTTTGTGAACTAATGCTATGAACAAGGAAAAAATAGTTTTTCATTTAACCACTAACCTACCGACGCTTTAAGATCAAATCATATTCAAATGTTAAAGCATTTGAAGCTTGTATTGCTTTTACGATTTTCTTCATTTTACTCGATCGCTCCAAAGTATATTGTGGTTGGCTTCGTAAAAATACAAACTATACATTAGAAAATGAAATGCTCAAGTGAGACTCGAACTCACGACCTTTCCCTTACAGGTCCTTCCCTTCCCTTCAATGTTTCAAAATGGTTGAAAAATCATTCATTGTTTCCAACAGTTCGTAAGAATGTTGGTAGATGGCTATAAAGTCGCGTCGCTCTTATAGACGGATATAAAGAGAAGAAAAATTTGGAATGATTCAAGTGTGGCTCAATAGCTCAGTTGGAAGAGCAGTCCCCCTGTTAGGGAAAGGTCGTGAGTTCGAGTCTCACTTGAGCATTTCATTTTTTCCAATGTTTTTCGAACTAAGTTAGCATAATAAATGTTATAAAAAATTCATTCAAATATCTATACATTATTCAAATAAAAAAAAAACAATTATGACCGGACATTGTTCTGCGTTGGTTTTACCTTTTAATGCAATGCGGTGCTAGAACTGACATCAGCCCTTGGGATAAAGAACTATCTTAAAACTTAAAAAACTATCGCGATGACATTTTTCCTGCCAAGTTCCCGTTCCGTTCGTGCAAAAAACCCATCACGTTTAGACCTTAAACCTGATCGAAAAAATAACGCAGTACAAAATAAAAATTTAAATAGAAAAAAAAACTTAAGAAAAATATTAAATTATATGTATGGCATTTAGAAGAGAAATTAATTATATTTTTAAATACAAATAAGTACATTAATTACAACAATATTTACAGTTGGTCCGGTGAATACCGATTATTAATACAATTAATATGTCCCCTGTGGGGTACACCCCGATTAATAATACAATCCAGAATATGTCCCCTGTGGGGTACAAACATGAAACACAAAAGCAAGTGCGCTTTGCACTGTAAAGGGACATTTTTTCCCGCGAAATACCGAGGGTTTTTGTCTCGATTCATATATCTTAGACCTAAAATGTGCCCAAAATGTGATCTATTCGCGCAGTACACGTTTCTTGCGTGTATTTTGAAGATAGCACGATGTGCTACTGCGGTGGACGAGCTCAAATTCACCAATTATAGATTACTAGCTTTTGCCCGCGGCTCCGCTCGCGTGGATGTCGGTTCCCGGCAATTATTCGATTTTTTCTCAACGTACAAACCTTCCCTGGACTTCCATAAAAAATTCAAAACCAAAATTAGCGAAATCGGTTCGTGCGTTCTGGAGTTAAAGCGTCAGGAAGGAAAACCCGACTTATTTTTATATAGATTATTACAGAACAATCCACGCGCGCTAGGGCCCTTTATATTTCGCAATTTAAGTCCTACCGATATAGCAGTTATGTCAGACTTGAACTGACTAAAACCACACGCCGTACTGGGTCTTAAAGTGGCCCTATGGCATATTCCTAGCATCCTGGTTGACCCATGGTAATCTTCGGTTTCAAGATAGCTCCTTCGAGTGGGGGAACCACGGTATTCCTATCTTGCCCCGGGAAAAGGGGAGATGCGCCTGCTAGAGTGACAGGCGGACCCGTGGAGAACGGAGGTCATTGAGCGACCTCCGACGTCCGAGTCGCCTCGCAAGCTCTACAGATCGGGAGATACCTAAATATCTACCAGCCCCGCTCCACCATTTCCTTCGTTAGCAGACGTATTGTATAGAATGTACAGAAATGACACGCATGTTGACGTTTATGACATACGTTATCAGATGTCGTTGACGTTTTGACAGTTATGACAGATGACATAAACGTCAAAACGTCAAAATACATTTATCATATATTCTACAATATGCCAGTCAACGAATTTCACTCGTCTAAGGGGCAGAGCGTACTGCTATTTAACCAATTAAGTATCAGTTGTCACTAACATGATTTTTTGGATACAAAATCTATTTACCTTATTATAAATAAACACTATAGTATTGTATCATGAGATATAAAATCAAAAGAAAGTTTACTATTGGGTATTTTCCTGTAGTTAAAATAAATTATCTAACCGAGCTTATTAAATGAAGAATATTAAAAGAGCGGTAAAAGTTGCGTGGGTCCTTATTTTATCGTTTTTATTTATTTTTAATCATCCACCCAACTTAAAATAGTAACTGATTTGACTATTAAACTTTATGACGTCACTAAATCTTTTTTAATACAAGTTACCTTATAACTTTTTTGACGTTTAGTAAAAAGTAAATAATTTGACTAGTCTAGTAATTTTTTTTTTTAATATGATTTTATAGAAAGTCAATGATACAAGATTGTTTACATTACCCAACCGAAAGGTATAGATTTCATAACACTTTTGATATTATATCTCGTGATACACACACACTCACACACAATTATTTAAGTATTTAAATATACATACGTAAATCTCTTTTTTAGCAGTCTCTCACTCTCGCGTGTTACGGAAGGTTCAAAACACAGATTTAGGTTAAAATAGGTACTTGTAACATGTTCGATATATGCAAAAAAAATACAGATACAAAAATAAAATCTGCATTTGTGTATCCGAGCCCCAGAGGGCACGTTAAGTCGTTGTCGGTCCCGGTTGCCATACGAACATCAATGGCAGTTGTTTTTTTTTTATAAAGGACACTTCAAATTGACTTTACCTCGGCTGATGTTAAGCTAAAGGCAAAGTCTCAGAAAGAGGTTCACCATCGTAAACATGTACCATGTTGACAGTGGTGGCACTCAGCTTGACGGCCTCATTGCCTTTTCACGCCCCGCTTAAAGGACCCGAGACTGTAGGAAGAAGGAAACACGTGAGCTGGCAGGGAGTTCCAGGTCTTAGTGGTGTGACATAGGAATGAGTCACCGAAACGCTTGGTTCTAGCAGGTATATTCTGCACCGTATAGGGATGGCATAGCCCTACACGTGTCGTCCTTATTTTCTATAAGCTTGAAGCCATTTGACTTCAAAAATCCATTGACGGTAGGTATTGAAGTATTGCAGTTAGATTAATTGTTGGACCTACGATTAGGTGTTCGTATGACAACCGGGACCGACGGCTTAACGTGCTCTGTGGGGCACGGAAACATCGAGACATATTCATGTATACAAATATTTACACTGCGCAGAAATCAACCTCGCGCACCTTGCGTAGTACTCACCCTAATCAATGACGTCATGGCCATTGATAAAAAAAACTATTTGCATACACGCGGTATGTATTCTAAAGTAAGGCCAACGAAGCGAGAGAAAATAGGTAAACAATTTTTTTTCATTTGAAAATTATTACGTATCACTTCAAGCGTATTCCAGACAGGAATGAAATTGCTCTTAAGATGGCGGATCTGACAGTTTAGAACCGCTGTGCTGACAGCTTTCCTGTACTACGAAACACGCAACGACAGATATCGCTCGGCCATCGTGTAAGTGTGACATGTGCGAGGAAGACAGAGAAAATAATCGCTAGTTATCGCAACGTAGCTCAGTAATGGTCGCTTTGTTTACCTTTTTTCTCTCGTCTCGTTGACTTTACTTTACACTAAATCTGTGTTAAAAACCAAACATCACTTCTCTTATATTATTAATAAACACTAAATGTCGTAATAATAGTAATAATTGTCGCTAATAAGTTCGTTGGCGACAATAATGTCGCTCCGCAAGTAAGGATATCGTTCGGGTACAAATTCGGTGGTAAAGGCTCTTCACCACCTTTGCAAAGTTCGCCTCTAGACTGAAATAGAAAGAAAACAATATTTAATCAATTTAATATATTACAAATTATAGATATAGGTGAAGTCAAATTGTGTCCAATATAAAAAAAAAATAATATAACACAATATGACAAAAACTGAGGAAATGCACTAGGTAATTCTGTTGTTACATTTTTAAACTTAATATTCTCTAAAATTTTCAGATAGAAAAGGACAGATGATTTATTTTAGTGAACACCTGTCAAATTAAGTCGGTGGCGCCTTGACGGTACGCTTCAATTTTAGTCGACATCTACGAACATGCGACATAACTTACTACGTACCAACAACGCGCTGTCTTAATTTGACAGGTCTTAACTTAAATAAAATCATCTGTCCTTTTTTATCTGATCTTGAAAGAAAGAGATACAATTAGATTTTTTAAAGAAATTTGAGTATAAAGATGTAACAACAGAATTGGGAGCATTATCCTCATTTTATGCACCAACAAGAGAAAAGGCTACGCAAATAAACCTCATTAATGATAAATTGGAATTAAATATTGATATGATATTATTAATTCATATAAATTGATAATAATAAAAATAATAATGACTGAATGATGTATTTTTTATTCACGCGAGCTATAGTTTTTTTTATATTAGCGTTTGAAAGCTGGCATGGTCTTCCGTGGCGTGTCTAATAACAATACGTCACTGTATTGAATGAAAGAATGAGGGATTGAACATTGAAGTATTGAATGAACTAATGAAGAAATCAATCAACGATTCTGTACACTGCTAAATGCAGTACTGTTTTGCATTGGCGCCCACCGAATAGCAGTTTGCCCGCGCCTTTTTTAAGTTTTAGTTGAATATCAACAATATCCATACTAATCCGTACGCTAACCGTATCCATACTAATATAACCGGTCGGTGACGATGCGGAGGAATTCCACGACGCATTATGTATGTAAATATTTTATTTATTTCATTATTTTCTTTAGTTTATTTTTCTCTATCAATTGTGTAATAAATATTATTTTAATTATAAAAAATCGGTTGTCTATAAAGTCGGTTTACTGACGATAGTTGAACGTGACAACGTCATAAGAAAATACTGATGGAATGATTTCATTTTTCAAAAGAAAATTTTAATTTTATTTGTTTGATATTTTGTATGGATATAGAGAAAGGTGTAAATGGAAATCACAATTGAATTGATCAAGTTAATTTTTTTTTTGTTTTTGTGGCTACTTGCTGCGCATTTAGCCAATGTCAAGTATATATGATATTATAACTTCAGTTAAAATGATTTTTGACGATGATGATAATGGGTTAATGATGTTGATGATGATGATAATGACGATGAATGAGATGATGACGAGTAAAGTTGTGGGGACTTTACTAAAAGCTCCCTGGGGAGATTTGGATTGAACACGTAGAGTCACAATTCACTGTAATATGCCATTTTCCTACACGTGTGTGCGTTGTCCAAGACGTTATGGTTAAAAATCCACCATTTTTATACATAAAAACTCGAATTCACACCAATTTCGGAAAATAAAATAATACCGCGATGCATCCTCTACGCTTTCCCACCAAAACTCCCAAGTTACATTTATTTGTACGCATAAATAAAATTATGACATTTTTTATTTTTATTTTTTTACAATGATGGAACGCCTCAGAGCGAGGTAACGCCTTGACAGTTTTACCGAAGTAGTAGCCATTTTTTATGCCGCGTAGAAATAATACTCGCTGCATCTATAGTTTGTATTTAGTCTAATTTTTTTATATCGAGCGATAAATCCCCACGGATACCACCCCCACGGAGCCGGTGAAGGTGGTTATGTCGGACTCGAACCGATTAAAACGCACGCCGTCTTGGGTCCTTGGTTGCCGGAGGTGAGATTGCCAAAAGCATATCTCTCGCACCCCGGCAGACCCAGAACCATCTCTTTCGAGATGGTCCCCTTCGGGTTGTGGGGACTGCAATGTCCCCATCTAGCCCCGGTTACGGGGAGGCACACTTTGCGCCAATGTAGTAACTATTAGCAAATCTGTGCCTGCATATCTCAAATAAAAGGTAGCACTTACAATAAATTCATCCCCACACAGTTCCCTACAGGGGGGACAGACCACCCCCCCTTTGTGCAGCCAGCCTTTCTTGATAATCCTCACTTGGAGAACCTGGCCGGCGTGGAAACATGTGTAGGAATAGTTACCGACCTGAAAAGAAAATATATACCAGTATTAAAACGGTGAGCTTTCCATCGGGTGGGCCGTGTGCTTGTCGGTCAAAAAACCACGAGACCTGAGAAAATACTCCGGCAAAAAATAAGTGGATTTTTAGTGATATATTGGTGGTATTTCTGTTGTGTTTAAACTAACTAAAATACACTAAAAATCACTAAAATTTATTATACACCCAGATTGCATAGTCTTTTCGTAGAAAATAGTAGATTGTACACCAAGGGGATAAAGCACTGTATTATGTCACGGGCGCGATATTGAATCCTGAGCGTAACGAAGGACTCCAGATTTAACTCCCGAGCGTAGCGAGGGGGTTTTGAGTTGATTCCCGAGCGAAGTGAGGGAATTAAAATGGAGTCCTGAGAGCAGTGAAGGATTTAAGCGCGCCCAAGGCAAAATCAGTTTTATCCCTGAGGAGTATACTCTACTTTTCTCACCTTTTGCGAGACAATAAAAACCAGGGCTACTAGAAAAAGTATTTTAATTATTAAAATACTATTTCGTCACTCGACATTTTCTTAATGTTTTATTCTATCTTCTTTTGCAGTTTTGTCTGATACTGATTGCACCGTATTGAAATACTCGCGGCTTTTGTTTTAAGTATTGATTTTTTTTCGTTCGGCTTGCCGTGGCGTGGCCAGCTCGATTTTCGAATAAGTTCGATTTTCAAATAAATGAGGCGCGAAATTAGACTTTAAATGCATAACAATAAGAACTAAGAGAAGTGAGAATCACATTACTGCCCGGTTATAATGAAATTCAGTACAACGTTACACCCCGGCAAAAGACAAGGGCTATAATGATTTACTTTGAGTAAGGTTTGCATGTTATATAATGAGGCATTGTCGAGCAGGTGGTGTGAAAAGATTATTATAGTTTGTGGTTGATTCCGGTCAGTGCAGACAGATTTTGGCCGGACAGTACATGGCCGTGAGGCAAACGAATATTCATTTAGTCGGCCGGACGACAATGCAAGCAATTTTCGACCTTATTGACATAACCTAAAAGAGAGTATTTTTTCGTATATTCGTGATATGCGGCATCTATTTATGCGAAATGATATGTAATTAAGAAAATGTTGTTAAGGTCGAAAATAGTTTTTCTGTTCTGAGTAGTCCTTGTAGTCGGTTCGAGTCCCACATAACATGCCCACCTAATTTGCTATCGAAACTGTGTCTAAAATCTTTTCTTACGAAACGACTATACAATCTGGGTGTATAATACCATTTTAGAGATTTTTTGTTAGTGTAGTTAGTGTTGACAACACAGAATTGGCATCATCCATATCCATATCCATACTCCATACTTAATATTATAAATGCGAAAGTAACTCTGTCTGTCTGTCTGTCTGTCTGTATGTTACGCTTTCACGCCTCAACTACTGAACCGATTTTGATGAAATTTGGTGTAGGGGTAGATTAGACCATGAGAAAGGACATAGGCTATGTTTTGTCGCGATAACCGACATCCACGCGGGCGGAGCCGCGGACAATAGCTAGTTTACTATATTTCATTTGATTAGTCGACTTTTGATAAAGACACACATAAACAAATAAACAAGGCTAACTAACTAGTGTTTCAAAGTTTATAGTTTTTATAATAACTTTCTAAACAAAAAGAAATATTAAAAATTGGTTTTTTTTTTCATTAAAAAAATAACAATTTCATTTTAAAATTTTAAAATCCCCCGACGCTCTCCATCCCCACTTTAACCCCCAAAACTTTTAAACGGCTCAACTGATTATCATCAAACATATCTAAGAACACTCGCACATAAGTCACCTTTAATACAAACAAAACTAAATTTAAATCGCTTCATCCGTTCGGGAGCTATGTTGCCACAAACAGACAGACACGTCAAATTTATAGCACCCTTCTCTTTGCGTCAGGGGTTAAGAAGACACATTAAGAACCTAACCGATTGCAATGAAGGTAAATGTTATTTCAATAAGTACTATATTTATAAAAAAATTGTTACTTACCACGATATGTAGTCGTCCACTTTCACATTTATACTTGTAGCAACCCGAACCCCAGTGTTGCCATTCTCGAATCTGAAAATTAAAATAATTGTAAAAAATGTCCAGCTTATTTTTAGGACGGGTGACCAAAGTGACCAGTCTTATATTATAATTTTTTATAGCATTAAGTATGCTAACTATACAAAAAGAAAGGTTTTTAAAACATTCATTGGTTTCGATAGTTCGTAAGAACATCGGTGGATGACTCCACCATCCCCTTAAAGACAGAAAAAATAGAAGGGAAATTTGAATCACATCGGGCGTGTCTCGGTAGCCGAGTTGGTCAAGGCATTCCCCCTGTAAGGGAAAGATCGCGAGCTGAAGTCCCGCCCGAGAAGATTCCTTTTTCCTGATGTATTCGACATGCGAAAGTTTATCAAAATCGGTTCAGTGGTAACAGACAGAGTTACTTCACATTTGAATATTAGTATGGATTAAACAAGAGTCCGACGCACACACGCACGCACGCACGCACGCACGCACACACACACACACACACCCACACAGGTTAAAAAGTACTTACTTGTCGACATGATTTCTGTTCCCACACTTTGTCGCTATGATCGAAGCATTTCGAATGAGTGCCGTAGTTCTCCAGGGCGAAGTTCACGTCAGATTCTGAAAAAATAATAATACAAGATACAAAAAGAATCTCATATTGTGCGACGAAGCGTTTAATATGAAATTCGATCGGATTGGTCGCCGTTCAGTGTAAATATGCATGAATATGACTATTTGCATTGATCTGGGTGTTTCTAGGTGAAAAAACTAAGTATGATTATCCGCATTCCAGATTCCATAACACAAGCTATGCAAACCCTGGTAAAGTAAACCTAACGAGAAGGGAGAAAAAAGGTAAATAAAGCCATTACTGAGTTACGTTGCGATAACTAGCGATTATTTTCTCTGTCCTTGTCGCACATGTCTCACGTACGCGACAATGGCTGAACGACAGCTGTCGTTGCGTGTTTCGTAGTACAGGAAAGCTGTCAGCACAGCGGTTCTAAACTGTCAGATCCGCCATCTTATGAGCAATTTCATTCCTGTCTGGAACGCGCTTTTTTTTTTTTTTTTTTTACCTATATAGGACACGTCAATTTGACTTCACCTCGCCTGATGTTAAGCTAAAGGCAAAGTCTCGGAAAGAGGGTCACCATCGTAAACATTTACCATGTTAACAGTGATGGCACTCAGCTTGACGGCCTCATTAGATGCCTTTTCACGCCCCGCTTAAAGGACCCGGGACTGTAGGAAGAAGGAAACACGTGAGCTGGCAGGGAATTCCAGGTCTTAGTGGTGCGGCATAGGAATGAATCACTGAAACGCTTGGTTCTAGCAGGTATACTCTGCACCGTAAATGGATGACATCTTAGCCCTGCACGTGTCGTCCTGTGAAGGAAAGGGGAGGGTGGGACTAATTGGAAGAGCTCGTCAGAACATTCACCATGGTAGAGACGGTAGAAAACTGCCAAAGACGCAACATCTCTACGCATCTGCAAAGGCTCGAGGGTGTTCGTGACCTCAGGATCCCCAATAATGCGGACCGCACGTCGCTGCAACCTGTCGAGAGCATCTAATAAGTACTTTGCGGATTTGCGGAAGTGATACGTAATCATTTTCAAATAAAAAAGTTTGGAACCGCTAAAACATTGTTTACCTTTTTTCTCTCGCTTCGTTGGATTTACTTTATATAGATTTGGAAGTCACTAAACACTTACTAGGCGTATTCTCCTCGTAGGAACACCGACTGCCTCTGACTAGCACACTCTTGTGTCGCCAAGTGAACTCCTGGAGGTACGGACAGTAGTCCGCCAGCGAGACAGACCCACCGTAGTGGGCCTCTTCCCCTGGGGCCACGTTGGGTAGGATGTCGAAATGCTGTAGGGAATTTTTGAGATTATGATGTGAAGTCAAAGTATTTATTTATGCTCATGTGTATTTTACAGGTGTTTAGTTATTTTAGGTCTCAACATTAGAATTTACTTATTAAAATATCGATATCAAATTTGAAAGTCGACAAGAGAGAATTGTCATAATATAATTTGAATCAATTTTTTATAGCATTTATTATGCTAACTTTTAAGTTCGAAAAACATCGGAAAAAATGAAATGCTCAAGTGAGACTTGAACTCACGACCTTTCCCTTACAGGGGGAATGCTCTTCCAACTGAGCTATTGAGCCACACCTGTCACAATATAAATTAATAAATCAATGTCAAAAATCAAGCAATTACAATGATAAGACTTAGAATTACACATTACATATTACAACAGGATGTTATTTATATGACTTCATTATTTTTGACAGCCTCTGTGGCGTAGTGGTAGTGAACGCGACTGCTACGCAGGAGGCGCGGGTTCGATCCCCGCTCAGTGCTAATATTTGTATGCATGAATATGGCTGGTTGGTCTGGGTGTTTCTATGTATAATATGTATGTATTTACAAAAAAAAAGTATCTAAGTATTTTTATACGCATACTAGATTCCATAACACAAGCTAGTTAAGCTTAACATGGGTCTAGATAGCGTTGCGTAGAATTTTGTAGATTATTATTTAAAAAAATCTTATAAGTAAATAAAAATAACGCCCTACTGCTACTGCTGAGCTACTGAGCCACACCTGAATCAATTCAAATTTCCCTTCTCGTGAATATAAAGAGAAAGGAAATTGGAATTGATTCAAGTCTGGCTCAATAGCTGAGTTGGAAGAGCATTCCCCTTGTAAGGGAAAGGTCGTGGGTTCGAGTCCCACTTGAGCATTTTATTTTTCCCGATGTATTCGTTTTCATTTATTTTTTAAAAGACACAGTTTATGAAGTGTAGTGCTTCTAGCTCTGAAAATGAAGGACCTTCATATAAATTTCCATCCCTTATTTTACTCCTTTAGTAGTAGAATTTTCAAAAATCCTTCTTAGTGTATGCTTTCATCATAAAGTGCATCTACTGTCAAAATTTCAAGTTTGTAGGTCCAGCGGTTTAGGCTCTGCGTTGATGAATCACTCAGTCAGTCAGGACAAGTAATTTTATATGTATAGATAACTACATTTTGTACTTTTTTAGTATATCATCATCATCATCATCATCCAAATAAAGACGTTAGTCCTGATTGCATCCGAAGTCACGGTGCCCTCGGAGCTCAGGGTCCGCCTTCCGGCTCTTCCTCCTCCACTTCGCACGATCTTGGGCGTCAAAGGTAGTGAGACTACACGCATGTCACCCTCCACGACGCCAAGCCAGCACTTCTTGGGCCTACCCCTTCTACCTGGGCCCGGTGGAGGCGCCATTGAAGAAAGAAGAATTCTAGTATATCTTCATAGCTATAATCACAGTTACCTGATAAGCTCTAGGCAGTATAGTATCATGTCTGACAAGATTGCACAGCACCACCGCATCACGTCGCGATGAGCATTCCGTCCGGAGTGGGTTGCCTTTGATTCTCTCGCAAAATGGCGCCGGGTTCTTGCGTCTGAAACATGAGAGGTAGGGTTTTAGAGGAGGTTTGAGAGGTAGGTAGACGATTGTCCTCCGTGTGGGGTTGTTATGAGGGTTATGAGATCCTGTGTAATATGTTTACATGCCTTTACATGTTAATTATTAATACTTACTCTTTATCTTTCATCCGATTGTTGCTTGTAATATAAATAAAATAGTTATAATTTGATAATAGAGGTCAAATAAGCTGTGTATTTGCGGCTTTATCGATCGAAAATAAACCAGTGTAGGCGAGGCTTTATATTAATACTTACTCTTTTCGTTTAGTCCAATTTGACATGCTTGTAACAAAATTGTTTAATGCAACATACGTAAAGCCAACGAGATGAGAGAAAAAAGGTAAACAAATCGACCATTACTGAGTTACGTTGCGATAACTAGCGATTATTGTCTCTGTCCTTGTCGCACAAGTCACACGTACGCGACAATGGGCTAGCGACAGCTATTGTTGCGTGTTTCGTAGTACAGGAAAGCTGTCAGCACAGAGCGGCTCTAAACTGTCAGATCCGCCGCCATCTTATGAGCATTTTCATTCCTATCTTGAATGCACTTGAAGTGATAATAGTTTGGAACCGCTGAAACTTTTTTTACCTTTTTTCTCGCGCTTCGTTGGCTTCACTTCATAAACATCTCAATTAACTATCACTAAATAGTATAAAGTACATAGTATGTATTCTTAAATCTTCAAAACTACGCAACAGATTTTTATGCAGTTTCTTTTAATAGATAGAGTAATTCAAGAGGAAGGTTTATATGTATAATACATGCAGCTTAATATACTAGAGGGTGCAGAACGGGAACGGGATCGAACGCCACGCGGGTGGAATATAATTTATATACAGATTTTTATCCACGAGAAATGAATTATCCGCTTGGTGACGGAGAAAGAATACAAGTATCACCACCGCATCTCATCCGAAGGGTGTCGTAAGAGGCGACTGACGGAAACATACGCAGACGATATCACTGCGAGAGAAGGAACACTCGACATACAACCCTGTACCAACTCAGCCAGCGTGGACACAGTAGGCCAGAGCCTGCCCACATTGGGAGAGGCCTTTATCCAGCAATGGACTGCGATTGGCAAATTAATACAGATTTTAATAAAACTATTTGGAGAAATAAATACATATATTCCCGCCTGTAATTCCCCGAAGGGGTAGGCAGAGGTGGTACACCTAAATTTCAGAAACATATGGTCGAGAACAGGATAAGTATTGCAGGCAAAGTCGCAAGCAAAACCTAGTAAATTAATGAAAAATATGTTCAAAATATTAATTATAATCCCGTTAATGGCTGATAGTAGCGTGATTATATATAGCCTATGTTAGTGTCTGATAACGTAGCTTGCTGGCAAAAGAATTTTTGAAATCGGTCCAGGAGTTTTGAGTTTATTCGTTACATACAAAAATATCAATTTTTCCCTTTTTTTTCGTGCGGAAGTCTTCTCGGCCGGAGCCGGAATGTCGGACTCGAACCGATTAAAACCGCACGTCGATTGAGGATCGTGAGGCCGGAGGTGAGGTTGTCATCGACATATCCCTCGCACCACGGCTGACCCAGGGCCATCCCTTACCTCCTCGGAAGGGGGGGACAACAGTGTCCCCGACTCGCCCCCGGAAAATCTTTCCTCTTTGTGATTAGTATAGATTATAACTTACTCCACTGTAGAATTGTCCGTGGTATTGCTTGCGAGGAAATAGATAAATCAATATAATAGTTCAATTAGTCACGCAGGGGACAAACGCCCTTTGCGTTACTCAATGAGGTAACATTCTAACTACTATAGTTATATGTGTGTATTATTTACAGTTTAAGTTGTACAGAGGAATATATTTATTGTGACTCCGCCTATAGTGACCAATAAAAAGTGATAAGAGAAAATATAATGAGAATGACTTCGGTTATAATGCCCTGCCACTGGTGATGATATATTTTTATGAAATTGTGTCCAGTTATAGTAACCTACATGATTTCTATCACCCTGCAATGACGTTTGTTTTGGTGTGGCCTTAGATATATATTTTTTTTTACTAAATAGAAAATGAAAAACAGAAAAGAATAGGTTTTTATGATAACCGCTAAGTATGACCGTTTATCATTTGCCTTCAATGTCATTATAAGTGGATTCTACTGTGTTTTCTATCCAATTCATTTAAGACAGGTGATTTAGATCAATACATGTACCAAGAAGTGATGTTATGTTACACCCTAAACTACTGGTGTATTTATCAAAATATGTGTACAGAATGTGCACCATGTTAGTAGGTACTCAAACCCAGAAAAAAAAAAAAAAAAAAATTCCACAACATTCTACACAACGCTATAGATGTCACGTAACAAGTGTTTTAATGCCACAATGTCCACTTTGTTACCCCTATTTCCCTCACACAAATCACAAAAATCACGCCATCATTAAAATTACACTAAAATCAACAACATTATCCCAACATCCCTTGTGTTACCCGCAAATGTCCACTGCGTTACCCAATCGGCATAAATAACCCGTAAAGGTTTTACCTCAACCTTTGTGTGTAAGCCTATTGCTAGCATGACGTTATGGCGAAACTACAGTTCTCGTCCCCAGAGTTATCTATTTTACTATTTATCTAATAATACTATCAAAAATAGTGCATTTTCTAAAACATCACATTATTCCAAACCATGTGACCCGCAAATGTCCACTGCGTTACCCAATCGGCATAAATAACCCGTAAAGCTTTTACCTCAACCTTTGTATGTTAGCCTATTGCTTGCATGACGTCATGGCGAAGCTACAGTTCTCGTCCCCAGAGTTATGTATTTTATTAGTTCCATAATAATACTATCAAAAATAGTGCGTTTCCTAAAACATCACATTATCCCAAACCATGTGACCCGCAAATGTCCACTGCGTTACCCAATCAGCATAAACTTACTTAACTTTACCTGAACCTTTTTAAGCCATTGCTTATGTTATGACGTCATAGCGAAACTGCAGTCCTCGTTCTCAGAGGTATCACAGTGTGTATTTTATTAGTGCTTTAATAATACTATCATAGTGTGATTGTTTATAACGATCCGGCAGGTTATGTCAACTCATGTTATCGTAAGATCCGTTGAAATCCGTTTTTTGAAGGAGTGTGATTCGCGTAAACATCAGAGAATACTATTATCGTAAGACGGTACATGACGGTCCATTATCTTGAAACGTCATCATCAAGTTTCGAATTGTCATAATCACTGAATGCGTAAGTAGTAAAACGCCCGGATGAGACTGCGGGCAAAAGCTAGTGTTGAATCATCCACATTTTACTACATTTACTACTCATCTTTTTTTTTTTTTATACAGGACACGTCAATTTGACTTCACCTCGCCTGATGTTAAGCTAAAGGCAAAGTCTCGGAAAGAGGGTCACCATCGTAAACATTTACCATGTTAACAGTGGTGGCACTCAGCTTGACGGCCTCATTAGATGCCTTTTCACGCCCCGCTTATAGGACCCGGAACTGTAGGAAGAAGGAAACACGTGAGCTGGCAGGGAATTCCAGGTCTTAGTGGTGCGGCATAACACGATCTTGACATTTCACTACTTGATCATTTTAAAACCTTTACTATCTGGTTATTCCGAAACCTAGGCATCTATACTTCATTTAGTTAGGTACCTAACATCAGTTAGGAAAACAATCTTGTAGCGATTTTTATGAAAACACATATTAAACAAATAAACTAAGCTAACAAACTGACTAGTGATTCAATTTCGGTATATCGTCTTCAAAAAAAAATAAAGTTTAAACTAAAACCCGACTACCGAAAAATCACGCTTTAAAAAGTGACAAACAAGAAATTATCAAGGATAGCCGTGGTCGTATGCCACTTTTCCCTAGAATATATTATTGTTTTCTTAGAGTAAGTGGCATACGAAGTGGCTATCCTTGATATTTTCTTGTTTGTCACTTTTTAAAGCGTGATTTTTCGGTAGTCGGGTTTTAGTTTAAACTTTATTTTTTATTTAAATTATTTTGAGGCAAGGTAAAGCTAATAATGTATACATATTTGAAATATGCTTATTAAGCACTTTCATTTGATACCAAACACGGCATATTTATCTCAAATTTATTTTTTAATACAGTCCCTTATGAGCGCTAGAGGGCGCCACACAAGATTGGGCGACACGTCATATAGCCTATAACCATCGGACGATCAAGCCGCTTGTAACGATACCTCATTTGTCCAATTCTAATAAGTATTTGAGGAGCTATGAGGGAACAAATGAACATACATACATACATACATACATACATACATACATACCTACATACATAGCCTGTCAAAATCATAACCCTCCTTTTGGTAGGCCGTAGTCGGGTAATAAATTCTAACCAGAAAAATATTAATAAACTGAGTTTCAATGAAATTTTTATAGCATTTATTAAGCTAACTTTTAAAATTCGAAACACATCGGGAAAACCGTCGCCCTTATAGACAGATATAAAGAGAAGGGAAATTGAAGTGATTCAGGTGTGGCTCAATAGCTCAGTTGGAAGAGCAGTCCCCCCACGGAGGACAGAATATGATTAAGTAACGGAGATGCCCCATTGATATTTCTCCTAATAAAAACGCATCGCCAAATGCGGGTGGGAAGAGAGACGCGCGGGGTGTGAAAAGTCGAAGGACGTCATAGGTATAACGTTCCTACCGAATGAGTCCATTTGACGTTTGGATAGCACGCGACTCGATTGCCTTGCAACAACTCCGCTATCATTTCCTTCTCCATAAGTCCCCCTGTAAGGGAAAGGTCGTTGGTTCAAGCCCCTCTTGAGCGCTGCTTTTTCCCGATGTATTTCGAAAAAAAAACTGAGATTTTTTAATAAAACACATTACAAAAACACATCAAGATTGTTTAAGTTTAGTTAAGTACCTAAACCATATAAAATATACGGGTGCCCCTTTTTTCGTATAACATTTTCTATCCTAATGTCGAATGGCATAAAATGTTTAGCATAATAGTCACTTCGCATAATGGTCTTTTGGCATAATGGTCTTCACGCATAACGTATTCTTTGGCATAATTATCAATTTCCCTAATTGTCTTCACCATAACTTTGTTATCTATAAATTTTAAAGTCATAATAATCTTAACACATAAATGAAACAAATACGATAAATCAAAGTATGTAATGTCATTCATTATTGATTGATTGATTAATGATTAATAATAAGGAATATTTGCAATTTAGGTTAAATAAAAGTTTGGTAGGTTAGGTTAGGTTAGAACATGACAAACAACGCACGAGCCGAGCGAGCGAAGCGAGCGTGCCGCGGTAGCGGCCGGCGAAGTGCCAGAAGCGAATCGCACTCATCGAGTTAATTATTTTTATACAAATTTACCTGCTTCTTCAGATACATTTGTTTTCCAATCAGCAAAATAAATGGATTATGTGCGTTTGAAATGTAATTAAAATTTAAGGAGTTAAATTATGTTTAAATATCGTTATACGATAAACCATTATGCTCAATAATTTTATGGTTAAAGATGATTGTGACTAAAGTAATTATGCGAAAGAAATTATGCGTGAAAATTTTATGCCGAAACAGCGTTATGCGAAAAGATGATTATGCTAAAACCAGTTAAGTATGCATTTCGAAATTAGGACGTTCAATTTTATGCAACCCAATATGGACCCAAAATATACACATTAAACGACATTGACATAACACTCCGGATCAATTTACACAACCATTATACCTAAACCATCACATTATCCCAAACTCCCCAGTGTTACCAGCAAAAGTCCACTGTGTTACCCAAATCGGAATAAATAACCCTTAAAGGGTTTACCTCAACCTTTGAGTATTAAGCCATTGTTTGCATGACGTCATCGCGAATCTGCAGCCAAGTCCTTTCCCCCAGAGGAGGGGGGTAGCATGTTCGTAGTCGGCTCGGTACCAGCCCGTGTCCTCCATTAGAGCGAAGGTTATACGGCTGAAGACGGAGTTCTGCGTATGGGTTCCCGTCATAGCTTCATTCTGGAAAGATTTATTTATTTTTTAGACAGGTTTATATTATTTTTAGACAGATTTAGTCATTTACAGAAAATTTAATACTATTTATATATAGATATCTTTTATAGACCTACTGGCTCAAGGTGAAAGCCCCAGAAGCGGCCAGGCATAACAAATGGAGGATGATGCCTATAAAATTAGCCTTCGTGGTTTTTTTTTATAACCACCAATAAACAAGACGAAAGTTAGTGATCGGCTCATTTAAGAGAAGCAACGCAATCCGATTTAGATAGGTTAGGTTAGAAGGCTAATGCGGGAGCGTACTTCACTAGCCTAGCCGATTGATCAGTTGAACGGCGCCATTTTCTAAAGAGGCTAGGCTGTTGATGGATTGTCTAGTTTTTTATTTATTTATTTCATTCATACTAATTATGTCATTACAGGCAAACCCAATGCGACAGAGTAGCAAAATAATTATGATAATTTGTTTTACTATTCATCATGCTTCTAAACTAAATAATAATTCTCACACAATATTAATAATTAAAAATTAAGAAAAGTAGTATTATAATTATCATTTCTAATTATTTCATGAACATGTCATACAATTCATGGTTGTCAAAATTATAATTCCATTAATAATGCCAAAAAAATAATGATTCTATTAATAATGTCAAAATAATAATTAAATTCATAATGTCAAAATAATAATTTAATTTCATTGTCAAAATTACTTAACTACATAGTCAATGTCAAGTTCACAATAATTTAAAGTCAAATGATAAAAAAAGTTGGTTATTTATCATTAAGTTAGTTGGTTGTGACATTATAGATATAATATGGAACTCACCTCAAATACTCTCTTCTCCCAATGAGTGAGGGCGGTTCCATCTCCACCCTGGTCTTCCAGCTCTGCACCTTCTAACTCCGGGCAGTTGAAGTGATTTCGGACCTGAAAAAAGTAATTTCGTACGAAAATATTATGACTGTGATTCTTGGTCCCACGTAATAGGGGGCAAGCCTATTGCCGTCATGGGCGGTATGTTTACTGTCGGATGGAGCCCTCTTTTTTTTTACCGTGGGGGAAAATCCTTCATGGATGTTATGCCGGACTCCTACCGGCTAAAAACCCCCACGGTAACGCCCAGAAGCCTATGGATGGGAGCCCCGGGTAAGCCCTCGGAAGGATGTCCCAGGACTCCCATCAGACCTACGGCTACAATTGGCCTCGCCTTGGGGGTGGTTCGGGTGCTATGCCGCATCTATGGGGGGGTTTTCGGGTGTTATCCCGCTTCTTTGGGAGCGTGCGTGAATCCCTCACGTCACGCTGCCGTCATGGGCCTGCTTCTGTAAAGACGGTGAGCAGCCAACTCACCGTTCTCAGGCCCCCGGTCATGGAAGCCGATGGTCTTCGGCGATGGGGAACAGCCCTATCCCTTAGTCGCCTTTTACGACACCCACAGGAAGACCTGGGGTAGTCCTATTCTACACCACAGGAAATCAACACGACATCTTGGATTTTTTTCTAATAATCTATGCTTGGTGACTGTGCGCTCGTCCGCAGTAGCACTCCGCGATATCCTCAAAAGACATTTAAGAAACGTGTACTGCGCTTATAGAGCACATTTAAAATCCAAGATATACATACATACATGCATAAAATCACGCCAGTTTCCCATAGGGGTAAGCAGAGATCACGGATCTCCATTTACTACGATCCTGACATACTAATCTCGCTTCATTCACTCTCATTACATTCGAAAAACATCGGCAAAAATTAAATACTCAAGTGAGACTTGAACTCACGACCTTCCCTTACAGGGGGAATGCTCTTCCAACTGAGCTATTGAACCACTTCAAATTTTCCTTCTCTTTATATCCGTCTTTAAATGCGGTGGTGGAGCCATCTACCAACATTCTTACGAACTGTTGGAAACCATGAATGATTTTTCAACCATTTTTAAACATTGAATTTCGATGACTCTGCCCAAATATTCGAATGAATATTTTATAGCATTTAATATGCTAACTTTTAAGTTCGAAAAACATCGGAAAAAATGATCTCTCATTACCTTCTTCATGCATGCTAGTCGGTTTAGGGTACTCCTGACCTGCCCCTTTTCTAACAATTCCCCGATTTGGTCCAGGTATGTGCGCCTAGGTCTTCCCCTTCCGACGGTACCATCCACACTCGCCTCATACACCTGTTTCGTTAGTCTTCTTTCATTCATTCTCTCAACATGACCGAACCATCTTAACATTCCTTCCGCAATTCTCGTCACTACATCTTCTATCACTCCACATCGCTCTCTTATCACGCAATACCAGGTGTAATGGGAACTCCAGGTACATAACACATTGGCATAAAAATAAAATCGATTTGGACAAAAAAAAAACTTTTTTCGTATTTTTTTTTCATAGTTTTTTATTTTTCATTATTTACTCTTCATCGTGTTAGTAAAGCTAAATGAAACGGATATTTCATAAAAAAACACCATTACAAAAAGCACGCGCTTGGCACTGGTTGTTTTTTTTTTTGTAGTGATGTTCTTTTCATGAAATTACCGTTTCATTTAGCTTTACTAACGCGATGGAGAGTAAATAATGCAAAATAAAAAATTAAAAAAAAAATAAAAAAATGTTTTTTTTTTGTCCAAATCGATTTTATTTTTATGCCAATGTGTTATGTACCTGGAGTACTACTAGGGGTTATCGGCTTCAGGAGTGATCCCCTTGCACCCGGTATATGTCCCAGAATATATGTCCAAGATATATGTCCCAGAAAGAGGAAGGTGGTTTGATTACTTACTTCATTCACGACTCTTGGAGTGACCATCATATGAAAAGTTCTTTCCATGTAGCCTCCTCGTATCATCCATTTTTTTCTTGTGATGTTCTTGACCACACGGTCTGACCATTTGTGTATTTGAAGCCTGAAAGAGATAGATACAAGAATTGGGTATTATCCTATAGTTAATTATCTAATCTTATTAAGTTAAGAATAGTAAAAGAGAGGTTACGTTGGTTCTTATTTAATAGTTGTTATTTATTTTTAATTTATTAATTAATTTATTTAATTATTTCGTACACACAAGAAAAAAACACACAGAAATACATAGGTGGAAACAGTTGTACAGAGGCTCTGCTTATTTCTAACAGAAATCTCTTCCAGCAGACCCGCGAGAGGAGAGAGTCAGAAGTAGAGAACTTAGTGAAAAGTGTGTAGGGAAGACGAAAGACAAATATATAAAAAAAAGAAAAACAAAATATATTCATCCACCCAACCTATAATAGTAACTGAGTTGACTATTAAATTTTATGACGTCACTAAATCTTTTTTCATACAAGTTACCTTATAGCTTATCGTTTTGACGTTTAGTGAAAAGTCACTGATTTGACTAGTCAGTAGAATACCCAATTGGGTATTTGAGTAGGTATTTTTTTACTTTTGAAAAATGACCTCTTTGTAATATTATAATGAACTATAAAAGTGAAATTTTCTTACGACAAATAAATAGTATTTATTTGATTTTAAAAATTCAATTTCTCGCACCGTCCGAAAACGCTCCATACACAATCTTTCGTACTTATGACGTCACTCGTCACTTGCGCGTAGTGCAAATGTATGGGGTGCAAGAGAAATCTCATTTATCTCGGTCTAAGAACGTTGCGTTTAACACGTATATAGTTCATAATAAAAGTTATTTAAAATTGAATAAGCAATCTAAAAAGTTATAAATTTGAACTGAATTTGATTGTAAATATTTTGAATTTTTTTTGGAGTTTAAAATGATGAAAAGTCATATTCAGTTTAGTTTAGCGATATTTTCTTTTAGGCGGCATATTTTTTCAGAATAAGCTAACATATTAAACAGTATTGGGAAGAATCGATGACTTAGTCAAATAGCCAATTAGATTCAGTACAGACACTCTGTAGCTTAGTGGTAAGGGAATAAGCAGAAATATTTAGTAACTAGCTCTTGCTCGTGGCTCCGCTCGCGTGGATGTCGGTTATCGCGAACAAACATACCCTATGTGTTAATCCAGGGTGTCAGCTAACTCCATGCCAAATTTAATTAAAAGAAATCATACCTTTACAATTATTTTTTCCAAAACAACTCTAAGCGTTTTACTATCAAAGAGAATATCCCTGAATACGTGTCTCGTATATCAAGTAGTTTGATTAAAGTACGCCATTTTGTGTCGGAAATGACGTAGATACTCACTCTTCGTCCAGCGGAGGGTTTCCGGTGTCCGGTCGCCGCTCTGTGAGAGGTTCGCCGTTCTCATCTCTGGAATGGAAAAATGATATATTGTATTTTCAAGCGAAATAGGTAGTAATCGCACTTTTTTACTGATGTGCATTAGATTAGTAAATTATTTTGTTAAACAACTTTAAATCGTTATATATCGTAAACTATTATTTAAAATGATAATAGGAATCTAAAGATGTTTATAAAATATCTATTCAACGACACCCCACTTGATATAGTTCATCGACTTTTTTTCATTTCGACAATATGGCGTCTGGTTATCGCTGTAGTGAATTTTGATTACCTGTCTTTAGTGACGTAAGAATTATTATGTCGATTGACGTAAGAATTATCAAAATCGGCATGCATTTGGTCTCTAGAGAGCCACACAGAAACAAACATACATACATACATACATAGACTGATAAACACATTACCCTCATTTGCGTCGCGCAGTCGGGTAAAAAGTATTAATTTTATTGACATATTTAATAATTATTATTTAGAATGTAATTATTATTTAGATTGCAAATGTGATCTGGTTGACGAGGACCATCACTTTCGAGGTGGCCCCCTTCGGCTTGTGGGGACCATAGTGTCCCCATCTAGCCCCGGTTACGGGTAGGCGCACTGTGCGCCGCCGTCGCGGCCTGCTTCTGCTAGGATGACAGGCGGCTCCACCGATCACCCCCAGACCCGCGCTTATGGAGGAAGGAAGTCGTTCTGCGACCTCCGAAGCCCGAGTCGCCTTCGCTCTTCACCGGTTGCGCAGGCCCGGAGTCTAGTCCGGACCCAACCGGCTGCCTCTTTCTCGAGCATTACTTGCTCGCTGAAGGAGGCGGCCGCACCCCAAGCGTTCGCGCATCGTACTATCGCTGTGAGCAATGTGGCGAGTGTGAGGACTCCCACCCCCAGAGCCGCCACTAGGACCCGCCTCAGCGTGTCCCACGCCGGGCACTCGGACAGCGTGTGCAGCTCCGTGACCTCCCTCGCATCACAGTGATGGCTCCTTCTGAATCGGACGCAGGTACTTCCCGAAACACCCGTGTTCGGTGATCACCTGCGTCAGTTGGTACGAGAGGCTGCCGTGTGGCCTCTCTACCCAGTCTCCATAATGGGTCTTACACCGCTATTACGGCGTGCCCTGCGCGTGGTCGCTCAAGTCGTAGCTCCCACTCAGCTACCATGTCCCGGTGGAGCTGGGACCTCACGGCCCGAATTTCTTCAGGCTCGGGTTCCCGCCCCTGCTCTCGCGATATAGCATCGAAGAGTATTAATTTAATGCTGAGTATTCATCCTTTGGGAACACGGTGCACTTGTGCATGACTTAGCTTAAGTACTTAGTTTAATGGTTTGTGTAAGGCGGAGAAGAAAAACGACGTTCAAATATCTGCCACGGAAATAAGCCACGTCGTGTCGCATACCTACATATAGTGGCTTGACCCGTGACTTATAGCTGACAGCCGAGTGACACTGACATTCAGAGAACTGTCAGACTTCTCGTCAGCATACGTCACTTAGTCTTGTTAGTATTTTTTTTTTCTCTGTCGATAATAGTTTTATTTGTGTATTTTGTGTGCCATTTTGCGCTGATTCCCAATAAATGAGTTTTCTTTCTTTCTTTGAAATACGGGCTACCGATCGCCTTCCCCGAAAGCTTCTAATAATGTCATACAAAACTCACCTATAAAATGCGAAGAGAGACACGCTGAATCCCAGTGCATGCAACATTTCGTGTTTGACCGTTGACAACACTGATGGTAGGTCTCTGTACTTCGTGGATAGCTCACCGGGACAGAAGTTTGCATGTCCCGCTACCGGTCTGGAATACACATCGATAAATTAACAATAGAGAACACGTAATGAACAATTGTATTCCACTGTATTTATTGTATTACACCGACCGGTTCCGGCTTAAGGCATTTTCAAATGTTTATATTTACCGAAGGTTTTGGATGTGACTATACAAATCGAATACATAGGGAAAAAGAATCTTCTCGGGCGGGACTCGAGGCATTCCCACTATAAGGGAAAGATCACGGGTTCGAGTCCCGCCGCCGATTTGTATAGTTAGCATACTTAATGCTGTAAAACTCATTCAAGTATTTAGTTAAGTTATCAAAAATCAATGTTTAAAAATGATTGTACCATCTTTCATTGGTTCCGATAGTTCGTAAGAACATCGGTAGATGACTCCAACGTCGCCTTAAAGACGGATAAAAATAGAAGGGAAATTTGAATCACATCGGGTGTGTCTCGGTAGCCAAGTTGGTATAGGTAAGGGAAAAAGATCGCGGGTCCCGTAAAGGAAAGTCCCACCCGATAAGTTTCATTTTTCCCTAAGTATTTGCATTGGTTGCATATAGCATCATAAACATAGCATCACACCTTTTTCCTCAAAGGGGTAGGCAGAGGTGTGCAAACACACCCACATCTCGCTAGTTATGTTAAGTGTAAGTCCCATGTAATAGGGGCGAGCCTATTGTTATTGGTTGCGTAAAATCTTAATGGTCCTAATACCTGATTATGGGTGATACACAGAAGTTTCTATCAGAGTCATATTCTAATTTATGTTAAATATTCATAAGCAAATATAACATTACTGGCTTAGATAAATTGAACCTTTTAATGGAATCGATGTCATCGTAGTCATCAAAATAATTATTTCTTTCTTTTATCCATCTTGGTCGCCTTGACCTTGGTTAATATTCGTCATTACTATCAGTATCCCCAATTAAAGCTCTCAAACGATTGGCTATTTTTAGATAATGTACAGGTTCACCTAACCTTTATTTTCAATTTTCTTATAGATAAACGATTTTTTAAGCGTGCCGCGGACTGCCGCGGGAATCAGCTGTCAAAACAATAACATTTGGACGCCATATTGAACTTACTCCAGTATAGCCTCGCTGCTCTTTGAAAATCGGCGGAGGAAGGATTTACTCCAGCATAAACGTTTACTCTTGGATTATGTCAATGGTGAAACGTAAAAATATGTTATCTCAGGATTAATTGCTCGTATACTCTCGAGTAAGATTTACTCTTGTTTGGTGAAATCGCCCCTTAATGCTGTAAAATTCATTTAAATTATCAAAATCTTCAAATTCCTTAAGCTACGGTAGCCACTTTCCATCAGGTGGCCATCTTTCGAATGTGGTAAAAATAACACAAAATACAAGAGAGTCTTTGTTATAAATAAGTTTTATTTCTACTAATAGCTCCCAAACTGACCTGTCTAACGCTGCCTCTTGCTGGCAATGGGACGCATAAGCAACCGTCAGACCCCGCCTGCATCTTTCTGTTTCCACCGCACTCACATACAGCACGAAGTCAGTGTCCAGAACCCCTGGGTACTCCACATCTTCTAAGGGACCTTGGGAAGGAATATATTTTTGTTATGAATCAATAGAAGTCACTGGTCATTAGAAGTCATTAGTCAATAAAAGTTACTGGTCAATAGAAGTCAATAGTCAATAAAAGTCACTGGTCAATACAAGTTATTAGACAATAGAAGTTATTAGTCAATATAAATCATTGGTCAATAGAAGTCATTGGTCAATATAAGTTATTAGACAATAGAAGGTACTGGTCGATAGAAGTCACCGGCAAATACAAGTCATTAGTCACTGGTCAATAGAAGTCACTAGCCAATATAAGTTATTAGACAATAGAAGTTATTGGTCAATAGAAGTCATTGGTCAATAGAAGTCATTAGTCAATAGAAGTCATTAGTCAATAGAAGTCATTAGTAAATAGAAGTCATTGGTCAACAGAAGTCATTAGTCAAAGGAAGTGATTGGTCATCACTGGCCAATAGAAGTCGTTGGTCAATAGAAGTTGTTAGTCAATAGAAGTCACTGGCCAGTAGAAGTCGTTGGTCAATAGAAGTTGTTAGTCAATAGAAGTCACTGGTCAATAGAAGTCATTAGTCAATATAAGTCATTAGTCAGTAGAAGACTTTGGGCAATAGAAGTCATTGATCAAAAGAAGTAATTAATCAATAGAAGTCACTCGTCAATAGAATTAATTAGTCAATAGAAGGCACTGGCCAATAGAAGTCATTAGTCAATAGAAGTCAATCGTCAATAGAAATCATTAGTCAATAGAAGTTACTGGCCAATACAAGTTATTAGCCAACAGAAGGCATTAGTCAATAGAAGTCACTGTTAAAATCACTGGCCAATTGACTTCAATTAGTTAGTAGAAGTCATTGGTCAATAGAAGTTATTAGTCAATAGAAGTCACTAGTCAATAGAAATGATTGGTCAGCACTTTACCTGGCTTCTCACCGCCATCAGGGATGGCGTTCCCGCTTATTTGTGAAGCCCCTTCCTCGTCGTAGGGCTGTCGCGGTAACGCTCTGCAGTTGTGACCAGTACTGTTACACACGTAGCAAGGCTGGAAAAGAAAATAATTTACTAATTTAAAAAACTAAAAAACACACTTTTAACACACACTAAAAATACTTGGACGTCCGCCATATTGGATTTAAGTCACGTGACTATATTTTTCGTATTCCTGACAGCAAACCCTTTCATTTGATACCCATATCATGGGGGTGGATTTCAAACAGCCAGTCCGCCATCTTGGGGAGGCCACCATATTGGATTTGTTATGACGTTTCTTAGCTAGTCATGTATTGTCATCAGAACTCGGAGCGTGTGCAAAATGTCATCCTAATCGAAGACCGGGAAGTGGGTCAAATTAAGATAACAAGTAAAGCTAATAAAAGCGTGTTAAATACCTACTTATTTTTGAGCGAATACAATTTGATTCATAGATATTTTGGACCTAAATCGCAAGATATAAAAGGTCCTGGCGCTGCGCAGACGGTTTTGTAATCCATACTAATATTATAAATGCGAAAGTAACTCTGTCTGTCTGTAGTTTACGCTTTCACGCCTAAACCACTGAACCTATATTTGGTACAGGGGTAGATTAGACCTTGAGAAAAGACATAGGCTATGTTTGGTTGCTATAACCGACATCCACACGGGCGGAGCCGCGGGCAAAAGCCAGCAAAGTAATAAATCAATATCGTAATATTTCCAATAAAACATAAACAATAAAAAAAATAATATCAATATTTGAAATAGCGTTTGTAGAAAATTGTCGACGTTAAGCAATGCTACTTCGGAATATTCCCATTTTTGGTAAGAGTATTTTGTTTTTAAATTCCTTATCAAACAATTATCCTATCCCAGTCCATTGCTGGACATGGCCTCTCCCAATGTGGGCAGGCTCTGGCCTACTGTGTCCACGCTGGCTGAGTTGGTACAGGGTTGTATGTCGAGTGTTCCTTCTCTCGCAGTGATATCGTCTGCGTATGTTTCCGTCAGTCTCCTCTTACGACACCCTTCGAATGAGATGGGTTGGTGATACTTGTATTCTTTCTCCGTCAACATTCGGATAATTCCTTGTAATACCCGACAAATATAGTCGCGTGGTTTCCAGCAGAATAGAATTTGGTCCACCCCATCTCTTCCCATGCGGTGTCGTACAAGGCGACTAATGGATAGGGCTGTTTAACATCAGACAGATATATACAGCCCAGACTCAGCCTTAAGTACATGGCTCGAGTTAACAATAGTGCCCGGAATAGGGCAATAGGCTGCCTAACCCCCCGGGGATAAGGGCGTGATTGTATGTATCATTTTTCAGTTTTCTACCGTCTCTACCATGGTGAATGTTCTGACGAGCTCTTACAATTAGTCCCACCCTCTCCTTTCCTACACAGGACGACACGTGCAGGGCTAAGATGCCATCCATATACGGTGCAGAGTATACCTGCTAGAACCAAGCGTTTCAGTGACTCATTCCTATGTCGCACCATTAAGACCTGGAACTCCCTGCCAGCTCACGTGTTTCCCTCTTCCTACAGTCCCGGGTCCTTTAAGCGGAGCGTGAAAAGGCATCTAATGAGGCCGTCAAGCTGAGTGCCACCACTGTTAACATGGTACATGTTTCCGATGGTGACCCTCTTTCCGAGACTTCGCCTTTAGCTTAACATCAGGCGAGGTGAAGTCAAATTGACGTGTCCTATATAAAAAAATAAAAAAAAAGTATAATTTTCGTTCGTATGTAATTTGGGGCATAGTACCGTCAAAAGCACATTGCCAAAGGCAGTATGTTTACTGTCGAATGGAGAACAGCCCTATCCCTTAGTCGTCTTCTACGACACATTGATCAAATGGGATGGCCCTATTATACTCCACCACGAACCAACTCGACATCAAAATTACATACATACAAGGGGTAGGCAGGAGGGTATTAACATCCACATTTTGTCAACTATGATATTCGGTTCCATGTAATAGGGGGCGAAATTATCGTTTATTCCGAACCTGACCCGAAAACTTGACCCGGTCGCGGGTTAGGTTAAAACTTGGAAATTTCTTCCGAACGTTACCCTCTTCCTAACCTGACCCGAAGTCTCGTTCCTATCGTAACCCGAATTGCGCAGATCTGGTCACAATTCTAACCTAACCTAACCCACAGAAGTTGGAATTACCGCACTTCGACTTTTAAAAGTAACAGAAATCTGCGCTTTCGGGTTATGATAGGAATGAGATGTCGGGTCACGTTAGGAAGAGGGTTACGTTCGGAACAAATATCACTTTTTTTTTTCAAGTTCCTAACCTAACCCGCAACCGGGTCAGGTTTTCGGGTCAGGTTCGGAATAAGCCGAAATTATTACCGTCATCAGGCGCTTCAAAATTATATATAAAAAATTATTTCCCCAGGTCTCCATTTACTATTATTTCTCCACACAAGCAGATCCTTCGTCCTTCTAACAGCTAACATCGAAGATGTAAAAAAAATCGCAAAGAAATTCGTGTCAGAAAATCTCGCGGATAACATAGCCAATTTCATTGCAACAGCCGCTAAAAATATGAAACACTCCGAAGAAGTTCGTAGAGATGTTTCAGCAGAGAATAAACAGTATATTAAAGAAACATCTATAGAACAAGTATTTAAAACACACAAAAAGAAACAGAGAAAACACCGTAAAATTAAAAAGTACTTCGAAGACAGTCCAGATAATCAAAAATCTTACGGTGATTTTCAGAATTTAAATACCAAAAATGAACTGACATTAAGAGCTCATTCAATCGAAAATAATAAACTAGATGATCAAGGTCTTAATAAAACTATAGACGCCGTGTTTGATTTGAACTTAAAACCAGAGAAAGGTGAAAAAATAGAAAAGAGAGCTCATCATCACAAAAACCCTCAGGTTCACTTGCTTGCTACTAGTGGTAATATGGTGCTAACGACATTAATAAACAGCAAAGAAAATACTGAAAGTGTTAAGATATAAATAAAATTGCGATATTCAATAAAAAATATTGTTTTATTTTGTACTAACTTCGTACCGCCAATTTTTTTTCCGCCCGCGTGGCGTTAGATCCCGTTACCGCTGCACCCTCTACTATATTAGGCATGTATTATACATATAAATCTACCTCTTGAATTACTCTATCTATTGAAAGAAACCGCATCAAAATCTGTAGCGTAATTTTAAAGATATAAGCATATATATAAGCGACTTTGCTTTATACTATGTATTGATAGTTCCTACAGTTCGTAAGAAAGTTGGTAGATGGCTCCACCGCCCCTTAAAGACGGATAAAGAGAAGGGAAATTTGAAGTGATTCAGGTGAGAATCAATAGCTCAGTTGGAAGAGCGTTCCCCCTGTAAGGGAAAGGTCGTGGGTTCAAGTCTCACTTGAGCGCTTCTTTTTCCCGATGTATTTCAAACTTAGAAAGTTAGCTTAATAAATGCTATAAGAAATTCATTCAAATGTATAATACATGCTTAATATAGCAGAGAAACCCTCTGCTATATTAAGCATGTATTATACATTTGTATTAAAAAAAAATTTATCGTGCGATTAATACCCACGGATACCACCCCCACGGAGCCGGTGGAGGTGATTATGTCGGACTCGAACCGACTAAAACGCACCATCTTGGGTCCTTGGTTGCCGGAGGTGAGATTGCTAAAAGCATATCTCTCGCACCCCTTCAGACCCAGGACCATCTCTTTCGAGATGGTTCCCTTCGGGTTGTGGGGACCACAGTGTCCCCATAATCTAGCCCCGGTTACGGGGAGGAGCACTTTGCGCCGCCACCGCGGCCTGCTTCTGCTAGGGTGACAGGTGGCTCCACCGGTCACCCCCAGGTCGGTAATATAGCAGAGGGTGCAGCGGGAACGCCACGCGGGCAGAAAAAATTGGCGATACGAAATTCGCCGGGTCAGCTAGTGACTTATAAATGTCACAATCTGACAAACTGTTCACGTCCTTTCTCAAGCTAATCTACATGTCTAGGTACCGAATTTTCATCAAGCTATCAGCAAAAATTACAAACTTTCATCCCCTATTTGAGTCCCTTGAGCCTTTTGATGCTTAGCTAATTCTGTGTTGTCAAAACTAATTAAAATACGCTAAAAATCTCTACAATGGTATTATACACCCAGATTGTATAGTCGTTTCGATAGCAAAATCGTTAGGTGGCATGATATGTGGGACTCGAACCGGCTACAAGGACTACTAAGAACAGAAAAACGATTTTTGACCTTCATAACATTTTCTTAATTATATGTCACTAGCTTTTGCCCGCGGCTCCGCCCGCGTGGATGTCGGTTATCGCGACCAAACATAGCCTATGTCCTTTCTCATGATCTAGTCTATCCCTATACCAAATTTCATCAAAATCGGTTCAGTGGTTTAGACGAGAAAGCGTAACATACAGACAGACAGACAGACAGACAGAGTTACTTTCGCATTTATAATATTAGTATGGATTTCGCATAAATAGATGCCGCTGATCACGAATATACGAAAAAAAACTATTGTGTATAGTGTCAATAAGGTCGAAAATTTCTTGCACTAGTCGGCCGCCGGCCGGCTGCCTGCTAATTGTGTGTTCATTTGCCTCACGGCCATAGACTGTTCGGTCAAAATCGGTCAGTGCTGACCGGAATCAGCTAAGCATTATTTTTTTTTTTTACGAAACGACTATACAATCTGGGTGTATAACAAATTTAATATTTCAATGTATTTCAGTAAGTTTTAATACAACAGAATTATTTTTAACTAGCTGACCCGGCGAACTTCGTACTGTTAATTATTTTCCACCCGCGTGGCGTCCGATCCCGTTCCCGCTGCACCCTCTCATACAATGATATAGTTATCTAAACAGCAACAGAAATAACCACACTGTCACTTCTGCGTATATGCCGATGCCAGTCGAATTTGTTGACATTAATGAGCACTGCTCCGTTCCCTTGAGTAGTAGCGTGATGATATATAGCCTATGCATTATACTAATGTATGAGCATTCTATTGTAAAGTTTCATGAAAATCCATTCAGTAGTTTTTACGTAAAAGAGTAACAAACATCCATTCATACTCACAAACTATCGCGTTTATAATATTAGTAGGATTAATTTCATCAAGAGCAAATGGTTTAAGTTTGAAAGCAAACAAAGTTACTATGTACCTAGCGCCAGCCAATCAATCAACATCAATCAATCAGCCTATCCCTGCTGGACACAGGCCTCTCCCAATGTGGGCAGGCTCTGGCCTACTGTGTCCACGCTGGCTGAGTTGGTACAGGGTTGTATGTCGAGTGTTCCTTCTCTCGCAGTGATATCGTCTGCGTATGTTTCCGTCAGTCGCCTCTTACGGCACCCTTCGGATGAAATGGGATGGTGATACTTGTATTCTTTCTCCATCACGACACGGAGTGCTAATATGTACTTACATTCAGATGTTCTTCAGGGACGCTGACTTCTCCACACATAGTCTCAGGGTTGCATTTATCTATGCAGTGGGACCTCCCCCCTCTAACGAAGACCTGTCTCGTTGGACATTTCCTGCAACAAAAATAGTTGTATGAAGATCTGAGAGCAATGGCTTTTTACCCGACTACGGCGAAGCCAAAAGGAGGGTTATGATTTTGACAGGCTATGTATGTATGTATGTTCATTTGTTCCCTCATAGCTACTCAACTACTTATTAGAACTAGACAAATGAGGTATCGTTACAAGCGGCTTTATCGTCCGATGGTTATAAGCTATATGACGTGTCACTCAATCTTCTGAGGCGCCCTCTAGCGCTCATAAAGTACTATGTTAAAAAATAAATTTGAGATAAATATGCCGTGTTTGGTATCAAATGAAAGGGGTTAAGAAGCACATTTCAAATATGTATAAATTATTAGCTTTATCTTGCCCCAAAATAACGTAAATAAACGGCTATCCTTGTTATTTTCTTGTTTGTTACATTTTAGAGGGTGATTTTTCGGTAGTCGGGTTTTAGTTATAAACTTTATTTATGTCATAAGGCGGCAAACAAGTACAAGGCCCAAATCCAATAGAAAGTGATTATCGTGGTCTATGGATATTTGCAACACCAGAGCCTCGATTCTGCTAAAGCCAAACCAGAAAAAGAATCATCTCGGGCGGGTCTCGAACCCGTGATCTTTCCCTTGCAGGGGAATACCTTGACCAACTCAGCTACGGAGACACGCCCGATGTGATTCAAATTACCCTTCTTATCTGTCTTTAAGGCGACGGTGGAGTCATCTACCGATATTCTTATGAACTATCGGAACCAATGAATGATGTTACAATCCTTTTTAACATAGATTTTTTGATAACTCCGCCCAAATAATTGAATGAATTTTACAGCATTAAGTATGCTAACTATACAAATCGAATACATAGGGAAAAATAATCTTCTCGGGCGGGACTCAAGCACACGATCTTTCCCTAACAGGGGGAAAGCCTTGAACAACTCAGCTACCGAGACACGCCCGATGTGATTCAAATTTCACTTCTTATTCGTCTTTAAGGCGACGGTGGAGTCATCCACCGATATTCTTTTTTTAGAGATTCATACATACATACTTAATGCTGTAATATACATTCAAAGACGCGATTAAAATTCAAAATTAAATGAATTTTTGAAGACTAATTGAAAAACTGTAATGAATCTGATTTCATTTCATTTTGAACTTTAGATGTATAGAAATAAAGTCTAAAATTTAATGTCATTTTTAGCAGTGAGTGCGCCATCACAATGTTTTAGCTTTAGTAGAAACGAGGGCCTGGAGAGTTACACTCGTGCCGCCGACCCTATAAAACCTTCTAATACCCTTCTCCCTTTTTTTCGTGCGGAAATCCCCGCGGAAACCCCCCTGCCGGAGCCGGAAGGGGAGGTTATGTCGGACTCGAACCGACTAAAACCGCACGCCGACTGTGTTCCTAGGGTCGTGGTGCTAGGCCGGAGGTGAGGTTGTCATCGACATATCCCTCGCACCCCGGCTGACCCAGGGCCATCCCTTACGGTCTAGCCCTCCTCGGGAGGGGGGACAACGGTGTCCCTGACTCGCCCCCGGAATGGGGAGGCGCGCTTCTTAGCGCGCCACCGCCGCGGCCTGCTTCTGCTGGGGTGACAGGCGGCTCCACCTGTCACCCCCAGGCCCGCGCTCATGGGCCCTTCTTAAAGAACCCCATATTGTAGTCGCTTAGAAAACCCACAGTAGAAAGATCATTCCACAAATTAGACAGCCTCTGTGGCGTGGCGGTAGTACAAGCGACTGCCACGCAGGATGCGCGGGTTCGATCCCCGCTCAGTGCAAATATTTGTATGCATGAATATGGCTATTTGAATTGATGTTGCTATGTATAAAAAAGTATATAAGTATGCTTATCCGCATTCTAGATTCCATTACACAAGCTAGTTAAGCTTACCATGGGTCTAGATAGCGTTGTGTAGAATGTTGTGCAATATTTATCTATTCATATAATAAAAAATAAAGTTTAAAACTAAAACCCGACTACCGAAAAATCACGCTTTAAAAATTAACAAACAAGAAAATATCAAGGATAGCCGTGGTCGTATGCCACGTTTTCCCTAGCATATATTGTTTTGTTAGAGTAAGTGGCATACGACCACGGCTATCCTTGATATTTTCTTGTTTGTTAATTTTTAAAGCGTGATTTTTCGGTAGTCGGGTTTTAGTTTTAAACTTTATTTTTTATTTATATTATGTTGGGGCAAGGTAAAACTAATTATTTATATATATTTGAAATGTGCTCATTAAGTCCTTTAATTTGATACTCAACACGGCATATTTATCTCAAATTTATTTTTTAACACAGTAGCTTATGCGCCCTAGAGGGCGCCACAGAAAATTGAGTGACACGTCATATAGCCTATAACCATCGGACGATCAAGCCGCTTGTAACGACACCTCATTTGTCCAGTTCTAATAAGTAGTTGAGGAGCTATGAGGGAGCAAATGAACATACATACATACATAGCCTGTCAAAATCATAACCCTCCTTTTGGCTTCGCCGTAGTCGGGTAAAAATCAATGCCACTTTTCGTTGTAATGTTATAACTCAACAACGCCTTTACCGATTTGGCTAATTTTGGTCTTGAATTATTCGTGGAAGTCCAGGGAAGGTTTGTACGTAGAGAAAAATTCGACTAATTACCGGGAACCGACATCCGCGCGGGCGGAGCCGCGGGCAAAAGCTAGTTTATTTATAACTTAAGTATGCGTATTCATATCGTCTGTATAACAAACAGATTCTTAACAGTGTTGGTTCTCGGTGGAGTAGAATAGGACCACCTCAGCTCTTCCTGTGGGTGTCGTAAAAGGTGACTTAGGGATAGGGCTGTTCTCCATCCGACAGTAAACATACAGCCCATGACTAACTGCCAACTGCCCAGTTGACGGCAATAGTCTCGCCTCTTACTACGTGGGTACGAAAATCCTATCTCTGCCGTCCTATCATTCGTCCTATCACTATAGTGCTATAATGCCGTTAACCGACATTTGGTCAATTTTCACTTTTTTGACACCATTTTATTCAGTAAAAAATTTGCCGCGATTAATGCAGTAATTTGTGTTGTTTTACACACCGTAATGCTAAAATATAATGCTGTTAAATAACCTTAACGGCACTGTAGTTTAGCATATTGATAACTTTTTTGAGTCATTCATCAACTCGCGGGCAATAAACTTGCGGGAAACCGCGAGTTGGCAACTTTCAATTTTTGATTATTTTCCTGTCGTCAACTCGCGCGATTGTCAAAATTGACGTATTTGTGTACAGTCAGTTACGAAATCTTTGTAATAAATTTAATATAGTTTGGTACCTATTTAAAATGTAGGTATTTTATAAGATATTTTAGGCTATGTTATAGAAGGAATGAAAAAAGAAAAGCGAGTGACTGTCGTGGTATGGACATACTACGAAAAGGATCAAAGTAATATCACAGAAAAGGTAATATACTGGCGTACAGAATGGAAGTTCACACCCCAGCGCAGATTTCATTTCCTCACCCCGCACGTTCGAATCAGAAAAATACATCTTTAATTATTATGTAATCGATTGGAATAATTAATAGATCAGTTACAAATTTAGCACAGTAGGTACCATTTTTTGATCGATTTGCACATTTTCAAATGTTAGTTCTATATAATAAAAATACAGCCAACGTTCGATCTTGAAAAGTGTGTAGCGAGAATACCATTGTAGACATTTGGGAGATTAGATCGGGATTAGATTTTGAACAGATTTCTGTTACGAGAATTACCTTTCAACTAATAACAATAAAAATCCTCTCAAAAACGACTAAGTCACTTTACTTAGCAAACAAATAGAATATCAGACCGACAGATTGACAAAATTTCCAAAAAGCTATTTTTTATAGTATCTTGTATCCGTATTGATTTATAGGTATTATAAATCCGAAAGTAACTCTGTCTATCCGTCTGTCGGTTTTACACTTCCAGTTAAAAGCTATTATTTTAACGTTATAAACAGATACTCCTATTTGTATAGGTATTATACTAAGCAAAATGTAAAAAAAATATAAACATGTTCTATCAGGTAGGCCCTGCGCTTCGGCCGGGCTCGGCCGGCGAGAGATGTCGTGCGGTGTTCCGCAGGGATCGGTCCTGGGACCGCTACTGTGGGACATCGGTTACGCCTGAGTGCTTCACGGTGAGCTCGCGGACGGTGCCGCCGTCACGTGTTATGCGGACGACACGCTGGTGACATACTGCGAAGTGACCCTGAAGGCCACAACCGCGGTTGCCCAAGTCGTGGAGCGGATCCGGCGGCTGGGTCTCGAGGTGGCTCAGCATAAAACCGAGGCCATGTTCTTTTATGGGCTTCGGAGCATGCCACCGGAGGATTCCAGCCTCACAGTGGGAGACGTTTCAATTGGCATCAAGCCTAGATGAAATACCTGGGGCTCGTGCTCGACGGCCGGTGGAACTTCGGGGAGTATTTCCGACGACTGGCCCCCAAATTGAAGAACATAGCTGCCGCTTTGGGGCAGCTGCTACCCAACACGAGGGGGCCGGATGACTCCTGCAGGAGACTACGACAGTCTACAATGCACGTCTGCTGGGTGGGCCGCAGCGTGCAATGGCCAGCAGGGCCATTAGGGGGTACCACACAATATCCTTGGAGGCGGCGAGTCTCCTTGCCGGATCCCTACCGTGGAACCTAGATGCGAGAGCCCTTTCGATGGTATATCGGTATCGAAAAGAGGCGCGGGGGCAAGGACGGGAACCCGAGCCTGAAGAAATTCGGGCCGTGAGGTCCCAGCCCCACCGGGACATGGTAGCTGAGTGGGAGCTACGACTTGGGCGACCAAGCTCAGGGCACGCCGTAATATCGGCGATAAGACCCATCATAGAGGAATGGCTAGAGGCCACAAGGCAGCTTCTCGTACCGGCTAACGCAGGTGATTAACGGAGTTACCTGTGTCGGATCCGGAAGGAGCCAACGTCCGAGTCCCATCCCTGTGATGCGAGCGAGGACACGGAGCTGCACACGCTGACCGAGTGCCCAGCGTGGGACACGCTGAGGCGGGTCCTAGTGGCAGCTCTGGGGGTGGGAGTCCTCACACTCGCCACATTGCTCACAGCGATGGTACGGTGTGCGAACGCTTGGGTTGCGGCCGCCTCTTTCTGCGAGCAAGTAATGCTCGAGAAGGAGGCGGTCTGTCGGGTTCGGACTAGACTCCGGGCCCGGGAAGCCCACGAAGAGCGAAGGCGAACCGGACGTTGGATGTCGCATAACGATTTCCGTCCTCCATGAGCGCTGGCCTGGGGGTGACCGGTGGAGCCGCCTGTCACCCTAGCAGAAGCAGGCCGTAGCAGTGGCGCAAAGTGCGCCTCCTCGTACCCGGGACTAGATGGGGACACTAAGGTCCCCACAAACCGAAGGGGCCATCTCGAATGAGATGGTCTTGGGTCTGCCGGGGTGCGAGAGATATGCTTTTGGCAATCTCACCTCTGGTAACCAAGGACCCAAGACGGCGTGCGTTTTGGTCGGTTCGAGTCCGATATAACCGCTTCCACCGGCTCCGTGGGGATTTTTCGCACAATAAAAAAAGGCCCTGCGCTTGTCTGCCACTGTGATATAAAAAATATAAAATTATCTCCACAATACATAAAAACATCTCCCCCTCACCTCATTTTGCACGTCTATATCGAAATCTAAGATAAATTAATATAAAAAAAATAAACAGTTACTTTAACTTTAACCAATGCGGGTGTATAAATGCGCAAAAAGTTGGTTTTGTATTAAATTTTTGGTTTGGATCCATTTTTCTGACTGTACTTTAATATTCACGCGAGTTGACGACAGCAAAATAAAATAAAATTCAAAAATGCCAACCCGCGGTTTCCCGCAAGTTTATTGCACGCGAGTTGATGAATGACCCACTTTTTTAAGTCTCGTGATAGCCAACAATGCTATTTGAAACCAAGCACTAAAATGCCGTTAAGGTATACTTAACGGTATTTTAGTGTTGATTTTACACGGAAATTATAGGAACAATGCAAAGTAGAAAAAGTTGTATTATTTTGATCCAAATGATCCCTCAGAAATAAAACCTGTTTATTTATAAAGAGCTCATCTAGTCAATTTTATAGATACCATAAAGTCTGCCCTATGATTATTAGTTTTAAAGTAGCATCAATTTTTTTATAGCCTGCTCTTTTTCATGCATAACTCAAAATATGGTTTGGTATTTAACGGCATTATACTGTTAGCACGGCAGACCTCTGCCAACCCCGGAGCAAAAAAGGCATGAGCTTAAGTATGTATGTAGATTCTTAACAATACAAGAATGTTGTACGCTCTTATATCTAACAAATCGTCGATACCCCTCAATAAAATAATACCTAGTACATTCATATCATGTCTCTCACAATCTTATCAGCAAGATAAGCAGTCATTTTGCCGTATCTATCATTAGTTTCATCAAGTATTATGTGAAACAGAGAAAATAATGAAGTAAATACAAGAAATAAACGCGAATATTAACTTTGTGGGTGATTTTGTGGTTCTTAATAACAATATACGTATAAGGTACGGTATTTTATATGTTATTTCGAGTTTATATTTCGAATTTGTGGTTCAAATAACAATAAATTTGAATTAAGAATTTAAAAAATCTGTCATTTAAGTTTAAATTTCGAATATTTGGGTGTTTTTATGGTTGAAATATCACAATACAAAAATATAGAATGGTTTTTATAGCATTTAAAGTTTAGATATAACGATTTTTGGGTGTTTTTGTGGTTCACTTATCAATAAGTATGTAGTATTTTTTGTTATTGATGATCAAATTTCGAACCAGAAAACAAAGATGGCAGTTTTTACTGCAAATGAAGCAAAAAAAATAAACGAACTATTTTATCTTTCTTGCATAATTTTAATTTTCATGTGTATTTTTCTTGCATTCTCTCTTTTAAAATTTTCGTAGATAATTTATTTTTAAACAACCTCCCAGCTGAGACAGATTGATACTTGAAACGTCAAATGTGAACATAGTTGTATCATTTTATCAGTGTTATCTGTTAAATGGGTAATTCATGTTCTTAATAAATTTAAAGTATTGTTTTTCCTTAATTGTCTTCCCTTAGATCTGCGGTAGCCTAGTGGTATGGGTAATGGACTGCTGCGACGAGGTCTCGGGTTCGATCCCAGGTTTACCATGGCACACACCAATGACTTTTCGATGCTTTTCGAAGTTATGTGTGTATTTATCGCAGGTTTATAAGTGCCCGGTTAATGGCAATAGGCTCGCTCTATTACATTGGGACCTAAACATAAACCGAACCTAAACATGAACTCCCTGCTTTCATATTAATAAATTTTTTTATAGCTTTTATTATGCTAACTTTAAAATGTAATGTGTGACTCAATAGCTCAGTTGGAAGAGCATTCCCCCCTGTAAGGGAAAGGTCGTGGATTCAAGTCCGACTTGAGCATTTAATTTTTCCCGATGTATTCGATTTTAAAGTTAGCATAATAAATGCTACAAAAAATTCATTCAAATATTCGGGCGGAGTCATCAAAAATTAATGTTTAAAAATGTTTGCAAAATCATTCATTGGTTCCAACAGTTCGTAAGAAAGTTGGTAGATTGCTCCACCGTCACCCTTAAAGACGGATATAAAGAGAAGGGAAATTTGAAATGATTCAGGTGTAATAGCTAAGCTGGAAGAGCATTCCCGCTGTAAGGTAAAGGTCGTGGGTTCAAAGTCTAACTTGAACATTTCATTTTTCACGATATATTCGAATCCCTGCTTTCATTTTAGCCATAAGCTAATTTAGTTCAAGACAACCTTGTGTAGAATGTCCTAGAGACCTAGAATATTTCTTTTGATAAGTACCGGACTTTACCAATAATTCTGTATCGGGAATTGACAGGCAAGAATCTATGTATGTCAAAGTCAAATATTTCGACGGAACGGAGACGGCATATGCGTTTGGGGTGAGAGGGTTGTTGTTTGTGCAAATCCATGTTGCCATTTTCTCCGAAACTATCAATCCAATTTTGATGCAGTTTTCAGTTCTGGGTTCGGCTTTAATTGGAGCATGTTCTTAGATAGGTGTCACAATGACAACTCAACAGGGGGCGCTACAGCAAGCATTTTTAATGGAAATCAATGTTGCCAATTTTCTCCAAAAATACAAGTCCGATTTTGATGCAATTTTCAATTATTTCAATATTTGATTGGTGCATGTTTTTAGATAGGTGTTACGGTGACAACCCACTAGAGGGCGCTGCAGTAAACATTTTTGAATTATTTTTTATACGTCGTGGGTTTTTTCAAAATTGTATTACTTCTATTCAATGTAGAACAACATGGTTGATTCTTATTGATATCAAGCTAAGTTTTCCACCACTTCCAAGGCGCTGGTGAAGAAACGGCGCCACAAACTCCATTACCACATTTTTTTATAAAGGACACTTCAATTTGACTTCACCTCACCTGATGGTAAGCTAAAGGAAAGTCTCGGAAAGAGGGTCACCCTCGTAAACATGTACCATGTTAACAGTGGTGACACTCAGCATGACGGCCTCATTAGATGCCTTTTCACGCCCCGCTTAAAGGACCCGGGACTGTAGGAAGAAGGAAACACGTGAGCTGGCAGGGAGTTCCAGGTCTTAGCGATGCGGCATAGGAATGAGTCACTGAAGGCGTCAATTTACAATAAGTTATTAAATTTTTTCAATCAATTATCCTATCCCAGTCCACTGCTGGACATAGGCCTCTCCCAATGTGGGCAGGCTCTGGCCTACTGTGTCCACGCTGGCTGAGTTGGTACAGGGTTGTATTTCGAGTGTTCCTTCTCTCGCAGTGATATCGTCTGCGTATGTTTCCGTCAGTCGCCTCTTACGACACCCTTCGGATGACATGGGGTGGTGATACTTGTATTCTTTGGACGTCATCACGCGGATAATAGGGAATTCCATAAGACTAAATGTGGAATTTGTCTCGGGTCTAAATAAACAATAAGTACAGTCAGTCTCCGTGGCGTGGCGGTAGTGAACGCGACTGCTATGCAGGAGGCGCGGGTTCGATTCCCGCACAGTGCAAATATTTGTATGCATGAATATGGCTATTTGCATTGGTCTGGGTGTATGTATGTATGTATTTATTTACAAAAAAAAGTATCTAAGTATGTTTATCCGCATTCTAAATTCCACAACACAAGCTAGTTAAGCTATGCTTACCATGGGTCTAGGTCTAGATAGCGTTGTGTAGAATGTTGGGGAAATACTTTATAATTAAAAAAATCTGCGGTAGCCTAGTGGTATGGGTAATGGACTGCTGAGACGAGGTCTCGGGTTCGATCCCAGGTTTACCATGGCCACACCAATGAATTTTCGATGCTTTTCGAAGTTATGTGTGTATTTATCGCAGGTTTATAAGTGCCCGGTTAATGGCAATAGGCTCGTCACCCCTTCGGGGAATACAGGCGTGAGTTTATGTTATGTTATGTTATGTAAAAAAAAGAATTAAACTAAAGTTGTGGAAATCTATGTATGAGCTGTTTAACATCAGACAGATATATACAGCCCAGACTCAGCCTCAGATATAGGCTCGAGTCTACAATAGTGCCCGGAATATGGCAATATAGGCTCATCGCCTTATACGTGTGACCGAATATAATGATTAATGAAATGTGGGTGTTAATTCACATCTGCCTAACCCTTCCGTGAGATCCGGTTCTGGTGGATTCACCGTGCGGTCGTCGGATCCATGGCATGGTACAGAAATACTGTCACTGCCATGATGTAGGTGTAGGGTGGCCACCTTGTGATGCATCAGCGCTCACCTCCACCGTCAGTCGTGTTCCCCCCCTACCTATCCAAATTTGGTAAGATCCTATCAACGCCGTCTTGGATATTCGTTTAAGTAAAGAGCTTACTGAAGCTCTTGACAATCCGAGGTATTTAAACAAGTTATACAGGTATTCAGCTGGAATTCCCCTTGCTCCTACTTCTACGGCGTAGAGTTAAACCACATAGCCGTTTTTGGTTAACTCGTTGGTCAAGTCAAAGTATTTGTATATTTTCATAGCGTGGTCTTTAAGTATGTTAGTTTCCCACGGTACTGTGAGTTCTTCTAGTACTGCACGCGATTGCAATTTCGAAACCAGGAATATATCGTTTATTATTTTGTATTGCATGTTATATGTATAATATTGTAGGTTTATCGATTATCGAGAGATGAACTATATGAAAATGACGTATGTTATCAAATATGATACCAGTTTTTTATCTATCTAATACCATTAACGATTATTTCTTGTATGTTACCGGAAATGTATGAAATCAAGGAATTGTATACAAATCCTAGGAAATGTGTGTTAATACATAGAATTCCTGCAGTCCGACTTGTTTGTTACTTTTAGAGCGTGATTTTTCGGTAGTCGGGTTTTAGTTTTAAACTTTATTTTTTCGCTGGCGTAGTCGGGTAAATATTAAACAAACAGCGGGACGGAACGTTGACTGCTGTTCAGTATTGTATACAAGCGATGAAATTTCTGTGATCGATATGAAAAGATAATATACATCAATGTCCTTATATCAGATATGATACGGATATATAAACCGGAGGTTGTCAATCTTATATCAATAATAAACTGTCTTCTTTTTTATCTTAGCGTTTTTCCCAGTCACATCTGAAGCTTTCAGCTTGGTGTCTGGGGTCCGCTTTTACTGTCATCGCATTTGAAGCATGATACAATACATGGACAATAGATTAGAAAGAGCAGAAGTATTAATTAAAAAACCCCCGTCACAAAAAACACCTCCAAAAAGTTGAAAATAAATGGAGTTTGCCTTTGTTGTGTATGTTTTATAATGGACCCTAACTGGTTAAGCACTCCGTTATATTCCCGGAACAATTCAAGGTCCCCCGACATGGCAACCGTAAAAGTTAAAAGGCAAACTCCATTTATTTTCAACTTTTTGGAGGTGTTTTTTGTGACGGGGGTTTTTTAAATTTTTAATTTAATTTTTATTTTATACTTTTAAAAGTGATCTACTAGTCAAGCTCTTTCATTTGATACCCATATTGAGGGAGTTATGAAGAAATATGTATTCCGACATGTTGTGGTGGCGGCCATCTTGGACCGATTTTTTTCAAACATAGCTAAGAACACTCCCGACTAATATACCTTTCAAACAAAAAAAACTACATCCAAATCGGTTCATCCGTTTGGGTGCTACGATGCCACAGACAGACAGACACACACACACACACACACACACACACACACACACACACACACACACACACACACACACACACAGACACGTCAAACTTATAACACCCCGTCGTTTTTGCGTCGGGGTTTAAAAAGTAAACGAGTTAGAAAGAAATAAGCATATTGTCGCGTGTCGCGTTTGATAGATAGGTATATTAATTATAATGTATAGATTATGTGACCAATTTATAGATAATATATTACGATGAAATGTTATTCAATAATTTTAGAACCATTTTTATAAACTATTTTTATAAGTGGGTAGGTGAAAATCATTCGATGCAATGTGACGTATCAAATGATATAAAAAGAAGAGACCGAATGAAATCGGGACAGTTTATCCCGAGGCGTCGAAGTGTAAGGTACGATATAATTCTGATATGTTTATACTGTTACTGTGTAATATTATTATGCTGTGCTGTACTATTTGACCATATCGTGTTGGCTATGTAAGATGTACTTACTTGATCTATAATTGTTGTTATAATTTGGTAATATCTGCAGATAGATATATTATCTGTCTAGGAGATGCAAATATGGATTACTGGATTATACCCTTCACGGGTATGATGTAAATTATGCAAGGTATGTTATATTGTGCCTCACGATATCGATATGGTTGGATATAGTCCCTATAATGATATTACTTGATGAGATCTATTGTGTATTAACTGGCTACAAGCCTGATAACCTTTGATACAAGAGTCTAATATTGTTATATTGTGTAACTATTATAGTAATGTTTGGTTATAAGCCTAGATTGTAATTATGAATTGTTATAGAAAGACTATATCATGGTTGGAAGGCAGACAGGTTTTCTTGTTAGTTCTTTCCTGTCTATAAAAGCCTTTTGGGAACTAACGTAGTGTAAAAGAATAAAAGAGAACGATATAGTCATGATTGTTGTTTTATTAATCGTATGACACAACTAAGTATTCCCCTTTGTATAATATTTGTATTTCCCTAGTACAGATCAATAGTTAAACTTGGTTTCTGGGATATACAAGTGGACCATAGTGAACCTCTAGCACTATAAAGTATTTGTGGTTGCTACGCAAGATCCTGACATATCCTATTATCGATAGATATATATTCTAATGGTTATATATCTATATTCTAATATATACATACTTGCAGATTGAGTTTCATTTAATAGATATACTCGTACATAGTTGGATTGACAAATTAGGATACACTGTTAGATTCACTTTACTACTTTCACATCTATGTTAATCTAACATATTTATGTTAGATTATGCTTTTATTTATTAGTTAATCTAACATCAGAAGCGGGATAAAGAATCTTATTCTAATACATATTGTACAAGTTTCAGCTTGGATCTACCTCTGCGAGGCTACCACAAGCCTTGCACAATATTGCTTGCCCATTGAATATCGGCTTCATCATCGGGTAAAGAAGCTGGCTCCAGCATCAGTTTGCAGAGCAATCGGCTGCCGTAGCAACTGGCGAGGCTACGTAGTGTTCACACAGTGTCCACCAAAGCGATCTCTTTCGCTTCCTACCTCAGGAATATCAAGGTTTGCAGTGATACAAGAAAATGTGCAAAAAGACGGTATTGTGACTTTTTTTACCAAATGGTAATGTTGTGATAAATGTGATAATTAATAGGCATTATGATGATAAGCGACTATATTTTGTTTATTGGTGTAAAGAGAAAGATTTAGAAAGGTCTTTTTAACAATTGTTATAAACTGAAAGGAGGCATCGTCGTCTTTTAGTGTTGTCAGACAAGTTCGTTAATAATGATTTTAGTGGATTTTCACTTTAGGTAGGTGCACAGTATTTTATCTGATCAGTTTATAAAATGCACTTGTTGTCCAACGAAACCACTAACTATTTTTTTTTTTGGGGTGAATAAGATTATTGAATCTAAATAGGATAAAATACAGTCCAGACTGTAACCCCTGACATTAGTATTTACATTTTCAAGTTCGGGTGATAAGTATCTTTCCATAATTCCGATAATAACTTCCATTCTTGAATGTTAATGTGGTTTGCTTTCAACCTCTTACAAAATTTATAGTGGGTACTGTAGGTACCATCACATTTAAAAATATAATAAAATAGTAAACAATATTCAAAAAGATCTCCAATTCAATCATATAAAAAACGGTCAGATCGTCAAAGAGTACATTCCGTTCGTTCCTAAAAGTAATGATAAATTTTAATTAAAAAAATTTATAACAAGTAATTTTTCCTCACAATATACAAAAAAGGGGGGATCAAATTAACTTGTTTGAATAGTTCCTGGTCCAGCGTTTTGGGAACTAAATCGGTTCTATGGTTCAGATTTGCTTATTCATTCGGATTCAAATTAAATAACAAAGTACCGTTTGGATAGTAGATAAATTTCATTACCTTATGGAGGGTACCTACTTGCATTATAATTATTTCTATTTTTCAAACTCGGAATAATGATTAAGTCGTATTAATTAATGATTCTAGATTGTGAATACAATTTTAATAGTCAATTAAATTGTTAATAAGTTAATAACTGAACGATGAATATTGTCTAATAATTCTGCTTTCTTTAGACGTAATTTGGCAAAGTTTCGCAAATTTTATAAACTTGATTTACATCATAAGATGCGTAAAAACTATTAACTAGAAACGGAACTAGGACTATAAAGATACTACCTACATAAATTGAAAGTAATGGCATCTGAATTGTTTTGTTGTGAACAAAATTATGATACTATAGTATCAGATGAGTATCAGGTTGACCGAACGGTTCTTGAATGTAAATATGATACAGGTACAGGTGACTGAAGAGTTGGAAGTACTAATTACTTTTTCTTATTGCTTTAACATTTAACACTAGTGTTCATTGTTGTTTTATGGGTGTTGGTTTTGAAGTGTTGATGACCCAAATAAGTAACATGCTGCGACGTAGTTTGGGTGTCCGATCCGGTTCATTAGCAGCGAGTGAACGATATGGATTGGCCCATGCGAACTTCGATCAATCGTCAGTGGTGATCATAATTTCAAAATCAGTTTTTTTTAATTTATTTTCAACTTGTTCAGTATTGTACTTTCGATGCTTCTTTTACCTTAGAGGTCTACTCACTCTAACAATATACTCGTATAATTGATATGTAAATATAGGGTGCAGAATGTGATTGCTAATATGGAGGCCAATATGTAACAGGAATAAATATGTATGTGGCGAATATATCGGAGGCCTATGTGGCGAATATATCGGTGGCCTATGTGGCGAATATATCGGTGGCCTATGTGGCGAATATATCGGTGGCCTATGTGGCGAATATATCGGTGGCCTATGTGGCGAATATATCGGTGGCCTATGTGGCGAATATATCGGTGGCCTATGTGGCGAATATATCGGTGGCCTATGTGGCGAATATATCGGAGGCCTATGTGGCGAATATATCGGAGGCCTATGTGGCGAGTATATCGGAGGCCGTAGTGTAAGTGTGTGATTGCTGAGGTATAGTGGAAGTGCAAAGACTGTGTAGACCGCCATTTGCTTCAATGCGATTGAGCAGTTTGGGGATACATAGATATTGCCGATTTATGACAGACCTATATTTCCGCTGTTTGACCTTTTGCTCGTGCAGTCCTTGCCATTTGCAGCGGGTGGAGCGGACTAGACACGGGGTAGCAAGTTGGTAGAATATAGAAATGACGACTTTGACTTTGAGATACCGGTAGTCACAACTTGCAACTTGTATGTAGATACTTTGAGAGAAAGTACTGGTTTGATGGTACTTCGTGAGCTTAGTATCTGTCAGTTTGGCCGTGATAGATGATATTGATATGATATATTTTGGGCATATGACATTGGCAGTCACATCTTGCAATTAATTGTACTTCGAGAGCGAAGTACTTGGTCAGTATGGCCGTGATAGATATATATATGATATGTTGAGCATATTTTTACTAACAGTCACAATTTGCAATTAATTGTACTTCGAGAGCGAAGTACTTGTCAGTATGGCCGTGATAGATATTTATATAATATGTTGAACATATTTATTTTATTGACGATTCACAATTTGCAATTAATTGAACTTCGAGAGCGAAGTTCTTATCAGTATGGTCGTGATAGATAGGTATATTAATTATAATGTATAGATTATGTGACCAATTTATAGATAATATATTACGATGAAATGTTATTCAATAATTTTAGAACCATTTTTATAAACTATTTTTATAAGTGGGTAGGTGAAAATCATTCGATGCAATGTGACGTATCAAATGATATAAAAAGAAGAGACCGAATGAAATCGGGACAGTTTATCCCGAGGCGTCGAAGTGTAAGGTACGATATAATTCTGATATGTTTATACTGTTACTGTGTAATATTATTATGCTGTGCTGTACTATTTGACCATATCGTGTTGGCTATGTAAGATGTACTTACTTGATCTATAATTGTTGTTATAATTTGGTAATATCTGCAGATAGATATATTATCTGTCTAGGAGATGCAAATATGGATTACTGGATTATACCCTTCACGGGTATGATGTAAATTATGCAAGGTATGTTATATTGTGCCTCACGATATCGATATGGTTGGATATAGTCCCTATAATGATATTACTTGATGAGATCTATTGTGTATTAACTGGCTACAAGCCTGATAACCTTTGATACAAGAGTCTAATATTGTTATATTGTGTAACTATTATAGTAATGTTTGGTTATAAGCCTAGATTGTAATTATGAATTGTTATAGAAAGACTATATCATGGTTGGAAGGCAGACAGGTTTTCTTGTTAGTTCTTTCCTGTCTATAAAAGCCTTTTGGGAACTAACGTAGTGTAAAAGAATAAAAGAGAACGATATAGTCATGATTGTTGTTTTATTAATCGTATGACACAACTAAGTATTCCCCTTTGTATAATATTTGTATTTCCCTAGTACAGATCAATAGTTAAACTTGGTTTCTGGGATATACAAGTGGACCATAGTGAACCTCTAGCACTATAAAGTATTTGTGGTTGCTACGCAAGATCCTGACATATCCTATTATCGATAGATATATATTCTAATGGTTATATATCTATATTCTAATATATACATACTTGCAGATTGAGTTTCATTTAATAGATATACTCGTACATAGTTGGATTGACAAATTAGGATACACTGTTAGATTCACTTTACTACTTTCACATCTATGTTAATCTAACATATTTATGTTAGATTATGCTTTTATTTATTAGTTAATCTAACACGTTCGTGTCGCGTTTCCCGCCTTTTTGTGCCATATTTGACACATTGGCGCGGGACGGGAAGCTCTATTTGTGTAAGGATGAATACAAACGCGTGGGAGCGGTTAGAGCAGTAGATGAACTTTTTAGAACTCTAAATACCCGTAACGACTGCCATAGATGTTCGTATGACAACCGGGACCGACGGCTTACGTGCTCTCCGAGGCACGACCAGACCAATGCAAATATGTAGCCTATCTCTTTCTGTGGGTGTCGTAAAAGGCAAATAAGGGATTAGGCTCACCCCCTATTACGTGGTTAAGGTTCGCGAAACGTGGGTGTTAACACACTTCTGCCTACCCCTTAGGGAATTTACAGGCGTGAGTATATGTATGTATGTAAATATTAACACTGAGCGGGAATCGAACCTGCGTTCATGTAGCAGTTGCCTTTTCTACCGCCATGCCACAGAAGCTGTCTAAACTAAAGTAAGTAAAGCCAACGAGACGAGAGAAAAAAGGTAAACAAAGCGACCATTACTGAGTTACGTTGCGAAAACTAGCGATTATTGTCTCTGTCCTTGTCGCACATATCACACGTACGCAACAATGGCCGAGTGACAGCTGTCGTTGCGTGTTTCGTAGTACAGGAAAGCTGTTAGCAGATCTGTCAGATCCGCCATCTTATGAGCAATTTTCATTCCTGTCTGGAATGCGCTTGAACTGATAAATGTTTGGAACAGCTGAAACTTTGTTTACCTTTTTTCTCTCGATTCGTTGGCTTTACTTTACTTAATATCACTCTTTATATTTCCAGACCATGTCAAAATACCAGGGATACCCCTACGTGAACCCATATGTCAACGATGTGCCCACCGTAGATCCAGCCACTGCCGCCAGGTGGGCGAACCTACCCAGGAAACCGCTCCAGTTGGCGATACCAGGGGCCAGTGGCAGTGGGCAGGGGACTTCCAGGGTATGGTATATTATTTAATTTCTTTCTTTGATTCGCTTTCGTGCACGCTGAATGAATTCACAGAGGCTACTTATTGTGTGATAACGCTAGATATAGGCTAGATATAAGTAAAATATGATATTGAGAAGAATTTATGTTTATTTGATTATTATTAATGTGAATTTATTTAAAGTTTCCAAACTATTGACTAATATTTGAATGAATTTTTTATAGCATTTATTATGCTAACTATTAAGTTCGAAAAACATTGGAAAAAATGAAATGCTCAAGTGAGACTCGAACTCACGACCTTTCGCTTACAGGGCGACTGCTCTGCCAACTGAGCTATTGAGCACCACTTGAATCATTCCAAATTTTCCTTCTCTTTATATCCGTCTATAAGGGCGACGGTGCAGCCATCTACCAACATTCTTACGAACTGTTGGAAACAATGAATGATTTTTCAAGTATTGACTAATATTTTAACTAATGTAATGTTATTCTATTTGTTTGACTCTGTGACATAAAACTAGACTTAAGACTCTTACACTATTGTATTAGATCCCATCTGTAATGATAGTGTATTGTACGGTAAATAAAAAAATAATAAAAAAAACAATGATTTTTACCTTCGATCGCGTTAAGTTCAAAAAGAAATTGGGTATTCTACTGACTAATCAAATTAGTTACTTTTTACTAAACGTCAAAACGATAAGTTATAAGGTAACTTGTATGAAAAAAGATTTAGTGACGTCATGAAATTTAATAGTCAAATGGGTACATACACCTTTAATTCGGACAATAATACAATTTAAATAAATAACACAGTTTGATTTGCTCTTAATTCCTTAAACTCTTAATAAAAGTTTTAAGATCATTTTGAGACTTTGTAGGTCAAGATATTTCTCACGCTGACTGTACCATCCTGAACCGTTTTGATTATAGCAAAACGTTCTTATGAGACTATCCCTAACCTTTTTAAATATTCATGATCTCAGATTTTAGCAAAATCGTACAGTCAGCAAGAAACATGCTTTTGAATGATTTTTTACAGCACTAAGTATGCTAACTATACAAATTAAATACATAGGGTAAAAGAATCTTCTCGGGCGGGGCTCGAACCCGCAGTCTTTCCCTTACAGGGGGAATGCCTTGACCAATTCGGCTACCGAGACACGCCCGCTGTGATTCAAATTTCCCATCTTATACGTCTTTGAGGCGACGGTGGGGTCATCTACCGATTTTCTTACGAACTATCGGAAGCCCGCCCGAGAAGATTCTTTTTCCCTATGTATTTGAAGAAACATGCTAAAAGTATAAAGAAATGTTTGGTGCCTATCAATCCTATTTCATGTGGCTCATGAGACCATTTAAGGTTTATGAGTACCTACAAGAAACGCCAGAAATCGCTAAAAACGTTTCCCAAGTAAACGATACATTACGAAAAAAAATTTTCTCCTGGGTACGAAATAACACGACTGGAAATCTGCGGTAGCCTAGTGGTATGGGTAATGGACTGCTGAGACGAGGTCTCGGGTTCGATCCTAGGTTTACCATGGCACACACCAATGACTTTTCGATGCTTTTCGAAGTTATGCGTGTATTTATCGCAGGTTTATAAGTGCCCGGTTAATGGCAATAGGCTCGCCACCTATTACATTGGGACCTAAACATAAACTGGCGAAATGTGGGTGCTAGCACCTCTGCCTACCCCTTCGGGGAATACAGGCGTGAGTTTATGTTATATTATGAAAATTCTTTTCCAGGAGAATATCTCCTCATCCAGCGGCTGCCGAACCCCAGGGCTTGCTAGCAAGAAGGAAGAAGATGACAATCCAGTGGTATACATCGATCTGCCAGAAGCTGATGCGAGCAGTTCCGTCTGCGAAAGCAACGAGGCTCAAACTAGAGAACCAGAATTTGTAAATGTAAGATGCGAGTTTTGTTTTTCATTTTTCGTTGACAGCACTCTCCGTCGCCCTAATCCAATGCACCGTTGACCCCCCCCTACGGGGAGGGTCAAACCGTAGGTCAGCCGGGGTGCGAGGGATATGTCGAAAAAAACCTCACCTCCGGCCTAACACCACGACCCACAGTCGGCGTAGGACACGACAGGAAGTGGTCCATTGACTGCAGAGAGTGTACCGCAGTCATAACTCCCCGCATCCAGGTACCACCTGGTGCGCCCTACAGCAGCAGACCTCAATCTATTTAGGGCCTTCCATGGCAGATATGGATCACCCATTCATGATATTTTCTAAAGTTTACGCGAATGTCACTCAATGAAATAAAACCACTTTTACGGATTTTATCGCGATATATTTGTATATTATTTACTTTTAAACCGACGTTTCAGCTGCTTTTCAGCAGCTATGATCGCGGTGTGACTCATGATGATAATTGTCACATATTGAATGATTTTTTTACAGCATTAAGTATGCTAACTATACAAATCGAATACACAGGGAAAAAGAATCTTCTCGGTGTTTAAAAATGATTGTAACATCATTCATTGATTCCGATAGTTCGTAAGAAAATCGGTAGACGCCACGTCGCCTTAAAGACGTATAAGATGGGAAATTTGAATCATATCGGGCGTGTCTCGGTAGCCGAATTGGTCAGGCATTCCCCCTGTAAGGGAAAGACTGCGGGTTCGAGTCCCGCCCGAGAAGATTCTTTTTCCCTATGTATTCGAATTGTCACATAGTTTGAAGTATAAGTTATCTCAAAATACCCGAATCATGGTGAATTATTGATGTTCCTATTTACGCAGAATGAGCTCACACCGCACCGCGATCATGGCAGAAAAACAAATATATTGCGATAGAATCCGAAAAAAGTTTGAATGATTTTTTTTATAGCATTTATTATGCTAACTGTTAAGTTCGAAAAACATTGGAAAAAATGAAATGCTCAAGTGAGACTCGAACTCACGACCTTTCGCTTACAGGGCGACTGCTCTGCCAACTGAGCTATTGAGCACCACTTGAATCATTCCAAATTTTCCTTCTCTTTATATCCGTCTATAAGGGCGACGGTGCAGCCATCTACCAACATTCTTACGAACTGTTGGAAACAATGAATGCTTTTTCAACCATTTTTAAACATTGAATTTTGATGACTGCGCCCAAATATTTGAATGATTTTTTTATAGCATTTATTGTGCTAACTGTTAAGTTCGAAAAACATTGGAAAAAATGAAATGCTCAAGTGAGACTCGAACTCACGACCTTTCGCTTACAGGGCGACTGCTCTGCCAACTGAGCTATTGAGCACCACTTGAATCATTCCAAATTTTCCTTCTCTTTATATCCGTCTATAAGGGCGACGGTGCAGCCATCTACCAACATTCTTACGAACTGTCACTTGAGCATTTCATTTTTTCCAATGTTTTTCGATCCGAAAAAAGTTGTTTTATTTCAATCACCCATTCAGTTTATATCCGGGTGAATATATAAGAAAAAAACCTATATCCTCAAAATTATATGTTTCAGGACACAGTCCTATACGACCCCTTTGACAACAAGAGAATCGTGGTTGGGAGAGACGACACGATATCGAAATCTTCTTCAGAGACATCGTTTATTGAGCAGGAGTCACCGACCTCTAGCCGACCTTATGGATCTAATGACCGAGGATTTGGTGAGTTGGAATATTCTAGGGCATTCTATAGAACGCTATTTGACAGCCCATGTAGCGTGATTGTAGTAAATAAGGGTTCAAATCTCATTCAATGCGAATGCTTATATGCATGAATTTGCATCAGTCTGGTGGACCTTCGGAGACTTAAGCTGTCATTCCCGGTTGTTGTAAAAATATCTATGGCAATCGTTACGTGTAGTTGGAGCCCTAAAAAACTGCTCGAACTGTAGTACTTCGATATTGAATTGTGAAATTCATATGGCTGCCACTTCACAGAAAATATAAGAAAATATTCGGTCGGAGTCATCAAAATTCAATGTTTAAAAATAGTTGAAAAATCATTCATTGTTTCCAACAGTTCGTAAGAATATTGGTAGATGGCACCACCGTCGCCCTTAAAGACGGATACAAAGAGAAGTAAAAATTTGAAATGAATCAGGTGTGGCTCAATAGCTCAGTTGGAAGAGCATCCCCCTGTAAGGGAAAGGTCGTGAGTTCAAGTCTCATTTGAGCGTTTCATTTTTTCCGATGTTTTTCGAATATAGGATCAGCTAAACCCGCAGTTAGACCGGAAAAAGCAGATCGCAGACTCCAAGAAAGATGCGATCGGGATGAAGAAGATTCTATAGAATTCTATATTAACCCAAATAGCTTGTTCTATAGGCCGTGCCAGATCGATTCACAATAAATTTTGCAGTAACTATCATAATAAAAGTAGTGTTTTTTGTGTAACAAAAATAAAGGTTCACGCGGGCGCCACGTGGCGCTAGTGTTGCAAAGGATTCAAGTCCTCGAGTCCTAATTTGAAGGACACGACTCAAATATGCAAGACTCGGTGCGCTTAAAAGACTCGAAGTCTAAAGTCACACCGAGTTCCAGTCATTTAATGGCGACTTGAGTATTAAAAAAGGACTCAGTTTTAAAAAGGACTCAAGTCTTAAAACAGACTCGAGTCTTAAAAAGAACTCGATTGTCCTTTTTTCACATTAAAGAGCTCGTAGAGAATTTAGTTCTTTAGTCTCGGAGTCCTGTTGAAATGAGTCGAGTCTTATAATACATCAACCAAGTCCTTTTAAAAGGACTCAAGGACTCGTGTCCTTTGCAACACCACGTGGCGCTGCTGTCGTTTTCGCTACAGTGTGAAAAATGTTTACAACCCCTAAGTAACCGGTTCAAACTGGTCGCAAGCTCAACTCGGTCAATGAACTTTATTCTCAATCCATTTGGCACGAGGTATATAAAAATAATAACCAGATGGGAGACATTTAAAGTTTTCAAATAATCCAATCTGTGACGTATTATTTGAGATTGACATGGTCATTTACATTGATAGTAAAACACTCGCCATGTTTGTTATTGTTTTCGAGGATCCGATATTTCGGCGCTGTTTCAAGCGCCATGATCACGGATGCACTGGTGACCGCCTAGTTAGTTGTTATTGGGCAGACCGTACTATAAGAAACATAGTATATATCTCGGTGAGTGTTTTACTATCAACCTGTGACCTCTGAGATAACGGTCGAACGCTTTATCACTACGCCACAGTTATCATCCACATAAAGACGTTAGTCCTGCTTGCATCCGAAGCCACGGTGCCCTCGGAACTCAGGGTCCGCCTTCCGGCTCTTCCTCCTCCACTTCGCACGATCTTGGGCGCATGTCACCCTCCATGACGCCAACCCAGCACTTCTTGGGCCTATCCGTTCTACCCAGTGATCATCACTAACTACTTGTATTAATTGAATCATAATTTCCAGGTCTCCAATCACCAGGTTCCTCCTCAAGACCTGGCCCACCATCACTACCAAGTTTCATGCAAAAAGAGGCATTTATCTACGGAGGGCACAGTTCCGATGGGTTTCCGATCTCACCAATACCAGTATCGGAGTTTCCTGAGCCTCCTCCGGCGTATACGGAGGTCGCTACGACTCCTTCCAAACCTGTACAGGAACAGCCCAAACCTGTTGAAGAACCTCCTAGAACTCAAGTTATTGTGCCCGTACCTGGTATGCTATCATTTTTGACCATATAGACCTCAGACGCAGACTAAAAGATTAACATAAACGGATCGTTTAGAACTAGCAAGTGAAACCACAAAAAGCAGAAAAGTAGTGTCATCTCACTCGCACTCGTGCGTGCTCACAATGAGTGCGAACAAGATAGCACTAAAGTAAAGCCAACGAAGGGAGAGAAAAAAGGTAAACAAAGTTTCAGCGGTTCGAAACATTTTTATTTGAAAATTATTACGTATTACTTCAAGCGCATTCCAGACAGGAATGAAATTGCTCACAACATGGCGGATCAGACAGTTTAGAACCGCTGTGCTGAAAGCTTTCCTGTACTACGGAACAAGCAACGACAGCTGTCGCTCTGCCATTATCGCGTACGTGTGACGTGTGCGACAAGGACAGAGAAAATAATCGCTAGTTATCGCAACGTAACTCAGTAATGGTCGCTTGGTTTACCTTTTTTCTCTCGTCTCGTTGGCTTTACTTCACTTTAGTATACCTTTTTGCAGCTTCACTTGCTAGTTCTATACGCTTCGTCTTTATTATTTTAGTCTGAAGTATAGACACAGTATGGATACTGTATTGCTAACAAATTGCATCGAAAAATACGGCGTTATGTGTTTGTAAGCTAATGTCAATTTAATATTCGTATGGTGAGGGACCAATGCTAAGCTTAACTAGCTCGTGTTATGGAATCCAGAATGCGGATAAAAATAATTAGATACTTTTTTTTTGTTAATACATACATATTATACATAGAAACATCCAGACGAATGCATATACCCATATTCATGCATACAAATATTTGCACTGAACGGGGATCAGACCGCCACGCCGCAGAGCCTGCCGAAGTTGAGGAAATTGGCGGTACGAAGTTCGCCGGGTTAGCTAGTATTATACATTGTATACGCCCACTTATACCAAAGTAGTAGATCTTTACGTCGCGTTGTGGTACCTATTACGGGTCTAAAGGCTATCATTTTGTTTTTAACACGATTTTATTAGCTTCACTTGTAACTATGTAATCTTGGAATTTTAATTTGACCCACTTCCCGGTCTTCGATTAGAATGAAATTCTGCATACGCTCTGAGTTTTGATGACAATACATGACTAGCTAAGAAACGTCATTACAAATCCAATATGGCGGCCTCCCCAAGATGGCGGACTGGCTGTTTAAAATCCATCCCCATGATATGGGTATCAAATGAAAGGGTTTGCTGTCAGGAATACAAAAAAATAGTCACGTGACTTAAATCCCATATGGCGGACGTCAAAGATGTCGGACAGGCTATTTGAAATATACCCCCATGAAAGTATTATTTTTGGACAACACGCACCATTTGTAATTTTTAGTGCGTGCTAAAAAGCGTGTTTTTTAGTTTTTTTAATTGCTTGTTTATATGTATGTTGTGTTATGACTTGTGTATCATTCAGTGTACCTAATAGTTGGTTGTGGTTTATGTTGGACTGTGAAGGTCTTCAAACGGTTAGGTGAACATGTCTCAGGGGTAGTGACCCTACGGTTGAATGACGAGAAAAAAGACTTTGAAAAAAGCTATCTTTAGCGGATTTCATAACGAGAAAATGAATTTCAATACGATTTTCATAATAAATTAGGGTTTTTAATTATGGGTATATTGGGTTCAAGGCGTGTAATGGAGGTTTTAAGTATGTAGCGAACGAAGTCGGAGAAAGTCAGTTGAACAGATGGTAACGGTAACGGGAACAGAAAACCACGCGTAATAAATAAAATACAGGGTACCCTTTTATATCGTGTGCATAATCCCCAAGTGCCCCCCTCCCACCCCCTCGGAGCCAATGGGGGAGGTTACATCGGGTTACCGAAGGTGAGATTGCCGAAGATATCTCTCGAACCCGGCCGACCCAAGGCCACCTCGAAAGAGTTCTACGAGGGTGGGGTCCACGGAGTCACTATCTCGCCTCATGGTATGGGGAGGCGCGCCGTCGCAGCCTGCTTCTGCTAGGGTGACAGGCGACTCCACCCGTCAACCCCAGGTCCGCGCTCATGGAACACGGGGTCATTCTACGACCTTGGACGCCCGAGTGGCCTCTACTAGTGGGGTTTTCGAGGTTTGCGAGTTCCTCCCCTCTCGCTCCTTGCCTGCAGAAGTAGACGCATCCCATGCATCCCCGCAAAAGTACCTGTGTTATCTATATATTTGATCCAATCCTCTATTCTTGGCGAAAGCCTCCCATAGCTTCCTCCTTTGCCTCAAAGTATATTAAAAAAAGAAATTTGTTCAGCTTATATTTTTTCATCTTCATCGGCAAGTCATGGGCCATTTAAATGTGCATTTGGGCGCCATTTTGGCAATCAAAATCAATACGTAATAAATGTATTCTTTTTGCAGAAACACAAGACAGTGGATCGTGCTGCAGGGTGTGCTAATATTAATAAATATATATACGAAATTAAGCTAACAAGTTTCTTTATTTAATTAACTGTTCGACCTGTCTATCGAATAAAATACTTCTGTAAAATCTCCACCCTGCCCTGCCCTAAGTAGAGATTTGAAGTGTGTGTCTCATAAATCTTGCTATAGGCCGTGCCAGATACATTGAGAATAAAATTTTCAGTTAATATCGTATTACAAGTAGTGATTTTTGTGTAACTAAAGGTTCACGCGGGCGCCGCGTGGCGCTGCAGTCGGTTTCACTACAGTATGAAAAATGTCAACCCCTAAATGACCGGCCCAAACTGGGCCTCGATTCTACTAACGCAAAACTATTGTCAAACCACAGAGATTGCAAAAAGCTCCGCACGGAAAAAAAAAAAAAAGAGATTGCAAAAAGCGGCATTATAGTTTAGACTTTATTTCTATACACTAAGGTCCAAAATTAAATGACAAAAGTTTCATTACACTCTTTTATTCACTCTGCTAACAGTTATTTAATATTGAACTTTAAATGCATCGCTTTAAACTTAAAAGTCTATAATGTATTGCCGCTTTTTGCAATCTCTGTGGTTTGACTATAGTTTTGCTTTAGTAGAATCGAGGCCCTGGTCGCAACGTCAACTCGGTCAACAAATTTTATTCTCAATCCATGTAGCACGAGGTATAGATAATCTGTTTAGAAAAAAAAAGGTTACTGGGTGAGGCGGGGACGAATTTTGAATTTGGAACGGGAAGATATCACCTAGTTAGAGAAGTTAAAGTTGTTTGAATGTAACATTTATACAGACTGATTATATAGTCGTATTAGAACGAAAAATTTTGAGTGCTTCCATACTGTACCCACAAACTAAAAGAATAATAAATATTCCATCTTCTACCTCTTTTTTTTTTGGACCTTGGGGTAAATCCTTCATGGATGTTATGCCGGACTCCTCCTTACCTCCTGCAAAAGTTCTTTCCAAAGTCTACCCTGACGTCATAATTTCAAACGCAAAACTGTCTAGAAGTCGGTATTAATTTGAAAAGAAAAAACATTTTCGTATAATGTATGGGAATAATTACGAGTGCACGGAATAATGTATGGGCCAATATCAAAATCTTTAATGAATACTTCTAGACACTTTTGTTGTAGGTAAGTAAGTACTGTTCCCAAAATATTTCGTTCTAAAACGACTATAAAATCAGCTAAAGTAAAGCCAACGACACGAGAGAAAAAAGGTAAACAAAACGACCATTACTGAGTTACGTTGCGATAACTAGCGATTATTTTCTCTGTCCTTGTCACACATGTCACACGTACGCGACAATGGCCGAGCGACAACTGTCGTTGCGTGTTTCGTAGTACAGGAAAGCTGTCAGCGCAGCGGTTCTAAACTGTCAGATCCGCCATCATATGCGCTTGAAGTGATACGTAATAATTTTCACATAAAAATGTTTGCAACCGCTGAAACTTTGTTTACCTTTTTTCTCTCGCTTAAGTTTAAGTAAATATTGTGTAGACTAAATATTTACACAACAACTGATAAATACTCTTTTTTTACTACTATTGTATAATAAAATTAAAAAATAAATAAAACAGATTTTAAACCATAAATACTGTAATTTTATTAAAACGAAAACGTTATGGTTTTAATAATAAAGCCAATTAACTGGTCGAGTCCCCTGCTAGACATCGACCTCTGTCAATATGCTTCATAGCATAACATCCGATCCTCTACCTCGCGCATCCAGTCTATTCTGGCCATTTTCAGGTCATTGCAAAGAAATAAAAAAGAGAGCCAACGAAGCGAAAGAAAAAAGGTAAACAATGTTTCAGCGGTTCCAAACTTTTTTATTTGAAAATGATTAAGTATCACTTCAAGCGCGATCCAGACAGGAATGAAATTGCTCATAAGATGACGGATCTGACAGTTTAGACACACCGCTGTGCTGACAGCTTTCCTGTACTACGAAACACGCAACGACAGCTGTGGCTCGGCCATTGTCGCGTACCTACATGTGACACGTGCGACAAGGACGGAAAATAATCGCTAGTTATCGCAATGTAACTCAGTAATGGTCGCTTTGTTTACCTTTTTTATCTCGTCTCGTTGGCTTTACTTTAAATATCCAGTATCCATGTGGATTTGGGTACGAATAAAAGTGTTCCGTCAAACTACACGTAACGACTGCTATAGATGTTCGTATGGCAACCGGGACCGACGGCTTAACGTACTCTCCGAGACTATTAGGTAATCTGTGACCGAGGCACGGAGGTCCTAATGTTTAAGAATAGTTCTAAAGGCAGCCATTGATACATCTGTTTGGAATGCTTCTAAATATAATACCTACTTCCAAATGGATATATCTTCCAATTAGTCCCACCCTCTCCTTTCCTACACAGGACGACACGTGCAAGGCTAAGATGCCATCCATTTACGGTGCAAAGTATACCTGCTAGAACCAAGCGTTTCAGTGACTCATTCCTATACCGCACGACTAAGACTTGGAAGTCCCTGTCAGCTCACGTGTTTCCTTCTTCCTACAGTCCCGGGTCCTTTAAGCGGGGCGTGAAAAGGCACCTAATGAGGCCCTCAAGCTGAGTGCCACCACTGTTAACATGGTACATGTTTGCGATGGTGACCCTCCGAGACTTTGCCTTTAGCTTAACATCAGGCGAGTTGAAGTCAAATTGACGTGTCCTAGATAAAAAAAAAAACAGAATAAATGCACATTTTTTTTTATATTCCACAACATTGTACACAACGCTATGATGGCAAGCTTAACTAGCTTGTGTTATGGAATGCGGAGCTCCACCACGATAGCACTCCGTGCTATCCTTAAGAGAACAGACATCCAAACGCATACTGCGCTTAGAGAGAGTACATTTTGTGATGTCATTGGTTATTGTTCTTGTAACATAACCTCCACAGATAAACAACGTGGTTTATCCGAATGGAATGGAATTAAACCGACGAAAACTCACGCCATCAAATATGAAAGAAGGAAAGAAAACTCCTTTATTGAGAATCAGCACAAAATAGCACACAAAAAAACTATTTACAACAGAGAAACACAAGTATTAAAATTAAAAAATTTGAAAAAGCCCACGATGTATAAAAAATAATTCTAAAAATGTTTACTGCCGCGCTCCATAGTGGGTTGTCACCGTAACACCTATCTAAGAACATGTACCAAACAAACCCAAACCAATAATTGAAAACTGCATCAAAATCGTACTAGTATTTTTTTGAGAAAATTGGCAATATTGATTTGCATTAAAAATGCTTGCTGTAGCGCTCCCTGTTGAGTTGTCATTGTTACATTTGTAACACCTATCTAAGAACATGCTCAAATTAAAGCCAAACCCATAACTGAAAAGTGCATCAAAATTAGATTGGTATTTTCGGAGAAAATGGCAACATGGGTTGGCACAAACAAATAAACACACAAATAACCTCTCACCCCAAACGCATATACCGTCTCCGTTCCGTCGTGGGTAAAAAGGACCAAGTGACGAATGCTGAAAAGAAGACTGACAAGTTATCTAAATGTCAGTGACACTCAGACTGACAGCCATCCGTTTCGGATCACGATTATATGCTCGTGCTTGCGGAGTTTTTGGCGGGAAAGCGTAGAGGACGCATCGCGGTAATATTTTATTTTCCGAAATTGGTGTGAGTTCGAGTTTTTATGTATAAAAATAGTGGATTTTTAGCCATAACGCCTTGGATAACGCACACGCGTGTACTAAAGTGGCATATTACAGTGAATTGTGACTCTACGTGTTCAATCCAAATCTCCCCAGGGAGCTTTTAGTAAAGTCCCCACAACTTTACTGAGGTATCAATCATCATTCACCGTTATCATCTTCATCATCATCATTAACGTCATCTACTCATCACCACTATTATCATCAACAATCATTTCTAAGAAAATAAATAAAACTGATGACAAGGCAGCATGGTGACAGTACCTTAGCCTGTTCCGAAAGGAACTAAAAGAACAAAAAAAAAGCAGTCAAAGAATCAAACATAACATAAACATAACATAACATAAACTCACGCCTGTATTCCCCGAAGGGGTAGGCAGAGGTGCTAGCACCCACATTTCCCCAGTTTATGTTTAGGTCCCAATGAAAGAATCAAAGAATCAATTTCATTTATTCAATTTAGGCACATAAAGAGCACATATGAACGTCAGAATTATACAATGTCAGTCATATCAAAAAAATAAATAAAATAAATCATTGGAAAATGATTCTTTCGCTGGTTCGGTAGGTTGGTTCTACTGAGAAGATACCAGCAAGAAACTCAGTGAACTCGATTATCATTCTTTTTTTTTTAAATATGGTTATATTTATAACAAATTTATACAGTGCGAGCAAGAGATGAGATTAGGATGTCCATGGATCTTTATCATTTAAATATTCGTCTAATTTATAATAACCTTTTTTTATTAAGCATTTTTTAACTTCAATTTAAAATTTATTAAGTGGCATGTCTATCAGATCCTGAGGAATTTTATTAAACAATTTTATACAATTGCCTACAAACGAATTACCAACCTTATGAAGCCTGAGTTTTGGCACTGCAAGTTTATTTTTATTTCTAGTATTATAATGGTGTTGCTCAGAGTTTTTTTTTGAAAAGATCTAAGTTCTTGCGTACATATAAGATATTATCATAAATGTATTGGGAAGCAACTGTTAAAATATTAATTTCTTTAAAAACTTCGCTCAGCGAGTCTCGGGGTCTGAGGCTATAGATTGCTCGTATCGCGCGTGTTTCTGTAATATGAAAATAGTCTCAATATCGGCAGCTGAGCCCCACAGCATCAGACCATACGACATAACGCTATGAAAGTGCTAAGGCTGTGATATGAGAACCCCATTGCAGTTTATTATCTATAGTTATTCCAAGAAAAACTGTGGTATCGACTATTTGAACAGATTCATCATTCATTGTAATACTAGTATCAACCTGTCTTACATTAGGCATAGTAAACTTTACACATTTTGTTTTCTTAGCATTGAGCAGCAAGTTGTTACTTGTAAACCAATGCAAAATTTTAGAAAGGGTATTTACATCGTCAAGTACTTCTGTTTGTCTATCACGTTTAAAAATTAATGATGTGTCATCAGCAAATAATACTATTTCACAAAGATCTTTACTGAAGTAAGGAAGATCATTCACATATATACACACACACACACACACACATATATACACAAGAACAAAAGGGGTCCTAATATCGAGCCCTGGGGTACTCCCATGACTAAAGGGGCTCCAGATGAATTGGTGCCATTAATGTTAACTTTTTGTACTCTGCCAGTGAGGTAAGACTTAAGCAAGCCAAGTGAGCCGATCGAAACACCATAATGACCTAATTTTATTAACAAAGTCTCATGATCAACACAATCAAAAGCTTTTGATAGATCACAGAAGATACCGATGGCATCCTGCTTTTTTTCCCATGCATCAAATATATGTTTAACGAGTGCAATTCCTGCATCTGTCGTGTTTCTGCCTTTAGTGAAACCAAACTGTTGATCATGAAGTAGCTTGTTATACGTAAAATGTGAAAGCAGTTTATTAAATATAATTTTTTCAAAGATTTTACTGAGGGCTATAGCTATATAGCTAGTATGGAGATGGGTCGAAAATTGGATGGAATGAGTATGCCTGCCTGCTTCTGCTAGGGTGACAGGCGGCTCCACCCGTCATCCCCAGGTCCGCGCTCATGGAGGACGATGCCCAAATGTCACGGGGGTTAAGATATATGCTGTTAGAATGAATTTTATAGCATTAAATATGCTAACTACACAAATCGAATACATAGAAAAAATGATTCTTCTCGGGCGGGACTCAAATCCGCGATATTTCCCTTACAGGGGGAATGCCTTGACTAAAATTGAAGTGGTTCAGGTGTGGCTCAATAGCTCAGTTGGAAGAGCATTCCCCCTGTAAGGGAAAGGTCGTGAGTTCAAGTCCCATTTGAGCATTTCATTTTTCCCGATTTATTCGAATTTTAAAGTTAGCATAATAAATGCTTTAATAATTAATTTTACCTAGGATAGAGATAAAAGGGAAATTTGAATCAGATCGGGCGAGTCTAGGTAGCCTAGTTGGTTCGAATCCCGCCCAAGCAGATTCATTTTTAACACGCTTTTATTAGCTTCACTTGTAAATATGTATGTAAGAAAATCTTGGAATCTTAATTTGACCCACTTCCCGATCTTCGATTAGGATGAAATTATGCACACGCTCTGAGTTCTGATGACATACATGACTAGCTCAGAAACGTTATTACAAATCCAATATGGCGGCCTCCCCAAGATGGCGGACTGGCTGTTTGAAATCCACCCCCATGATATGGGTATCAAATGAAAGAGTTTGCTGTCAGGAATACGAAAAAAATAGTCACGGGACTTAAATCCAATATGGCGAACGTCCAAGATGGCGGACAGGATTTTGTAATTTTTGGTGCGTGCTAAAAGCTTGTTTTTTAGTTTTTAAACTATTATTCCCTATGTATTCGATATAATATATGCTGTTTACTATACCTACACATACACTCATTGTTTTTTTTGTTCCCAGAGCCATCAAGTCCTATCGGTCCTTTAAGCTATGGAAGGAAGTATGTGACCTGCCAGCACTGCAACGTGAATGTCCACACGCTAGTGATCAGAGAAAATGGATGTATTACGTACACCATAGCGTTGATACTGTTTTGTATATTGTAAGTATTTCATCCATCTATCTATCCATATCTATGAGTATAGTACAGGCAAGATCGTCAAACTTGAAAATTATCCGAAAATCCCTCGACCAAACTCCCACAGACCACTTGTGTGGGTGGTTCTTACACTAAACATGTATGTTCCCTAGTATAGCATGTTCAATTCGATAATTTAATCAAACACAGACCAAATCCACTTAACCGAGTCGTGTAATGGACGAAAATCCCTTGAAAACGGCAGTCGTGCCTCATTTCTATGTATTTGCTGAGAATTATATACGTAAACAACCTTTTTCTCGTGTTTGGGAAGCCCGGAAGGAGTAATACATACATACATAACATAACATAAACTCACGCCTGTATTCCCCGAAGGGAAAGGCAGAGATTCTAGCACCCACGTTTCGCCAGGGCACGCCGTTATAGCGGCGGTAAGACCCATCATGGAGGAATGGCTAGAGAGGCCACACGGCAGCCTCTCGTACCGGCTGACGCAGGTGATTACCGGACACGGGTGTTTCGGGAGTTACCTGTGTCGGATCCGGAAGGAGCCAACGTCCGAGTGCCATCACTGTGATGCGAGCGAGGACACAGAGCTGCACACGCTGACCGAGTGCCCGGCGTGCGCCGAGGCGGGTCCTAGTGGCGGCTCTAGGGGTGGGAGTCCTCACACTCGTCACATTGCTCACAGCGATGGTACGATGCGCAAACGCTTGGGGTGCGGCCGCCTCCTTCTGCGAGCAAGTAATGCTCGAGAAGGAGGCGGCCGGTCGGGTCCGGACCAGACTCCGGGCCCGGGAAGCCCGTGCAGAGCGAAGGCGAACCGGACGTCGGAGGTCGCAGAACGACCTCCGTCCTCCATGAGCGCTGGCCTAGGGGAGACTGGTGGAGCCGCCTGTCACCCTTGCAGAAGCAGGCCGCGGCGGCGGCGCAAAGTGCACCTCCCCGTAACCGGGGCTAGATGGGGACATTTTGGTCCCCACAACCCGAAGGGGGCCATCTCGAAAGAGATGGTCCTGGGTCTGTCGGGGTGCGAGAGATATGCTTTTGGCAATCTCACCTCCGGCAACCAAGGACCCAAGATGGCGTGCGTTTTAGTCGGTTCGAGTCCGACATAATCACCTCCACCGGCTCTGTGGAGGTGGTATCCGTGGGGATTTATCGCACGATAAAAAAAAAAAAAAAAAACCCACATTTCGCCAGTTTATGTTTATGTCCCAATGTAATAGGTGGCGAACCTATTGCCATTAACCGGGCACTTATAAACCTGCGATAAATACCTACACACATAACTTCGAAAAGCATTGAAAAGTCATTGGTGTGTGCCATGGTAAACCTGGGATCTAACCCGAGACCTCGTCTCAGCAGTCCATTACCTATCGTGTTAGCTACACTATTTATAACTCAAGAACGGCTGTACCGATTTGACTGAAAATTGGTGGGGATATAGCTTAGAACCAGGAGACGAAGAGGTTACTTTTTATCCCAATCTTTGTGTTGCGGTCACGGGATCAGTATTTCTGTGACCCTGGTACATTTGCATAAAGTACCAGGCTCACAGAAACTTTAAGGAGCTTCAACTGGGTCGCGGGAACAGGAGCATTGTGTCCTATACCTTTCTATTCCGAACTTACGCGGACAACATTGCGACAGACAGAGACAGAGACAGAGAAAGACATTTTCACTTCAAATATGCTATTTTCTTTTTCAGGGTACCTCTTTTCTTGGTAGTGTATTTCTGTGACAGCTGCAAGCATAAGAACCACTACTGTCCCAACTGCAACAAGCTTATCGGCTTCGAGTTACCCCTTATTGGACAGAGAATACATTTTGTAGATAAAATATAATACACTAGTTCACCCGACAAACTTCGATTCGCCTTAGACATTAGAATCAATGAAAGTGTTTACATCAATTAGCTGTATCAAATTGACAGGGGCCCCATACGCCCACGGAGCTCTCGACACCCATAAGTCACCGGGGCCCATACACCTAAGGAGCTCATACAACCATATACCTCTACAGTCAAGGGCGTTCATACTACCATGAACCATCAATTTTTGACCTACATTTTAAAAAAAATAGCCACCATAAATTATATTCGCGGACCAAGCAAATCTGCAACTCGCAAAAGGCATTTTGTTACGAAAATTCATTTGCAACTCGCATTCTGTCAATTCTATGTCAAACGTAAGATTAAATAGAAGATAAAAGAAGTATAAGAATAATGAACACATTTTTTTCGAATTCGAATTCCAAATTGAAAAATAAAACATGGCGTATGTCGGGTCACCTATTTTATATGGCGGATAAATATTCTCGATGTTTCTAATTTCCCGCGTAATTTTCTTAGTTAGCTAACACCCTGGATTAACAGACAGGCTATGTTTGCTAGCTATGTATTGAGAGTTTATACACATGTAGACAAAATGTAAAAAAAAAATTGACGAAATTTTATTGAATCTTTGTAACCTAAAATAGGTAATAAATATGTCAAATATAAAATAATAGTTATTCTCGTATTTAAATAACGTTAAAACTATGTGCAAAAATAATAATATTAGTAGTAAAATGGCTCCTAACGAACTACAAGTTTTATATAATGGTAAAACTTATATAACCAAGTATATTTAGACATAAGTAACCAATTAGAATAATGAAATACAAATTTAAAATTTATATTTATAGATAAATTTTAGTACAATTTGCTAATTTAACCTGAAAACCCATTACTTTTTGGTATTTCTAAATAATTTCGCATACTAATGGCCGCCATTGTTGTAAAATCAATGTAAAGTAAAGCCAACGAAGCGAGAGAAAAAAGGTAAACAATGTTTCAGCGGTTCCAAACTCTTTTAATTAAAAATGATTACGTATCACTTCAAGCGCGTTCCAGACAGGAACGAAATTGCTCATAAGATGGCGGATCTGACAGTTTATAACCGCTGTGCTAGCTTTCCTGTACTAGGTACGAAACTCGCAAAGACATCTGTCGCTCGGCCAATGTCGTGTACGTGTGATATGTGCGACAAGGACAGAGAAAATAATCGCTTTTAATGGTCGCTTTGTTTACCTTTTTTCTCTCGTCTCGTTGGCTTTACTTCAAATAATTGAAACAAGATCCTCTCGAATTTTAGTCTAAATCAAAATTTATGTTATAAATTTATCTTCAGTATTGTTAAAAATCGAATATTTTTATAACTTTCAATCAATTGTTTAGTTAATTTATTTATTACAATAAATATAAGTATACTTATACATAGAAACTAAACGAAAAATATTAAAAATGTATAGTACCTAGGTACTTATACGTAGAAATTAAATGAAAAAATATTAAAAATGTAGGTACCTACTGAAATGTGTTTTATTTCTTTCTTTGCCTTAATATTTTTACAGTTGTAGGTAAAGTCGGAAATCCGTCGGTCACATACACATACATTCACGCCTGTATACCCGAAAGGGTAGGCAGGAGTGTATTAATAACCACATTTCACCCAATATCATATTCCTGTCAAGATCACGTTGTCACAGGCTGTATGTTTACGAATGGAGAACGAGCACAATTATAATAGGTACAAGAAATAAAAATAAACTTGCAGTGCCAAAACTCAGGTTTCATAAGGTTGGTAATTCGTTTGTAGATAATTATATAAATAAAATTGTTTAATAAAATTCCTCAGGATCTGATTGACATGCCACTTAATAAGTTTAAAATTGAATTGAAAATTTTTAAACATAAACATAAACATACATTTATTTATTTATTTATTTATTTACATATGGAAAACTTACAGCTAATACAGTCAAATAAAAGGCAGATTAAACTTCTGGAAGCCAATTACAAGTTTTCACTTTTAGCTACTAATATGGTTACCTACTTGTAAGCGTAAGGCAAATAAAAAATTAAAAAATAAAAACAAAATACAAGCTCACACAACACAATAATGAAGAGCCGAGAAAAAAAAAAATAATACTAAGATTATGTATTAACACATGCTGCACTATGAACATTTGAAAAAGTTACGACTTAGAAGTGTTCTTGCTGAGGGCACACTGACTAAGAAGGGATCAATGTCATGCTGCTTACATAACTCATTGAACCTCCTGCTTGCGCGCACCAGGTAACTGTTCTTACGGTAGTTCGTTTTAGCGAGAGGAACGTGAAGAGGGGGATTAAAGCGAAGTGGTTTGGCTGGTACGTTAAGTGGTATTTTCTCCAGTAAGTCGGGACAGTCAATTTTGTTGCTGATGATTTTAACAAGGAAGGTAAAGTCCGCTATTTCGCGTCGATCTATAAGCGGCAAGAGATGAAACTTCCTACACAATCGAAGATAGTCCTTGGAGCTATATTGAATTTTTTGACGGTAGCATAAATATTTTATAAAACGTTTTTGTATGTTCTCTATTCGATTGATTTTATCAGAGTAACACGGGTTCCATATTTGAGACGCATATTCCAAGTGACTCCTTACATAGGTGCAATATAGGATTTTAAGGGTTTTGACTTCAGAAAAAGTTTTGCCTATTCGCATTATGAAACCAAGTGATTTTGATGCCTTCTTCACAATTGTGTCAACGTGTAAATCAAAAAGTAACTTGGAATCATGGTGTATTCCTAGATCACGGATGCTAGTATTTCTTTGAAGAGTATGGTTCCCCAAAGTATAAGAGGTGTGCAGAATGTTATGCTTCCTAGTGTAAGTTATAATTGAACATTTAGCAGGGTTAAGATCAAGTTTATTCAGGCGACAGTACTCCTGCAGCCGGCTCAAATCGTCTTGAAGTGCCAGCATATCATCAGTTGAAGATATTGATCTTATAACTTTCATATCATCCGCGAAACATAACAATTTAGATGATTGAAGGCACCGGTCGATGTCATTTACATAGATCACAAACAGAAGAGGTCCAAGCAGGGAGCCTTGAGGCACGCCACTGGACACTGAGACCCAATTAGATCTGTAATTGTTAATAGCCACAGCCTGAGATCTATTTTGAATGTAGGAAGAGAACCATCGCAGAAGATCTCCCCGAATTCCCAACTTGGCCAGCTTCTCAATCAGGATACAATGATCTATTCTATCGAAAGCCTTACTATAGTCTGTGTAAATGACATCCACCTGCTTGCCTTCATTCATAGCTCTAGTGACAATTTCATTAAATAAGACCAGATTAGTGGCAGTAGACAGACCCCTCAAAAAACCATGTTGAAAAGGGCCTAAGGAACTCGAAATTGCAGTATAGAGCTGATTATAAACAATTTTCTCGAATACCTTAGCTATAATGCAAAGTTTTGAGATTGGCCTATAATTGACGATTTCAGTTTTCGAGCCCTTCTTATGCACGGGCGTAATGAATGCCGATTTCCAAAGCAACGGAACTATGCCTGCTGATAAGGATCTGGTAAAGACTAAAGAGATTGGGAAGGCGATAGACGGTGCACATCTTACTAGCAACTGGGGTGATATATTGTCAGGTCCTGTACCTTTTGAAACATCTAACTTCTTAAGCAAGTTGAATACAGCGTCGGTTTTTACTTCTACTTGACAGATGTCAGCGGTAGTGGACTCTGAGGTCCCAGGAAGAGAGGAAATCGGACTCCTAGAGTTAATATTGTCACAATTGAGAAAATTAGACCCAAAATAAGAGGAAAACGCCTCACAAATGGAATCTCCTGTTGATAGTTGTTTTTTATCGGGATCAAAAAGTGTACTAGGAATAGCACATGAGTTATACCTATTTTTAACGTAGGACCAGAAACATTTAGGATTGTTTTTAATAGATGATTCAATATTCTTGATATAATTAATGTAACATAATGACTCCATTGATTTAGTCCTCTCGCGTAATAATTTATAAGTATTTTTGTCAGCTAAATTACCATAAATTCTAAACTTCTTCAAAAATTTATTTTTTTCTCTCAGCGATTTAATTAATGAAGCATTGTACCATATTGGATACTTACCTTTACGTTCGAGTTTTTGAGGTACATATTTATTTTGAAGGTTAATGATAGTATTATTAAGAAACTCAACGGAGCCGTCAATTGAACGAGAAGATAATTCACAATTCCAGTCGATAGCAACGGTTTCATCACAAATTGACTGGAAATTACCCTTACTATAAACGTATCTGACACGGGGCGCGCATTTCAGAACAGGGATATTCGATAATTTTACATAAATTAATAAGGCTGGGTGATGGGGATCCGCGCGAACTAGGGGGTCCGAATATTTTCGTACACTAACTAAATCATTCGAAAGAACTAAGTCCAACATTCTACCTAACTCATTAGGAACTCCGTTGTACTGGCCTAGGCCCAATGTGCATATTTCGTCAGCGAACAAGTACTCGTCTGCTGATGTAAGATTACCCGGGACAAGCGGCATATCATTTCCTGCCGGAGTCCAAGAGATACGAGGCAAATTAAAGTCACCGATAATGAGAAAACTGTCAGTTGGGTAGTTTAATATTAAGTTGTTCCACCTAACTAGAAAGTTACTAAGTTGAGAAGAAAAAGATAAACCATTTTTTTGTTTGCATAAGTAAAGTACGCCAATATATAGATTCAGAAAGTCACATGAGTTAGATTTATTAAGCTGTACTTTAATGCAGAGATCCTCTGCTGTAGAGAATAATTGTGGCTGCGACGTAACTGGTAAATCCCTACGCGTTGCTACTACTACACCCCCTCCGAGCTTCTGTTTAGTGGATGTATAATCGCGGTCTCGACGCCATACAATATACCGGTCATCAAAGATTTCAGATTCCCGAATACCGTCTTTCAACCATGACTCAGTTATTACAATGATGTCATACGAATTCAATAAAACTTGACGGTAAAAGGAATCCGTTTTCGTTCTCAACCCACGGACATTCTGATAATAGATATTTAAATAATCCACATTAGCCATCACTAAACGCTTTAACAACGGTAAATACACTCATAATAATAATAAAATAACAACAACGATGCGTAATAAAGCTCAAAAAATTTGAATACTTATGAAGCGGGTAAATTATTATCACATTCCAAAGAATAACACAGCTGTCTGTCGAAAAACAGTTAAGAACTGAGCGCGCAAGCATACAGTAATTAAGCTTATGTTCAAAACCGTCAAGAATCAAGTAAGCAAGCACACAATAACTAAGTTTGCACGCTAGTACCGCAAGAGCAAGCAGGTACGATATATTTCGAGGCGTCCGTATTAGATTATAAGCAGCGCGACAAAATGTGCAATAAAAGTGGGTAGGTAAAAAAGTATGTGTTCGGCTTAATAGTGCAGCAGGGGTGTCAAACCTTTTACAATTAAAAGAAAAAATGAGCTTCGTATATAGGTTACAAAGCGTAATAAATGTAAAACACTTATTTACCAAAATAATATGTAAATTACATCCTAAATTAATTTGTTTAAATCAGCTACTTGTCTTATAACGAAAGATTTAGAAGTGTTGTTTTTGCGTACATGAATTTTTCCATGTTTCACCCACACATATTCGTAATTTTTCTCCTTAGCAATAGTTTTTGTACTGGTTAAAAGTTTCTTATAATCCATACTAAGATGGTCATTGACGTAGACACGTTGACTACCTTGAATGTCGGATAAGTCCTTAGTTGAGCGGGCAGCCGCCACAAAATCTTCCTTAACATAGCGGTTTAAGAAGCTTACAACTATCAATTTCTCCTTTGAATTATACATAGGTACCCTGGATATGTAGTTGATTTGAGTCTTGGGAGGGATGTAGTTTATTTTGCGACCAATGGATTCCACAATTGAAAATAGATTCTCATCTTTCTTCAATGGTACTCCCTTAACCTCCACATTATTTAAGCGTGACCGCTGATCATGCACGAACAAATCGTATTTGGTTCTATTGAGGTCTTCTTGCATTGAATTGGAAGCTTCACGAAGCTTATCGAAGTCAGCAGCTTTCGTTTCGAGCGCCATGATTCTATTGTCGAAATCCTCAAGCTTTTCCTTAGAGTGGGCGTAAGCATCCTTCAAATCAACCAGTTCGGATTTAATCACCTGAATGTCTTCAATTACGGCAGGTAAGGCTTGTAGTTGGCGTTTCATAGCTCGGATCTCAGCAAGAATTGTATCCAATGTGGCAGGGGACTCAGGGTTGGACACCCCCGGTGAGGAAACTCTGCACTTAGGGCATTTCCACAGCGCCCTCCTTTCTGCACCCAGCTTCCTCCAACCTGCTTCAGAGATACCTGCACAGCTGAAATCGAGGTCCTTCCGACAACCGGCACACTGAGCTCCGTCACTGAACTGTACACCACACGACGCACACTTCTTCATCTCTAAATGATTGATTGATAAAGAATAGAACAAAAGGTTGACGATCTATTTTATAGTGAAGATCGGGCAACAGATGTATCGTGGTATTGTATGAATGCGTGCTCACACCTGACTGCTGTACTTAAACTCACGCCTGTATTACCCGAAGGGGTAGGCAGAGGTGCTAGCACCCAAATTTCGCCAGTTTATGTTTAGGTCCCAATGTAATAGGTGGCGAGCCTATTGCCATTAACCCGGCACTTATATACCTGCGATAAATACACACATAACTTCGAAAAGCATCGAAAAGTCATTGGTGTGTGCCATGGTAAACCTGGGATCGAACCCGAGACCTCGTCTCAGCAGTCCATTACCCATATCACTAGGCTACCTAGGATATTGAAAAATTGCTTAATGAAAAAGGTTATTGCATGGTCACCCTAATCTAATCCCTTGCACTATATAAATTTGTTATAAATAAAACCATATTTAAATAAAAAAGGATAATAGAGTTCACTGAGTTTCTTGCTGAGTATCTTCTCAGTAGAACCTACTTACTGAACCAACAAAAGAATCATTTTCAAATAATAGAATTAATTTTACAGCATTAAGAATCGTAAGAATATCAGTAAATGACTCCACCGCCGTCGCCTTAAAGACGTATAAGAAGGGAAATTTTAATCACATCGGGCGTGTCTCGGTGGCTGAGTTGGTCAAGGCATTCCCTCTGTAAGGGAAAGATCGCGGGTTCGAGTCCCGCCCGAGAAGATTATTTTTCCCTATGTATTCGATTTGTATAGTTAGCATACTTATTGCTGTAAAATTCATTCAATTGTTTCAAACTCAAACTCAAACTCAAGGTATTTATTCAAAATTGTGTAGCACTACTACAGCTTTTTGACGTCAAATTCTGCTTAAAACTAAGTTTACCACCGCTTCCTAGGCACCAGTGGAGAAGAAACGGCGCAACAAACTCCACTGTAGCATTTTCTGGACGTCAATTTACAAAAAATAAAAAAAAGTAAGTTCTTAAGACTAAATATGGACGAATGTACATATGTCTCGTGTCAAGATAATTAAAGTATATAAAAAAAAACTTATAATAAAATAATTAACCTAAGTTAACAAAAATAAATAAAAAAGAAGTTCGCGTTCCTATTTAAACATTATGCCGTAGTTACAGCAAAGCAATTTAGGAGGGGCCTGCACCATGCTCAAGCCAGACATTTTTGTCTTTAAGGTAATCATCTGTCCTATAGTATGCTTTTTTACATAAGGTGGTCTTCACAAAGGTTTTAAATTTATTGTCAGGCATACCAAGGACTGATTCAGGCAATTTATTATAAAAACGTATACAATCCCCCCTAAAAGAATCACTAACTCTGCAAAGCCGATAGCATGGAAGGAGCAGTTTATTTTTATTGCGCAGATTTCTGTCTGTAATGTCACTTACTTTTGTAAAATTAGATATATTTTTTCTGACATACAGTATATTTTCGAGTATATATTGGGAAGCTACAGTTAAAATGTTAATATCTTTAAATCGTTCCCTAAGAGAATCTCTCTTACCTAAACAGTAAATGGCACGTACTGCCCTTTTTTGTAATATAAAGATAGTTTCTAAGTCTGCGGCATTCCCCCAAAGTAGTATTCCATAGGACATCAAGCTATGAAAGTAACTAAAGTACACCAGCCTAGCAGTATCTACGTCAGTCAACTGCCTGATCCGTCTGGCAGCAAAAGCAGCAGAGCTGAGTTTATTGGCCAAAGCAGTGATATGGTGATCCCATTGCAATTTCGAATCTATTGTGATTCCCAGAAAAGTAGTGCTATTTACAAATTCTAACCTTTGCGCCCCCAGCACGATATCAATCTGAGCTTGCCTCACATTAGGCAGTGTAAACTTAATGCATTTGGTTTTTTCTGTATTCAACAATAGGTTGTTTGCAGAAAACCAATTTGAAATTACGTTTAAGATATTATTTACATTATTCGCATCTGTACTATTACGATCTACCTTGAATATCAGCGATGTATCATCTGCAAACAATACTATTCCGGCGTGTGCCTCGATCATATAAGGTAGGTCATTGACATAAACCAAAAAGAGAAAAGGTCCTAAGATTGATCCTTGGGGTACGCCTATCTTGACGTTTGACCCATTTGACTTAACGTTATTTACATCAACAGTCTGCAGCCTATCTGTTAAGTAAGATTCTAATAGTTCTATAGATTTGTTGCCAAAACCGTACCGACGTAACTTGAGCAAAAGTGTCTGATGGTCAACGCAATCAAATGCTTTAGATAGATCACAGAATACCCCAATAGCATCCTGTGATCCCTCCCAAGCGTCGTAGATTAGGTTAACTAGGCTAACTCCCGCATCAGTGGTAGATTTTCCACCAGTAAAGCCATATTGTTGGCTATGGAAGTTTGGGCGGAGTTATCAAAAATCAATGTTTAAAAATGATTGTAACATCATTCATTGGTTCCGATAGTTCGTAAGAATATCGGTAGATGACTCCACTGTCGCCTAGAGACCACCAGTAAAGCCATATTGTTGGCTATGGAAGTTTGGGCGGAGTTATCAAAAATCAATGTTTAAAAATGATTGTAACATCATTCATTGGTTCCGATAGTTCGTAAGAATATCGGTAGATGACTCCACTGTCGCCTAGAGACCACCAGTAAAGCCATATTGTTGGCTATGGAAGTTTGGGCGGAGTTATCAAAAATCAATGTTTAAAAATGATTGTAACATCATTCATTGGTTCCGATAGTTCGTAAGAATATCGGTAGATGACTCCACTGTCGCCTAGAGACGGATACGAAGGGAAATTTAAATCACATCGGGCTGTCTCGGTAGCCAATTTGGTCAAGGCATTCCCCCTGTAAGGGAAAGATTGCGGGTTCGAGTCCCGCCCGAGAAGATTCTTTTTCCCTATATATTCCACTAGCTTTTGCCCGCGGCTCCGCCCGCGTGGATGTCGGCTATCGCGACAAAACATAGCCTATGTCCTTTCTCATAGTCTAATCTACCCTATACCAAATTTCATCAAAATCGGTTCAGTGGTTTAGGCGTGAAAGCGTAACATAGAGACAGACAGACAGAGTTACTTTCGCATTTATAATATTAGTATGGATTTTCAAATGATTTATTTTATTTAATATTCTTGACATTCCTGATATTAATGTAACATTTAGACGATTAATGTGCTCTTTGTGTGCCTAAACTGAATAAACAAAATTGTTTTTTTTTATTCTTCTTTGATGGAGAACAGCCCTATCCCTTAGTCGCCTTCTACGAAACAGGAAGAGCTGGGGTGGTCCTATTCTACTCCACCGAGAACCACCCGAAGGGGGCCATCTCGAAAGAGATGGTCCCGGGTCTGCCGGGGTGCGAGAGATATGCTTTCGGCAATCTCACCTCCGGCAACCATGGACCCAAGACGGCGTGTGTTTTAGTCGGTTCGAGTCCGACATAACCACCTCCACCGGCTCCGTGGGGGTGGTATCCGTGGGGATTTATCGCACTTCAAAAAAAAACTCCACCGGAAACCAAGAAATAAATCTATATATAGTATATATATAAAAGAAAGTCGTGTTAGTTACACTATTTATAACTCAAGAACGGCTGTACCGATTTGGCTGAAAATTGGTGAGCATATAGCTTAGAACCAGGAGACATTTCATCCCGTTCGACCTTTATTTTATCCCAGGTACAGGTTCCGGTGGATCACGGTCACGAAATCAGTATTTTTGTGACCCTGGTACATTTACATGAGTACCTACCAGGCTCACAGAAACGTTAAGGTACAGTCAACTACAAAAGTAGCTTAACAAATTCTGATTTATTGAACACTTTGGCCCCTAAACCTTACATAAAATTGTGAAAAAAGACATTGAATATGTAAATTAAGTTTGTCTTCTGGGAATCATAACACTACATTTACTATAGACAGATGCATTCCATTGTAAGAAAGATTTGTAAAAATATTTTAGTGTTAATAACTTATGGCGTTGACTGTACTTTATCTGGGTCGCGGGAACGGAAGCAGTGTGTCCTTACACCTTTTTGTTCGCAACTACACGCGGACAAAGTCGCGGGCAAAAGCTAGTAATTAATATAACTTACCTGTTCAGTCTGATAGGACCACCAGTTTTTCTGACTTTCAACGCTTGCTCCCAGAACTGGACAGCTTCAGGAAGTATCGTGTTCTGCAAAAAAAAATTGTATTTTTCATATAGGACTCGACAATTTCAAAAGCAAAGTCTTAGGAAAGAGGGTCACAATTACAAACATGTACCATGTTAATAATGGTGGCATTCAGCTTGACGGCCTCATCAGATGCCTTTTCACATACATACATAAAATCACATCTGTTTCCCATAGGGGTAGGCAGAGATCACGGATCTCCATTTGCTACGATCCTGACATACTACTCTCGCTTCATTCACTCTCATTACATTCTTCATGCATGCTCGTCGGTTTAGGGTACTCCTGACCTGCCCCTTTTTTAAAACTTCCCCGACTTGGTCCAGATATGTGCGTCTAGGTCTTCCCCTTCCGACAGTACCCTCCACACTCGCCTCATACACCTGTTTCGTTAGTCTCCTTTCATTCATTCTCTCAACATGATCGAACCATCTTAACAATCCTCTCTCAATTCTCATCACTACATCTTCTATCACTCCACATCGCTCTCTTATCACGCTATTTCTGACACTATCTCTCAAGGTCAATTTTCACGTCCCGCTTAAAGGCCCCGGGGCTGTAGGAAGAAGGAACCACGTGTGTTGGTATGGATTTCCAGGTCTTAATGGTGCGGCAAAGGAAAGAGACACTGAACCTCTTAGTTCTTGATGGAATATTAAATAAATAAAATATAAAATAAATATTCCACAACATTCCACACAACGCTATCTAGACCCATGGTAAGCTTTTATAGCTTGTGTTATGGAATCTAGAATGCGGATAAACATACTTATATACTTTTTTTTTGTAAATACATACATTATTATACGTAGAAACACCCAAACCAATGCAAATAGCCATATTCATGCATACAAATATTTGCACTGAGTGGGAATCGAACCCGCGCCTCCTGCGTGGCAGTCGCATGCACTAGCGCCACGCCACGGAGGCTGTCATATATTCTACTAACTACCCGTAATGTCTGCCATAGATGTTCTTATAGCAACCGGAACCAATGGCTTAACGTGCTCTCCCTAGGGCCTCGATTCTACTAAAACCAAACCATAGTCGTGCCGAAGCGATTGCAAAAACCAACACTAAATAATAGACTTTAAACTAATTTGATTAAAGTTCAAAATTAAATGACTTTGCAGAGTGAATGAAAAAGTGTAATAAAACTTTTTTCATTTCATTTTGGACTTTAGATGTATAGAAATAAAGTCTAAAATTTAATGTCATTTTTTGCCTATGGCATCACAATGGTTTAGCTGTAGTAGAATCGAGGGCCAGACCGATAGGGATGGCTCTGAGTCAGCTGAGGTGCGAGGGATATGTCGAAGACAACCTCACCTCCGGCCTAGCACCACGACCCTCATTCAGCGTGCGGTTTTAGTCGGTTCAAGTCCGACATAATCCGGAGCCGGAGGGGGAGGTATCCAAAAGGATTTCCACACGTAACTGGTGGGGATTTGGACTAGTCAGGATTTGTCGGTGGGGATTTCTGGAATAATCCGTAAAAAAACCTACTCTCCGAGACACTTAATCTAATAGTTAGGAAATTAAGATACTTACGTTTATCATGTCAAACTTCTCATCCTCTAACCTGGAAAGAAATAAAATAATAATTATTAATAATAATATGTCGAAATTATCACTTTTTCTAGTCACAATAACCATAACTATAAGGTAGGTACTAACCTACAACCAGGTACCCATTTCAGCAAAGGTACGATTACCTACTTAACAAGGCATTTTTTTTATCGTGCGATAAATCCCCACGGAGCCGGCAGGAGGTGGTTATGTCGGACTCAAACCGACTAAAACGCACGCCGTCTTGGGTCCTTGGTTGCCGGAGGTGAGATTGCCAAAAGCTATCTCTGGCACCCCGGCAGACCCAGGACCATCTCTTTCGAGATGGCCCCCTTCGGGTTGTGGGGACCACAGGGTCCCCATCTAGCTCCGGTTACCGGAACCGGACGTCGGAAGTCGTTCTGCGACCTCCGACGTCCGGTTCGCCTTCGCTCTGCGCGGGCTTCCCGTGCCCGGAGTCTAGTCCGGACCCGACCGGCCGCCTCCTTCTCGAGCATTACTTGCTCGCAGAAGAAGGCGGCCGCACCCCAAGCGTTCGCGCATCGTACCATCGCTGTGAGCAATGTGGCGAGTGTGAGGACTCCCACCCCCAGAGCCGCCACTAGGACCCGCCTCGGCGTGTCCTACGCCGGGCACTCGGTCAGCGTGTGCAGCTCTGTGTCCTCGCTCGCATCACAGTGATGACACTCGGACGTTGGCTCCTTCCGGATCCGACACAGGTAACTCCCGAAACACCCGTGTCCGGTAATCACCTGCGTCAGCCGGTACGAGAGGCTGCCGTGTGGCCTCTCTAGCCACTCCTCCATGATGGGTCTTACCGCCGCTATTACGGCGTGCCCTAACAAAGCGTGATTACAATACGATTATACCAATTTAAGGCGGATAAAAGATATCCACGCGGGTGGAGTCGCGGGCATAGGCTAGTCTTTTATTATTAGTATAGATAATGGATCCCGGCGACGTGGTTCCCGGCAGAGTAGAATTTGGTCCACCCAATCTCTCCCCATGCGGTGTCGTACAGGGCGACTAAGGGATAGCGCTGTGTAACATCAGACAGATATATACAGCCCAGACTCAGCCTCAGATATAGGTTCGAGTCAACAATTGATTGGTTAAAATGTGGGTTTTAATTCACCTCTGCCCAACCCACCGGGGATAAAGGTGTGATTATATGTATGTATATAAATGGAAACTAATTCAAAAGTTAATTAAACATCAAAAAACAAATCAATCAAAAGCAAATTGATTATTCTTCAACCATTTAATTTATATTTTATTTATCTCAACAAAGTAATAATGTTTTTTCACATAATGGTTTGATATTAACTTAAATATTGGCTTCATAAAGAATTTATATGGCATCTAATAAGATTGTTAAGTGCTTTGTAAGGTCATGGTCTGACCGTTAGCGAGGAGCGATTTAAAACGCTTTTATACTATTCATCATACCTACTTATAGCGATTTCGCAGTTGCACTAAAGTTTGTAATTTAAGGCCACCTGTTTATTGATTTTCATTCGAATGTCGGCTTTATCGTCGAATGCTGTGTAACCTCCCAAACCCGATAGGGAAGTTAGCGTCTAGCGGGCCGTTTATCTAACGCTGTATGTTTACTGTCGGAGGGAGACCAGCCTTATCCCTTTGTCGCCTTTTACGACAGCCACGGGAAGATCTGGGGTGTCCTATTCTACTCCATCGGTAACCAACACGGCAAAAATAATATTAGAGTTAATATAAATGAATATTAGACTAAATATTCCCCGTGCTGCATGACATCACGTACTTTTTAATCTTGATAACTATACTCCTAACGACGCGGCGGCGCAAGAAGCGCGCTTCCCCATTCCAGGGGCGAGTCGGGGACACCGTTATCTGCCCTCCCGAGGAGAGTCATACCGTAAGGGATGGCTCTGGGTAAGCCGGGGTGCGAGGGATATGTCGTAGACAACCTCATCTCCGGCCTAGCACCACAACCCTCAGTCCGCGTGGGGTTTTAGTGGATTCGAGTCCGACATAACCTCCCCTTGCTCCGCCGGCGGGGGACGTATCCGAGGGGATTTCTGAACGAAAAAAAAAGATAACTATACTCCTGGTAAAACCAGCAGGTAGCCATTCAATCATAGTAATACTAACACAACTCAATCGCATACTTTTCGTTAGTGAGAAAATACGTGATGTCTGGCAGCACTGTGATCTTGGAATAAAATCGCTTCCGCTTATACAGTGTGACAAAATCCTCAATCAAAGAAAAATCAAATCAAATATGAGATGAAATGTCTTCTTAAATAAAAACCGACAGATTGTTTTTTTAATTTACTTGTAAGTAGGTTAGGTGCTAGCTCAAAATTTTTCTTTTTTATTTCATTAGGTAAAAGCACTGATGTTTTATGAATTGCGAAGGAATTTCTATATGAAAAAACAATAACCTCTTTCCTTCGGCAGTCGGGTAGCAATAGAAATATTTTCAAGTGGGACTTGAACCACGACCTTTCCCTTACACGAGGAATCAATGTTTAAAAATGGTTGAAAAATCATTCATTGGTTCCAACAGTTCGTAAGAAAGTTGGTAGAGATGGCTCCACGGATATAAAGAGAAGGGAAATTTGAAGTGATTCAGGTGTGGCTCAACAGCTCAGTTGGAAGAGCATTCCCCCTGTAAGGGAAAAGTCGTGGGTTGAAGTCCCACTTGAGCATTTCATTTTTCCCGATGTATTTAAATTTTATAGTAATTATCAGCAGTTGGCCTATTGCAGTCCACTGCTAGACATAAATCACTACATAGTATAAAGCAAAGTCACTTTCCGCGTCCCTATGTCCCTATGTATGCTTATATCTACAAAACTACGCTACAGATTTTGATGCGGTAACGTTTAATACATAAACTCATATACATAAACCCACGCCTGTATTCCCCGAGGTGGTAGGCAGAGGTGCTAGCACCCACATATCGCCAGTTTATGTTTAGGTCCCAATGTAATAGGTGGCGAGCCTATTGCCATTAACCGGGCACTTATAAACCTGCGATAAATACACACATAACTTCGAAAAGTATCGAAAAGTCATTGGTGTATGCCATGGTAAACCTGGGATCGAACCCGAGAGCCCTTCGTCTCCGAGCGTCTCAGCAGTCCATTACCCATACCACTAGGCTACCGCTATTTCTTCTTTCTTTCTTTCTTTTAATAGATAGAGTAATTTAAGAAGAAGGTTTACATATATAATACATGCTTAATATAGTAGAGGGTGCAGTGGAAAAGGGATCCGACGCCACGCGGGCGGTAAAAAATTGGCGGTACGAAGTTCACTGGGTCAGCTAGTATAGTATAGAAAAGTATGAATTTTTACAGCATTATGTATGCTAACTATACAAATCGAATACATAAGGAAAAAGAAGAATCATCTTGGGCGGGACTCGAACCCGCAGTCTTTCCCTTACAGGGGGAATGCCTTGACGGTGGTTGACGGTGACGGTTGACAGTGTTAGAAATTTGAATCACATCGAGCGTGTCTCGGTAGCCTAATTGGTCAAGGCATTCCCCCTGTAAGGGAAAGACTGCGGGTTCGAGTCCCGCCCGAGATGATTCTTCTTTTTCCCTATGTATATAGAATAGTAATAAAAAAAAACTTACCTATAAACTGAATGGTCATAAACTATGCTTATCCTAAGGGGTTGGTCTATACTCCGCTTCTTGACTATGTGGGCTGGCTCTATGTGCACACCACGAACCACCTGAAACAAAAAAAAATTGTTATGAATAATAGTATAAAAAACAAAAAAACACGCTTTTAGCACGCACAAAAAATTGCTAAACCGCCATCTTGGACGTCCACCATATTGGATTTAAGTCACGTGACAATTTTTTTCGAATTCCTGACAGCGAACCCTTTTATAATACCCATATCATGGGGGTGGATTTCAAACAGCCAGTCCGCCATCTTGGGGAGGCCGCCATATTGGATTTGTAATGACGTTTCTTAGCTAGTCATGTAATGTCATCAGAACTCAGAGCGTGTGCGAAATTTCAACCTAATCGAAGACCGGGAAGTGGATCAAATTAAGATTCCAAGACTTTCTTACATACATAGTTACAAGTGAAGCTAATAAAAGCGTCTTAAAATCTTTGAAACTACGCAACAGATTTTGAATTGGTTTCTTTTAATAGATAGAGTAATTCAAGAGTAATACATGCTTAATATAGTAGAGGATGCAACCAGAACGGGAACGGAAAAAAATTACGGTACGAAGTTCGCCGCCGGGTCGCTGGGCCAGCTTATGTATAAATTTCAACTCGATTCGCCCACACATTCCCCAGAAAAAGGTCTTGACAAACATATGGAAACGAAGTGATCCAAAAGGGTTCCGCTTTTCCTTTTGAGGAACCCTAAAAGTAACCGTATAGGGCAATGACATGTGACCTATGACCCTAACGTGACCTTAAAACCTGACCTAGCACGTTAATTAATTTCTAGACGAACGCGGCCACGGGATTACACAGATTTATGTCGGATCAGTGTAAGGTTAGATGAGTATTTTTACCCGACTACGGCGAAGCCAAAAGGAGGGTTATGATTTTGACAGGCTATGTATGTGTGTATGTATGTATGTATGTATGTATGTATGTATGTTCATTTGTTCCCTCATAGCTCCTCAACTACTTATTAGAACTGGACAAATGAGGTATCGTTACAAGCGGCTTTATCGTCCAATGGTTATAGGCTATATGACGTGTCACTCAATCTTGTGTGGCGCCCTCCAGCGCTCATAAGGTACTGTGTTAAAAAATAAATTTGAGATAAATATACCGTGTTTAGTATCAAATGAAAGGTCTTAAGGTCTTAATAAGCACATTTCAAATATGTATAAATTATTAGGTTTACCTTGCCCCAAAATAATATAAATAAAAAATTAAGTTAAAACTAAAACCCGACTACTGAAAAATCACGCTATAAAAAGTAACAAACAAGAAAATATCAAGGATAGCCGTGGTCGTATGCCACTTACTCTAACAAAACAATATATTCTAGGGAAAAATGGCATACGACCACGGCTATCCTTGATATTTTCTTGTTTGTTACTTTTTATAGCGTGATTTTTCAGTAGTCGGGTTTTTTTTACGAAACGACTAACTATACTCGGAATTTTAATTCGATTCCAGATTTGACAATTTCAGTGTTGCAACGTTATGACAAGTACTAAATAGTGACGTTGCGAAATTATTCGATATGGAAATGGAATATTTCCGGATCGACTTATAGGTTCAACTGACAGCGGAGAAGTATTATAAATATAATTTGGTTGACGTTTGAATGAATTTTTATATTGCATTGCTAACTTTACGTATTCGAATTTAAAAATTAGCAATGCTATAAAAAATTCTTTCAAATATTTGGGCGGAGTCATCAAAATTCAATGTTTAAAATGGTTGAAAAATCATTCATTGGTTCCAACAGTTCATAAGAAAGTTGGTAGATGGCTCCACCGTCGCCCTTAAAGATGGATATAAGGAGCAGGAAATTTGAAGTGATTTAAATGTGGCTCAATAGCTCAGTTGGAAGAGTATTCCTTCTGTAAGGGAAAGGTCGTGGGTTCAAGTCATGAAATCCATGTTTGCGTATACAGTTTTCTTCATCATCTATGTCATCTCTACTGCTACTTTATATACTCTAAGGTCTTTAAACAATAAATTATTTTTGTCTATGACTTTGACATTGACGTATTATATGTATTTATAAAGTAAATATTTATTTCTGTACGTATGTCTATCCGCATTCTAGAAGCTTTAACTAAAACTATAGTTATGCTATGCTTCCTTTAGGCACAGTATTACCATGTTTAAAGAATTATTTATTATCTATAAAGCCATAAGACTATGCTTTGGATCTAAACAGCGTTGTGTAGAATGTTCTATACTAGCTTTTGAAACGTTTATTCCCAGCTTTTATAATAAGATGGTAAGATCCATATTTCTCCAATAATATTGTTTAATACATAACTATTACATATTTACAATAAAAAAACGCTTTCATACCCATTATAATAAATTATGACTAAAATGTCATAGTCTATTGATTGTCCAACATCAATCAGTATTCTACCGTCTCTACCATGGTGAATGTTCTGACGAGCTCTTCCAATTAGTCCCACCCTCTCCTTTCCTACACAGGACGACACGTGCAGGGCTAAGATGCCACCCATATACGGTGCAGAGTATACCTGCTAGAACCAAGCGTTTCAGTGACTAATTCCTATGCCGCACCATTAAGACCTGGAACTACCTCCCAGCTCACGTGTTTCCTTCTTCCTACAGTCCCGGGTCCTTTAAGCGGGGCGTGAAAAGGCATCTAACGAGGTCGTCAAGCTGAGTGCCACCACTGTTAACATGGTACATGTTTCCGATGGTGACCCTCTTTCCGAGACTTTGCCTTTAGCTTAACATCAGGCGAGGTAAAGTCAAATTGACGTGTCCTATATAAAAAAATAAATATAAGTATTGTAGCGGGTCACCCTTTTTTGTATCAGTGACAGTTGCACTTGTCATTTTACTAGAATTAAAAATCATACTTTACAATTATTATTATTGACAGTAACGAACAAATCCGAAGGCGTAACTAGTATATCACATATTCAGCTGTCTTTATGAGATTTTTTTATAGTTAGCAAATATTTTTTTACGACTGTTGCCTCAATATATATGTTTTAATAGTTATGTTTTCTGTTCATTCCTGCATATGTTTTTACGCTTTATTGTGTAAGTTTTATTTCTTACTTATTATTCTGAGCATTTGTTTTGAAAAAGTACAAGAGGTATGACACGACACTCCCGTCCAAATTGAGCAGTCCGAGTAGTGAAATACCTCCACCCTACAGAATACCGCGGCCATAATAACCTCGTGTTGTGATCCCAGCGGTGAGCAGGATAACCAAAGTTCACTGGAGAGTTTTTGTGCTGTGATTGGAAAAGCTAAAGACTTATCCTGCTTTGTCTTCTGCACTGACGGCACAGAAACTCTCTGTTCTTACTGTGTGGCAGTAGTGTGACTCTCTGTTGAACACGTCCATAACCGCTTCGTATTAAATTTCAGACTGTGTTTAGAGTACTATCGCTCCAGGTACGGTTGATAATTCCACCCTGTATTGTAGAGTTGCTTGTATTTATGTATGGATGTTCGCTGCAAACTGAATAACAAAAACTATATCGAGAATATCATCAAATTAGCCTCGCGTAAACTCGGAGTCCTGAACAGAGTGAGACGTTTTTTCACGCCGGAGCAGCGGTGTCTTCTATACAAGACCCAAATTCGTTCCTGCGTGGAATACTGCTCACATCTCTGGGACGGCTCCGCAAAGTACTTATTAGATGCTCTCGACAGGTTGCAGCGACGTGAGGTCCGCATTATTGGGAATCCTGAGGTCACGAACACCCTCGAGCCTTTGCAGATGCGTAGAGATGTTGCGTCTTTGGCAGTTTTCTACCGTCTCTACCATGGTGAATGTTCTGACGAGCTCTTCCAATTAGTCCCACCCTCCCCTTTCCTTCACAGGACGACACGTGCAGGGCTAAGATGCCATCCATTTACGGTGCAGAGTATACCTGCTAGAACCAAGCGTTTCAGTGATTCATTCCTATGCCGCACCACTAAGACCTGGAATTCCCTGCCTGCTCACGTGTTTCCTTCTTCCTACAGTCCCGGGTCCTTTAAGCGGGGCGTGAAAAGGCATCTAATGAGGCCATCAAGCTGTGTGCCACCACTGTTAACATGGTAAATGTTTACGATGGTGATCCTCTTTCCGAGACTTTGCCTTTAGCTTAACATCAGGCGAGGTGAAGTCAAATTGAAGTGTCCTGCATAAAAAAAAAAAATTACATGAAACAACAAGCAATACGGGAGTATTAGGCTTCGTCACGTTACGTTTTGAAGTGTCGTGATTGTACATAATTATGTGAAAGAATAGCGACACTATACTCTGTTGTGTTAGGTTTTTAGAGTTCTGTAGCTCAAGAGGAAAAAACTGAACCCTTATAGGGTACTTCATTTCGTTGTCTGTATGTCTGTCAGTGAAGACCTTCTTCTAAGAATTGCGTGAAGCTTATCTGTCGCCAAGTGGTATAAAAAAAGGCAAACGGAAGGTAGAACGCCTCCTAGCCACATGAACTGTACTAGATGGTGAAGGATTGGAAGCAATAGCGCTCATTGGGACTGGCCTATGTCCACCAGTGGACTGTTATCATCATATCAGCCACACATAGTCCACTGCTGAACATAATCTCTCCTATAGACTTCTAGAATGACCGATCTAAGGCAACCCGCATCCAGTGAACTGTTATAGGCTAATTGAATTTGTTGACATGTTATCTAAATATAGTTTACACCAAGGATGCCCAATTTTTTATATATACATACATATAATCACGCCTTTATTCCCGGTGGGGTTAGGCAGAGGCGAATTAACACCCACATTTCACCAATCAATGTATTCGGTCCCACTTAATAGGGGGTGAGCCTATTACCATATTCCGGGCACTATTTTGACTCAAGCCATGCATCCGAGGCTGAGTCTGGGCTGTATATTGGGCGCTAACCTTTAGTCGCCTTGTACGACACCGCATGAAAAGAGATGGGGTGGCCCAAATTCTACATTGCCGGGAACCGGCATCAACTTTATAATATTAGTATAGATTTAAAACTATTTACAGATTCAGGCCTATGCAACGAAGATTTAATAATGCGAAACATTTTCAGCGCAAACGGAAAAGAAGACCTTATAAAAAACAATGCTATATCTATTATAAATAACGAAATGAACCAAGGAGCTGTTAAAAAAAGTTTAGACGACTTCACTATGGTCAGACGAAAGACACACTTCTCTATTCCAAGAAATATCGTTAATGGCAACCCTTATAGTAACGATACAGTTGGTAATAAAATTAAACTTGCTGATATAGGACAAAATACAGTCGGTAGTAACAAAATAAGTCCAATATATAATAATGATATTGATAACTTACAAGAATCCAATTCAGTTAATGAAGAAGAACAAGATATTAAAAAACACAGAGCTGATGGAGCTGAATATGAAGATCCATTGGATATAGCAGGTAAAAATGATGTTGATCTATTATATGAGAAATATAAAGAGAATAATTTCGAAAATGTACTCTCACCCGATCAAGAAATGGAGCTTTTAAAAGTGTATAATAAACAAAAAGAATTGTTAAGAAATATTAAAGCTATTGATAATAAACATAAAAAAAATGCTACGAAGATAAAAGCTGTTCAAACAAATATGAAAACCTCTCTTAAGAAGGTCACTACAAAAAACCCGAAGAAAACAAAGGCAAAGGCAAAAACTACGAAGAGTAAAGTTAGCAACTTTCTTACGAAAGCAAGAAATACAGTGAAAAAAATAGTAACAAACAATATTGGAAATAAACCCAAAATACAAAAACTGATGTACACTTTGAACTACGCAAATAAAACGGAAACGACAACAAAAAGGAAAAAAAGAAGAACCACAGAGAAAAAAGACGAAGTAGACTTCTATGATTTGGTTGCCGATATGGAAAAAAAGAATGAAATAGCAAAGAAACTACCTAATTACACACCTTTTACTTTTGAAACGACTACGAAACCGACTATTCCTACAACTACGACTAGAGCATCAACAGTGTTGACTATATTGAATGAGATGGATATCAGAGAAGCTTTAAAAAAAGATCCTTATGTTCAAAGAATATTGCAAATGGCGAGCAAAAAGCGGCAGAAATATATGAAGAAGGCTTTAATTAATATTGTAAATTAAGACTAGAATATGCTTATTATAAAATGTTGACTGCGCTTCACGTTTTTTGATGTTTTATTTATATTCATACTAATATTATAAATGCGAAAGTAACTCTGTCTGTCTGTCTGTATGTTACGCTTTCACGCCTAAACCACTGAACCGATTTTGATGAAATTTGGTATAGGGGTAGATTAGACCATGAGAAAGGACATAGGCTATGTTTGGTCACGATAACCGACATCCACGCGGGCGGAGCCGCGGGCAAAAGCTAGTAATGAATAAATGCAAACTTAGTTTTTGTCGGAATGATTTTTTCCTTCTATCGCATAAGGGCAGATTCTCATAAAGACAGATTCGCAAAAGGACATGCTCATATGCAAGTATACACACTTTCATGCAAGTTATTAGGACATGTAAGGGAGCATCGCTATAAAAAAAATTAAAGGAACGCTGACAAAACAAATTAACGTCGACAAAACAAAAGACTATTCAAAAAATATATATTTATTTATTTTATTATATATACAGCATTTATTATGCTAACTTTAATGCGAATAAAACGGGATAAATTAAATGCTCAAGTGGGACTTGAACCCACGTCCTTTCCCTTACAGGGGGAATGCCTGACCAATTCGGCTACCGAGACACGCCCGATATGATTCAAATTTCCCATCTTATACGTCTTTAAGGCGACGTGGCGTCATCTACCGATTTTCTTACGAACTATCGGAATCAATGAATGATGTTACAATCATTTTTAAACATTGATTTTTGATAACTCCGCCCAAACAATTGAATGAATTTTTACAGCATTAAGTATGCTAACTATACAAATCGAATACATAGGGAAAAAGAAGAATCATCTCGGGCGGGACTCGAAACCGCAGTCTTTTCCTTACAGGGGGAATGCCTTGACCAATTTGGCTACCGAGACACGCCTGACGAACTATCTACTAGCATACTTAATGCTGTAAAAATTCATTCAATCAGTAGTCCGATGATGCAGATGATTATAAATCATCGGACTACTGAGTCTTTTAGTCCGATTCGACATTCCGAAATAAGAAATGGATGCAGTAGTATTATAATACCGCCTATTATAATGGTTTGTGCTCAAATGAATTATTTGACATGATGCCCACAGCTACATTCTATCATCGCACCGCTCGCCATAGACAGGGAATTCATCCCCACACATTGCATCCGAATACGGTGCGCACCGTGCGGTATGAAAGGAACTTCATCCCACGTACGCTCAAACTGTGGAATGAACTCCCTGCCATGGTTTTCCCAAGCGACTACAATATGGGGTTCTTCAAGACGGGCATTAGAGGGTTTCTTCAGGGTAGGCAGCACGAGTGTAACGCCCCTGGTGTTGCATACGTCCATAGGCCGCGGTAACCACTTTCCATCAGGTGGGCCGTGTGCTTGTCTGCCACCTAAGTGGTATTAAAAAATAGTAGGTAGTAATCCCAGTTGTTCGATCATCGGACTATTTATAATCGGACTACTGATACCAGGCGTTTCAGATTTAGGATCATGCACATATGACTAATAACAATCCATCCTTTGCCACATTTTTCAGGCACCATTAATGAAATCTGGTATCCTTACGTCTTCTTATTTTAAACAGCTCTGAATGTTTCACCAAAAAATAATGACAATCTGTTATTACGCTACAACAAATTTTCTTTGTTTTCATTTGTCTTTTTATAAAGAAGTTCACCTTTACGAGGCATGATTATATTTTTCACAATAACAGGAATTATGTCGTTAATGTTTTAGCCAATATTTGCTAGCACCCACATTTCACCAGTTTATGTTTAGGTTCCACTGTAATAGGTGGCGAGCCTATTGCCATTACCGGCACTTATAAACCTGTGATAAATACACACATAACTTCGAAAAGCATCGAAAAGTCATTGGTGTATGCCATGGTAAACCTGGGATCGAACCCGAGACCTCGTCTCAGCAGTCCATTACATATACCACTAGGCTACGCAGATTTTCCAGAACAGAAAATATTTGGACACTAAAATCAGAGATTGAAGATTTTTTTTTCTATTTTTTTTTTTTACTTTTCTATCTTTAGTATTCCGAAGCTGACAGTATAGATACTGTTACGGGAGACAGGTAACGGGACTGGAAGTAAACAGCTTCATATGTGAGACGTTTTAATTACACACCCCAACAGCCAAATCTTGGACACGACACTCACGGCGCGACTGTACCGCACCATGCACTAAGAGGTCACTTCACTTACAGTCTTATTCGCGACCATGGAGAAGGAAATGATAGCGGAGTTGTTGCAAGGCAATTGAGTCGCGTGCCATCCAAACGACAAATGGACTCATTCGGTAGGAACGTTATACCTATGAAGTCCTTCGACTTTTGACACCCCGCGCGTCTCTTCCCACCCGCATTCGGCGCGCGTTTTTATTAGGAGAAATATCAATGGGGCATCTCCGTTACTTAATCATATTCTGTCCTCCGTGTTCGCGACACTCACAGATTTGCAATAAAAAAGCTTGCTGAAGCGCCCCCTGTTCAGTTGTCATTGTAACACCTATCTAAGAACATGCTCCAATTAAAGCCGAACCCAAAACTGAAAACTGTCTCAAAATTGGATTGGTAGTTTCGGAGAAAATGGCAACATGGATTTGCACAAACAAACACACAAATATCCTCTCACCCCAAACGAATATACCGTCTCCGTTCCGTCTTAGGTATTAAAACTCCATGTCATCTTCATATCTTTCAAGCGAAACGGATTGTGCAATGGTAAAAATTTAATGCAGATTGGGTATTACTATGACGAAATGTATCATAAAAATCTAGTACCGTGTATAACTGGCGTGATGATACACTATATTCACTGATTGGATTATGAACTTAGAAATTAATGACATAACTTTTGACCTATCCATCGAATAAAGATATATTTAACGACATATCAGTGTTTACGGAAAAAGAATACAAGTATCATACTTTTATTTCCACAACATTCTACACAACGCTATCTAGACCCATGGTAAGCTTAACTAGCTTGTATTATGGAATCTAGAATACGGATAAACATACTTAGATACTATTTTTTTGTAAATACCTACATATTATACATAGAAACGCCCAGACCAATGCAAATAGCCATGCACATTCATGCATATGTTACCGGCAATGTGTATAATGCAGGTATTCTACACAATGCCTAGGCAATGTGTGTTAATGCATAGAATGCCTGCAGTTCCACCGGCAATGTGTGAAATAAATGGGTTATCCATACTAATTATGTGTAATTATGTGTAAAAAATGTGAAAGTAACTCTGTCTGTCTGTCTGTCTGTCTGTCTGTCTGTATGTTACGCTTTCACGCCTGAACCACTGAACCGATTTTGATGAAATTTGGTATAGGGATAGATTAGACCATGAGAAAGGACATAGGCTATGTTTTGTCGCGATAACCGACATTCACGCGGGCGGAGCCGCGGGCAAAAGCTAGTTGTCTATATTTGCGGATGATTTTGTGGAAATTTTATATTTTTGAACGAATAAAAAAAAACCACGAACTTCTTACCTAATATATCCAAGTTAAATTGCGTGGTGTAGACACTGCGCCCCAACCTGGATATATTATAGGTTAGAAGACTGAAGCGAAAGCGAAGCTCCAGCATTAGCCTAAGCGGTTGCATTTTTTATAACCACCATTCTTTGATACCATTTCATACATTGCGCACTCGGCATTGTATAGAATACCGGATTATAGACTTTGCCGGTAACACAACAAATTTGCACTGAGAGCGGAACGAACCCGCGCCTCCTGCATGGCAGTCGCGTGCGCTACCACCACGCCACAGAGGCTGTCATATAGGGCTACCCCATCTCTTACTATGGGTGTCGTAAAAGGCGACTAAGGGATAGGGCTGTTCTTCATCCCACACAGTAAACATACCCCGATAAGTGCCCGCTGGACGGTAATAGGCTCACCCCCTATTACGTGGGACCGAAACTCATAGTTGGCGAAATATGGGTATTAATATATCTCTGCTTACACCTTCCCCTCCCCATTTATATGTCAACACAGCCTCTGTAGCGTGGCAGTAGTAAACGCGACTGCCACGCAGGAGGCGTGGGTTCGATCCCCGTTCAGTGCAAATATTTTTATGCATGAATATGGCTATTGGTCTGGGTGTTTCTATCTATTGTATGTATTAACAAAAAAAAGTATCTAAGTATGTTTATCCACATTCTATATTCCATAACACAAGCTAGTTAAGCTTACCATGGGTCTAGATAGCGTTGTGTAGCATGTTGTGGCATATTTATAAAAAAAAATTGCAAGCGGAAACGGTGCGGCATGAAAGGAACTTCATCCCACGCACGCTCAAGCTGCGGAATGAATTCCGTGGTTTTTCCAAGCGAGTACAATATGGGGTTCTTCAAGAAGGCCATTAGAAGCTTTCTTCAGGGTAGGCAGCGCGAGATGCCGCTGGTGTTACATACGTCTATAGGCCACGGTAACCGCTTTCCATAAGGTATCCTTGTCTGCAACTTAAGTAGTATTAAAGCATTCCAATGACATAAAAAATAATGCCGTAATATTATATAACTTTAACTGTTCATTTTATAAATATTTAAATGTAAAACAGCAAAATGGCCGCTTAGAAAAAAGTAATAGTTGGTTTTGTAATCTATGGTAATATTATTTAAATACAGCTTTCGATTTCATCGCATACATATCACAAGACCGAATGCTGAACTGAAGGGTCGATTATGTTATACATTGTTCAAATTTATTTGCAATGTAAAAAATTAGCCCGTATTCTAGCATAACATTCAGCCTGAATCGTGATTTATCTGAGGACAGACTGTATAGACAATATTATGTCAAACTATCAATTTGTCTACACAATCTGTCCGCAGATAAATCGCAACGCAAGTTGAGTGACATTCTAAATACGGGCCTAAATCTATAAATTCTTATTTTAGAAATTTTGTTGTGAAAAATAATTTTGACGCGGTGGGCATTTTTCGTAGATCATACTTTTTAGATGGAAAGAAACCCGTGACACCGTTACCGATAACTCGTTTGATAGATTGTGACAATTCGCATTTGACATCTATGTATTTTAGTATTGATCTACATTTATTGGACAAGTTTTCACTTCAAAACAGTGACTCTTTATAAGTTTTGATCACTGTTTTGTTTAATATCATTACGGCTTGCAGTTTATAGTTTTTGTCAATTTTAGAACAGCCGAATTTACTTTAAATTCAACGTGATGTTAGAGATTTTAGTTCCATGAAAATGGACAACAGAATCGACACCATTAATCCCAACTGTCATGGAAGTCGTTTATGGATTTTGGCGGGAATTTTAATGGTACTAGTGATGGGAAATAAGACTACTTTATTATCGATATTTTACTATTCACCTAAGGTCTTAAGGTAACTGTTGCCTTGCCTATGATGATAAATTATCGTCACCTGTATAGCAAAGTTGCGAATCTGCTGTTTTCACGAAAATCTGTTTTTTGGTTTAACGTAATCCCAATATCGTAATACACAATGTCGCAAAGTTTCAGCTCTGTATCTTTGATAGTCTATGAGATATCATAGCAGCATATTTACGTATCCCAAACATTCGTTGTCAGGCACCATGGCAAATTAACTAAGTGTAGATAATATATTTTACCACAACTAAATCAAGTCGTTTTTATCAAAACATCTGAAGTAAACATGCGAATATTGGTTGATTCGTATCTTTACTAAAGTATCATTGAAGCTTACAATGTTAACGGACCATGGTCAAGTTACCTATGTGCACAATTCGCATAATTGCCATGGTATAACATTCTTTGTAAATTGTCTAATATACCATGGTAAATTTACCTATGTGTCATATTCGTTTATTAGCTATGGTATTATTTACGTAAAAAATTGAAACAAACTGCGGAAAATTCCCCTATAAGTTATATTCGTATACTTACTATGGCATTGCTGTCAACAAAATTAAATGGTAGACTATAGTCAACTAACTTATGTGTAACATTCGCTATAAAATGATATAGTTTGTCAACGAACTTTTATTTTGTGCAAAGCAATTATAATGTATTAAGTATTGTTTGTTTTACCATTCCAATCCCACGTAGGACAAAACTCTGTGTGACCCACAAAGGTTTGTTCTAGTCTAGGTCTGGGTGTAATTTCTATGTAGTAGTGTTGTACTAAGTACATATTTACAAAAAAATAGTATATAAATATGTTTATCCGTTGTCTAGTACCCATAGTACAAACTTTGCTTAGTTTGGGACTAGAGAGTGATGTGTGTTCATTATTATTATTATTCTCTTTATTCATTTAAAAATCTTATGAGTTATATTTTTAAATACATATTTAAAAAAAACATCCATTTAAAAATATAAAAAATAGTATCCCACCGGCATCGGGTACAGGGACCCGTACCCGATGCCGTAGTTTGGGACTAGAGAGTGATGTGTGTTCATTATTATTATTATTCTCTTTCTTCATTTAAAAATCTTATGAGTTATATTTTTAAATACATATTTAAAAAAGACATCCATTTAAAAATATAACAAAATAGTATCCCACCGGCATCGGGTACAGGGACCAAGCTACCGGTGGTTAGGGCTCTAGAGAAAGGAACTTCCTCACGATGCGTGCCGTATCAAGGAGTACTGCCTTCTGTATCTGGCCCTTGACCCAACCATCCAACCCGAGCCTCTTCAGATGTTGGTCGAGGCTCTTTGCTATCAGTCCGTTGACTGATACGACCATCGGTACAATGATTGCTGAGTCAACATTCCACATGTCGACAACCTCGTGGGCCAAGTCCAAGTATTTAACTTGTTTATCTTTCTCAGCTTTCACGAGATTCTCGTCATGAGGAATGGTGACATCAACAATCAATGCTCGGCGTTCGGATCGGTCTATCACCACAATGTCAGGCTTGTTAGCTACAACAGTCCTATCAGTGATGATAGATCGATCCCAGTACAATGTGATATGGCTATTTTCTAGAACTGGCTCAGGAACATACCTATAGTACGGCACCTCATCTTCCACAAGGTTGTATTTCAGAGCAAGTCGCTGATGGATTATCCTGGCTACTTGATTATGTCTGTGCAAGTACTCGCCGCTAGCAAGACGAGAACAACCGGAAGTAATATGCCTGAGGGATTCACCAGGTTGGTGACACGCTCGACAAATGTCAATTGTGCCATCCCTCATGATATACTTCCGGTAGTTATTCGTCTTAATAACTTCGTCTGCAATTGCACAGACAAAACCTTCAGTTTCCCCAAAAAGGTAACTGAAACGTAGCCAGGACACGGACGCCAGTAGATCTACTTCGGGCCTGTGTAGTGCCCGATAGAACCTGCCATGTAGCTCTTTACTCTGCCATACCTCCCTGCGGCTGTCAGTGCTAACTATTGTAGGCCTGCGCCAGTTCTCTTTAGCCAAACCGAGCGGGGTGAGTCCGGTATCTACGTTGACTACATCACGATGCATGTCCACGTTCGATTTAAGAAAGTAGTCTCTGAGATTGCACACCTCGCGATTATGAAGGGTCTTAGCATTTAAAAAACCTCGACCCCCACATTTCCGCGGGATGTACAATCTCATGACTGACGACCGTGGGTGGTGCATTCGGAATGTAGTCAACTGAGTCCGGACTTTCCTATCGATGGTATCGAGTTCAGTCTGAGTCCACTTGAGTATGCCAAAAGAGTACATCAAGAGTGGCATGACCCAACTGTTACAGGCACGCACTGTGTCACCACCTGACAAAAGACTGTTGAGTACCTTTTTCAGGTGGTCAAAGAAACGTTCCTGTAACATTTGTTTCATGTCGACCTCATTGATGCATAACGCCTGTGACATGCCCAAGTATTTATAGGTCTCAGTTACGAGGAGTGATCTTAGGTTAGTGGAATCAGAGAGTTGTATACCCTCCGACTCCACCACCCGCCCTCGCTTTACATGAATGACTGCGCATTTGTCCACTCCAAACGCCATTTTAATAGAATTACTGAATGTTTCAGTTACCTTCAGTAAAGCTATTAATTGAGGATTGGTGTCGGCAAATAGCTTTAAATCATCCATGTAAAAGAGGTGGGATACCATGTGACCCTCTTTTCGTAGCCTATAACCTAACCCTGAATTCACTAGTAAAGTACTAAGTGGATTCAGGGCTAAGCAGAACCAAAGGGGACTCAGACTATCTATTGTTATCGGCACGCCGCCACCCAAAGCCAGACGACATCCTGGATAGAAAAGAACCGTCCTCCATTGCCCCATACACGACCTTAAGAAGGTACATAGAGTTTTATTCACTTTATACAACTCCAGCACCCTCAAAAGCCATGTATGTGGCACGGAGTCAAACGCTTTCTTCTAATCTATCCAGCATGCTGTCAGATCCTTACGATTGCGGCGAGCTTGTTGGCTAATAGCCATATCAATCAGGAGGAGCTCCTTAGTACCCCGGGCCCCATTCCTACATCCATTCTGAGAGGCACACATAATAGAATTATTGTTTATATGATTGTTAATCTTAGCTCTCAGGATGGATGTAAGAAGTTTATAGACCGTTGACCATGTAATCGGTCTATAATTATTAGGCTCCAGAGTACTACCAGTTTTATGGAGCAGGTGAGTAACTCCTGTCGTCATAAAAACTGGTAGCGTCCCAGATTCTATAGCGGATTGAAATTGTGAGGCCAAAACAACATGCGAACTCCGTAGCCACTTTAGCCAGAAATTGTGCAATCCATCCGGTCCCGGAGATTTCCAGTTAGATAACGAACGGACTGCACAATCTACATCAGTGGCATCAATGTAGATTTCTTTCATTTCTGGAATGGTTTCGCATGCTCTTTCAACCTCACGCATTTATTATTATTATTATGTCTCTTTCTTCACAAATGTTCAAATAATGAGAATAGCGAGGACGAATCCGCGCCCTTTTAATGTTCATACGTTACTGTACGATGACTTTTTAGCCTTTAACGGCACATCATTCATCAATTTGTAGTAGCAGAAGCCAACAAACCTAACAAAAGGCAATTAACGTCTTCTAATAATTCTCCGAAATTTCAAGATGCAGTGTGGATTCAATACCGCAAAGAACATCCTAAATCGATTTTCATCAAAACCGAATACAACGTTGAAAATTTTGCTGAATTTAAGCTCAAAGCAAAGAGAGGCAAAATTGCCACTATAACACCTAAAATTGTTTACAACGACAGGTTGCCTATTTCTAAAGCTTTAAAAACAGATCTACTAAAATTATGTCACGAACTTTTAATATCAAGGAGTTATCATGAATTCTATGGGAATTTACCAACATCCGATTCCATTGTGGACCGTCTGCCCGAACCGGATAGCGAGGAGGAAGGTGAAAATTTTGATGTTTAGCTTAACCTGATTCCATTAAAATTTTACTTTTTATCTTTAATAAACAGTTTTTTTATTTCATACCATTAAAATGAATAAAATTGTGCTACACTACTATTTAAGATTAAAATAATATTTTAAAAAACGCCATCGATTTCTGCGTTATTCGCAAGTTTGAAATTAGATTTTTGTTGTACTCAATGAAATTGATTTCATACTTGCGAATCTGACACATACGTGAATTGACTATGGGCGAAAAATTCTTGTCTGTAATTTTTCTTAGAGGTTTCAAAGTTGCGATTGTGATTTATTACATTATTTTACTGTTATAATAGTTTACTGATTAACCAGCAGTCTTCTGCTTATATTTTCATAAAATAAAAACTAAAAAGACATTGGCTTACTAAAGTGGGCCATTTAAAAATAAGAAAATGGAGTTTTTTTGCTCTCCTGTAAAATTCGTAATTATACACATTCGCAACTTTACCATACAGGTGACGTTATGATGATTTAAAAAAAGCTGTTTTTGTTTTATTCTTTATTGTACACTTACATGGTATTCTTGAAAATAAGTGAAATGTTATGTACAAAGGCGAGCTTAACTCAAAGTTGTGTTCTCTTCCAGCAAACCCGGGAGTGCACAGAGGAATAGCATTATTTTAGAATGTTAGATGGTACACCCAGACAACCACTGGATGAAGCTCTGGGGTAGGTTTTGTCATCAGGGTTAGGGGTTCAGACATCACTTCTAGGCTAAACATAGCTTATCTCTGGCGAAGAATGAACATTTTCAAAATTGTAGCCGTTGAATTTATTTTTTTAAGTCGATTAATTTATACATCTATACCATCCCTGCAAAGAGAGGCGGAATCATATTATAGGACCCCTTGTCACTGCACTGTAGCTTGCAATATATGGAGGCTTATTATAAGATTTATGCTTAGTTTCAATATAGAGGGTACATTTTTTTTTTTGAATGATTTTTTTTATAGCATAGGGTACCGTATAATTCAGCACGAATTATATCTCTGTTCGGACATAAGCTGTATTCGCTGCCGCCTGCGGTACAGAAAACCGAGCGTGTATCCGGTAATATTATTGTTCACACCAAAGCGAATTTCGCTATCCTTCTGGGTAGAATACCGCGCGGGACGCGGTACGCGCTCAGGAAGTTTTCGCCAGGTAGTAATTTTTGTATCGGGATGCATGCCGCTGCTCCCACGCCGCGTCGACTGGCGAAATCTGTATCACCCATGAAACGAAATTTACCTTAAATTTCGCTAAGTAGGTACCATAGGGTACCAACAATTCTGCTCTAGCCGCGGAACTACATACTTACAAAATCCCTGAGCAAAACCTGCGCGGTATGTACCTATACCCACAGCGACTGCGAATACCGCTTATATTTGAACAGGCTTATAGGTACATAGACTTATAAATAGGTAGGTAGCAAACTTAACCGCAGCCAAATGTGGTATCTACGTTATTAATGTCTTAAACTCCTTACACAGAACTTGGCGAAATCTTATAGATGTGAATAAGATAAAAACACGTCTTGCGGCAACTGCCAGGTTACGTGGGTAACAAATGCCTGGCAATGGCACCCCCGTCAGGTCCAGGTAGAAGGGGTAGGCCCAAGAAGTGCTGGCTTGACGCCGTGCAGGGTGACCAACGGTCTCACTATTATGGATGCCCAACACCGTGCGAAGTGGAGAAGGAAAAGCCAGAAGGTGGACCCTGAGCTCCGAGGGCACCGTAGCCTCGGATGCAATCAGGATAATACGTCTCCATGAAGATAATAATGATAAAGCTTAAAATACCTACAGTACAAAATCAGAAAACACGTCAATTCATCATTTCATTGAAATCATAATGGCCGTTGATCGTTTAGATATTTTATCTTCACATTTGAAAGTTAAATTCGAAAGTCAAAAATCATCAACTAGGTACACTATTTCTTGCTGTAACTATAAAATACAGATCGTAATTTTGCAAGCCGCTGACGTAAGATCTATGCAAAAATCGTTATGACTTATCGAATTTTTTAGACATGGCGATACATCACTAATATGAATGGCTCTTGATGGGCAGAAAGTGTTGTTAGAATTTTTTGACGGTTGAGTGGCTTGACGATCAAAGCGTACCAATTAACCAATCATAGATTGAAAAATAATAGTACAACCAAGCGTTTCAGTGACTCATTCCTATGCCGCACCACTAAGACCTGGAACTCCCTGCCAGCTCACATGTTTCCTTCATCCTACAGTCCCGGGTCCTTTAAGCGGGGCGTGAAAAGGCATCTGATGAGGCCGTCAAGCTGAGTGCCACCACTGTTAACATGGTACATGTTTAAGATGGTGACCCTCTTTCCGAGACTTTGCCATTAGCTTAACTTTAGGCGGGGCGAAGACAAAATGACGTGTCCCTTATAAAAAAAAAAACCTTCACGGACTCATAGGGCTCACGTCATTGGTTGATCATCTCTTTTTTAGGGCTCCGTGCCTCGAAATGACAAAGAGGAAAAGGAAAGAAGAAAACAGAACCCCTATAGGATTACTTGTCCGTCTGTCTGCGAGTCTGTCAAGACCATGGAGAAGGAAATGATAGCAGAGTTGTTGCAAGGCAATCGAGTCGCGTGCCATCCAAACGTCAATGGACTCATTCGGTAGGAACGTTATACCTATGACGTCCTTCGACTTTTGACACCCCGCGCGTCTCTCTTCCCACCCGCATTCGGCGACGCGTTTTTATTAGGAGAAATATCGATGGGGCATCTCCGTTACTTGATCATATTCTGTTCTCCGTGGTCAAGACCTTTGCAGGAAGTCAGGAATGTGTGGAGGCATTAAGTTGAAATTGTAACCACATACTCAGGTTTATAACGTATTAAAACTGTGCAAAAATCACACCTCTAAGTGTACGCAATCAAAATATATCGTGGCTTAAGTAACTTTAATTTGTTCCCTAAATCCATTTTTGTACAGAACCCTCAGAGCGCGAATTTGACTCGCACTTTACCGGCTTAGTTTACTGATTCGTATACAGTTCTGTTCAAGATATATTTTACTAGCTATTGCCCGCGGCTCCGCCCTCGTGAATGTCGGTCATCGCGACCAAATATAGCCTATGTCCTTTCTCAAGGTCTAATCTGCCATTATACCAAATTTCATCAAAATCGTAGTAGTTTAGGCTTGACAACGTAACATACAGACAGACAGACAGATAGAGTTACTTTCGCATTTATAATATTAGTAATGGAAGTATGGATTTGTATGCAAAGTTATTTTAATTTTAATATCGATAACTTTGATATTATCGATAGGTATAAGCCGAATCTCTATTAACGTATTCATCGATATTATATAATCGTTCGACTACATTTAATAAGATATACAGTCTCTCGTTGACATTTTCGGCATAAGGCAAAGGTCACACACATGCATTCGGCCTATGATGTAATACTTTCTCTGTGGTATTTTAAATGCATTTGAAAGTCAATGGTTATTCTTTAAAATAAATTATTACTTATCTGATATTTGAATAAACAAATAAGTAGTATTAATGGTGATTTGTATTATGTATTATGATTAATTAAAATGTAATTTATAGAAAATTAAATCGAAAAGAAAGACATTAAATTAAAAGTCATTGCTCCCAATTCTGTTGTTACATCTCTAAACTTAAATTTCTCTAAAATAATCTATTTGCATCTGCATCTATCATGATCAGATAAAAAAGGATAGAAGATTTTATTTAAGTTAAGACCTGTTAAATTAAGACAGCGCCTTGTTGGTGCGTAGTATGTTAAGTCGCATGTTACGACTAAAATTGAAGGGGAATTGTCAATGCGCCGACTTAATTTGACAGGTGTCCACTAAAATAAATCACCTGTCCTTTTCTATCTGATAATGAAAGAAACAGATGCAATTAGAAAATTTTACAGAATTTTAAGTTTAGAGATGTAACTACAGAATCAACAGCATTGACTCCTGTAGACCTGGGCGCGCGCGCGGATTGTTTGTAATAATCTATGCTTGGTGCATGTGAGCTCGTCCACCGCAATAGCTACATCCAAGAAACGTGTATATATTTATGATTGGGTATTATCCCATAGCTAAAATAAATTATATAACCGAGCTTAGTAAATTATGAATGGTAAAAGAACGGTAAAAATGGCGTCGGTTCTTATTTTATAGTTTTTATTTATTTTTAATCATCCCCCCAACCTATAATAGTAACTGATTTGACTATTAAATTTTATGACGTCACTAAATCTTTTTTCATGCGAGTTCAAGTCCTTTGCGCTATGTATGTCTAATACGCAGTTCACCTAGCTCGCGTTATGACTAGTCAAAAGGTTATGTAGTCATAACGCTAGTTAGGCCTACTGCGATATAGGTTAGAACAGAGGAAGACAAAAAGAGTTATAGACCTATTGCATTACAGTTCATCAGCGAGGAAAGGAAGGCCATCAGAGAGTAAAACACTAGTCCTTTAAAAATGATGCTTAAATTGAAACCTAAATTTAAATGAATGACCAGTAAACAGCATACATACATCGCACATTTATTACACACACATTTATTTATCATTTTAATTATGTAATTTATGAAAATGACATTTAGACGTAACGCGAGCTAGGTGAACTGAGATTTAGGCATTTGTCGAAAAAGTCCTTCAGCGAAATTGGCAAACAGCGCTATAGGTTTACGACCACTCAGGCTAAAAGCTATTGAAAATAACATTTAGACATAACGCGATCTAGGTGAACTGCCTATTAGACATACATAGCCCAAAGCTTTATCGTTTTGACGTTTAGAAAAAAAGTAACTTTATAGTCAGTAGAATACCCGATTTATATAAAAACTTTTTAGTAGAATTGAGAAAATAACAATAAAACACGTAGCGACTTTAGTACGCGCAATACGAATCAGTGAATGTTTCTTTAGAACTGTTTTAAAAAAAGAATGAGATTTGCTACCTTCGGCTATTTATTAAAAATATTTATATTTGTGTCGTTCCAAAATGGCCGCCAGCAAATGTTTTCATCGTTCTCATTTCGAGTGATAGAGAGATGATCTTTTACAATTAGTTTTTCAGATGAAGTATTTTCAAAGATTCAGTATTGTTATTGCTTCAATAAATTAAAAAGTGTAAAATTAAATACGTCTGGCCTGAGCGACGCGGACGCAAAAAAATATGTTTTCTTCTAGAAGAGATCTATGGAATATAACTAAAGTTATTTTTGTATAAAATATTCATGGAAAATTTATGAAAATACGATTTTTGGGAGCTAATAGCTCCCAAAAAATCGTATTTTCATAAATTTTATATTATTTTGTGAAATAGTAACAAACCATCCATCCATCCAATTTGAATGAATTTTTTAAAGCATTAAGTATGCTAACTATACCTAAAGTAAGGCCAACGAAGCGAGAGAAAAAAGGTAAACTAAGTTTCAGCGGTTCCAACTTGAAGTGATGAATGATTCATGATTGAAATTGCTCATTGGCGGATCTGACAGTTTAGAACCGCTGTGCTACGAAACACGCAACGACAGCTGTCGCTCGGCCATTGTCGCGTACGTGTGACGTGTGCGACAAGGACAGAAAATAATAGCTAGTTATCGCAACGTAACTCAGTAATGGTCGCTATGTTTACCTTTTTCTCTCGTCTCGTTGGCTTTACTTTACTTATCGCCGTATTCGATTTGGAAACTTGGAAGATAGAAGAGTTTGTATCACTTCGTGACTCGGTGGCCTAGTTGATAAAGGCTTTCCCCCTGTAAGAGAAAAACCGCGGGGTCGTTTCCCGCCCGAGCGATTTTTTTATCGTGCGCAAAATCCCCACGGATACCACTCCCACGGAGCTGGTGGAGGTGGTTATGCAGTCGGACTCGAACCGACCAAAACGCACGCCGTCTTGGGTCTTTGGTTGCCGGAGGTGAGATTGCCGAAAGCATATCTCTCGCACCCCGGCAGACCCAGGACATTCGATCTGGTGATAAACATTTTTTATAAGTACTTTTTTTCCGTGCGAACCCGGGCAAAATAACAAGTATAGTATGTTTTGGAACGTGAGAATGTACAACAAGTAGTGTCTATTATATAACGAAGAAAGTGTTCTAACGACTCATAGACACCGATTTACTTTTTATCATGTGACGTAACTATTCCAGGAAACCGTGGTCTATCTCTATGGTTCCGCGTTGTTTATAGTTTAATAGACTTCTGGTACAATTATATCTAAGGATTTTTATTAGGACTGGTCTGGAATTAATAAATTACATAACATAACATAAACTCGCGCCTGTATTCCCCGAAGGGGTAGGCAGAGGTGCTAGCACCCACGTTTCGCCACTTTATGTTTAGGTCCCAATGTAATAGGTGGCGAGCCTATTACCATCAACCGGGCACTTATAAGCCTGCGATAAATACACACATAACTTCGAAAAGCATCGTATAGTCATTGGTGTGTGCCATGGTGAACCTGGGATCGAACCCGAGACCCCGTCTCAGCAGTCCTTTACCCATACCACTAGGCTAGGCAATTAAAATGTTGTAAATTCACGAAATAAGAGATCCGGTTCTCAGCATTCCATGGATTCACCGTGCGGTCGCCGGGTCTGTACCACAGAGAGGAACACTGTGACGGCGCCTGGGACTTGCGACCCAGGTGTAGATATTTATGAAAATAAGATGTATTAGGGTGCTAAAATAGCTAATAAAATTACTAGGTATTACCAGGTAGGTACCTATATAAAAATCAAAGGGCTATCCAACACAGTTTATTTTTAACTTTCTGGAGCAAATTTTTGTGCCGGGGTTTTTAAATTTTTTTTATTAACTTTTTTCAATTATTTAATGCTTTACAAATTACTATTAACCATCCTGGGCTTTTTATTTTTTTTTAGTTTTACTTTTTATTTTTACCTTTTTAGAGTGCATAGATATTATGCAAAAAACGCGCTCAAACAAAATAGGTAACTGAAAACTGCATCAAAATCGGACTAGTAGTTTTAGAGAAAATTGGCAATATTGATTTGCATTAAAAATGCTTGCTGTAGCGCCCCCTGTTGAGTTGTCATTGTAACACCTATCTAAGAACATGATCCAATTATAGCCGAACCCATAACTGATAACTGCATCAAAATTGGATTGGTAGTTTCGGAGAAAATGGCAACATGGATTTGCACAAACAAACACACAAACAGCCTCTCACTCCAAACGAATATACCGTCTCCGTTCCGTCGTGGGTAAATAGTAAGAAACAAGAAAATATCAAGGATAGCCGTGGTCGTATGCCACTTTTCCCTAGAATATATTGTTTTGTTAGAGTAAGTGGCAATTACTTTTCGTATATTCGTGATCAGCGGCATCTTAGTCGTAGCGTCGGTAGCTTAGTGGTTAAGGAGTCGACCTTACGATCGAGAGGTCCCGGGTTCGATCCTGGTCATTACACTACCGACGTGAACCCACTCCTAACACAAGCAATTTAGCTTAGCTGGAGGGGTTAGAGGGAATATTAGTAACTACGGTTCTAATATTCTTAATAAAAAAAATAAAAAAAAAAAAATATGCGAAATGACATGTAAAAAATGTTATTAATGTCGAAAATCGTTTTTCTGTTCTTAGTAGTCCTTGTAGTCGGTTCGAGTCCCACATAACATGCTACCTAACAATTTTGCAATCGGAACTGTGTCCTCAATATATTTTTACGACTATACAAACTTTTTTTTTCCGTACGGAAATCCCCTCTTATACCCTGCCGTAGCCGGAAAGGGAGGTTATGTCGGACTCGAACCGACTAAAACCGCACGCCGACTGTGGGTCGTGGTGCTAGGCCGGAGGTGAGGTTGTCATCGACATATCCCTCGCACCCCGGCTGACCCAGGGCCATCTCTTACGGTTTGGCACTCCTCGGGAGGGGGGACAACGGTGTCCCCGACTCGCTCCCGGAAAGGGGAGGCGCGCTTTTCAGCGCGCCGCCGCCGTGGCCTGCTTCTGCTGGGGTGACAGGCGGCTCCACCCGTCACCCCCAGGCCCGCGCTCAAGGGGGACGGAGGTCAGTCAGTGCCCTCCGACGCCCGAGTTGCCTGTGCGTGCGGCCGGCACGCGAATCTCTGTCGCTCGCGCCGCCTCTCCCTGTATAATACCATTTTAGAGATTTTTAGCGTATTTTAGTTAATTTTTACAACACAGAATTAGCATCAATATCAAAAAATACCTCGATACAATCCGCTAGAAGTGGGTTTATTTCAATGGGTGAGCTAGCACCCGGCGAACTTCGTACCGCCAATTTTTTACCGCCCGCGTGGCGTCCGTTCCCGCTGCACCCTCTACTATATTAAGCATGTATTATACATATAAACCTTCTTATTGAATTACTCTATCTATTAAAAGAAACCGCATCAAAATCTGTTGCGTAGTTTTGAAGATATAAGCATACATAGGGACGGATAGACGCGGAAAGCGAGTTTGCTTTATACTATGTAGTGAAGTCCTGATTTAATACTATTGGAAATCTGCGGTAGCCTAGTGGTATGGGTAATGCACTGCTGAGACGAGGTCTCGGGTTCGATCCCAGGTTTACCATGGCACACACCAATGACTTTTCGATGCTTTTCGAAGTTATGTGTGTATTTATCGCAGGTTTATAAGTGCCCGGTTAATGGCAATAGGCACGCCACCTATTAAGTACATTGGGACCTAAACATAAACTGGCGAAATGTGGGTGCTAGCACCTCTGCCTACCCCTTCGGAGAATACAGGCGTGAGTTTATGTTATGTTATGTGAATCCAACACAAATATCACAGTATATGCCCCGGGCAATAAGTGGAACAGAGAATATTTCATTAGCAATCACGGACAGTACGCTGCCACGCGCATTTCAATATGCCAGTTCGTGATAATTGAATTATAACTTGATTTTATTAGCGTTTCACTCAGCTTCATAGTAGAACTGTTCAGAATATCATAATCCATACTAATATTATAAATGCGAAAGTAACTCTGTCTGTCTATCTGTCTGTCTGTCTGTCTGTCTATATGTTACGCTTTCACGCCTCAACCACCGAACCGATTTTGATGAAATTTAGTATAGGGGTAGATTAGACCATCAGAAAGGACATAAGCAATGTTTGGTCGCGATAACCGATATGCGGGCGGAGCCGCGGGTAAAAGCTAGTAATATTATAAACGCGAAAGTTTGCGAGTGTGGATGGATGTTTGTTACTCTTTTACGTAAAAACTACTGAATGGATTTTCATGAAACTTTACAATAATATAGCTTATATATCAGAATAACACATAGGCTATTATCATTACGCTACTACTCAAGGGAACGGAGCAGTGATCTGAACGGAGAAGTTATTCTTTAATGTCTTAACGGCTAGAGTTAACTGACACCCAGGATTAATACATAGGCTATGTTTGGTCGCGATAACCGACATCCTCGCGGGTGGAGCCGCGGGAAAATGCTAGTATGAAATACAGAGAACGCGCTTTTAAATAAATATTGTTCAATACAAAGACTCCCCCTTTTGTGGAGTCAGTTATAAATACGGGTTTCCGTGGAGAGACGGAGAAAGAATACAATTACCACCCCATCTCATTTGAAGGGTGTCGTAAGAGGCGACTGACGGAAACATACGCAGCGATATCACTGCGAGAGAAGGAACACTCGACATACAACCCTGTACCAACTCAGCCAGCGTGGACACAGTAGGCCAGAGCCTGCCCACATTGTGTAAGGCTTATGTCCAGCAGTGGACTTTGATAGGCTAATGATTGATATGAATTTCTTTAGGATTCGATCGTCTAATCCCGAATTGTCGGCAATGGGACCACCTCGAAAATATACTCTTCCGAATAAAAATAATAATTTTATTTACGAATTACATCGAGTATCTATCATAAAGCCAATCGTCTATGAATGTTTTATTTTATCAAATAAGGCCTGTTGTAAAATGACACTCAGCCGGAATCTCGATTTATCTAAGGACAGATCGTATGGGCAATATGTCAAACTATCAAGCTGTTTATACGATCTATCCTCGCATTAATCGCGATTCAGGCCGAGTGTCGTTCTAGAATACGGGCCTAGCACGTTAAGCTGTCGTCGGTCCCAGTTGCCATACGAACACGCCTATGGCAGTCGTTACGGGTAATTAGAGTACTAAAAAGTTAAACTAACCTATAGACCACAGTCTCGGGTTCTTAAAGCGGGGTGTGAAAAAGGCCTTCAAGCTGAGTGCCGCCATTGTTAACATGGTACGTTTTTACGATGGTGACCCTCTTTCCGAAGCTTTACCTTTAGGCGTGGTGAAGTCAAATTGACGTGTCCTTTTATGAGAAAAAAACTACAGAACTTCGGTTTCGTCAATTGTTTGTGCCAATTAGCAGTTGTTTTACGGAAAATATACCCGAGTTGAGAAAAGGCACAACTAAACTGTGGAATGAACTGTCACCAGCGGTATTCCCGAACCAATACGACCTTCAAACCTTCAAGAAAAGAGCGTACTCTCTTTTAAAAAGGAAGGCAACGCACTTGTGACTCCTCTAGTGTTGCGGGTGTCCATGGGCGCGTTGATCGCTTACCATCAGGCGATCCATCTGCTCGTTTACCTCCCTATTCAATAAAAAAAAGCCTCAGATAATGATGAATGAACCTCCTCCTTTTTTGCAGTCAGTTCAAAATGGCGTCCAATTAGCATAATGCCCTTGTACACAATCCTGCGGATCATTACAGTCTTAGCCATCCATTAGAGGTAATTGTCTCTGGCAGGATTAATTACATATTATTAGAGGGAACCTGAGACTCTGAGACCAATGAGCTCGAATAAGATCAGCTATTTAGACGCCGGGTAAAAACTGACAACATGTTAAAATGTATAAAGTATCAGATAGCACGAGTGTCAAAATGTACAAACGTAAAATAGTTTCAAATCGTCAAAGTGTTGTAACGATCAAATGTAAGAATGCAGTGATGCTAGAAATTACAAATGTAAAATTGCATGAGTGTCAAAATGCACAAATGTAATAAAAAATAAATGGTAAAATGTTTACATCAAATAGGTAATTGATATAAAATCTCTTTAGTGCATATCTATTTGAAGTACAACATGCAGTTCAAATAATAAACAATGTAAAATATAAAAAACAACAATTATAAATAAATTATTGTAATTCTAGTGGATTTGAATTTGAATTTAGTGTTAAGACAAGAATAAATATATTAATAAATTGTAAGTTTTGTGAATTATAATTTGAATTTAGTATTAAGACGAGAAAAGTACATACTGTCAATTGAACATTTCAGCAACTGTATATTTTAACCATTGCTCATTTGGTCATAAATACATATTGTTGTTTGAACATTTATAGCATTAGTACATTCTGACACAAGGATATTTTGTCATAAATATATTGTACATTTTGACACTCGAGCTATCTGATACTTTATACATTTTAACATGTTGTCAGTTTGTACCCGGCGTCGCTATTTACTGGGTGTTAGATAAACTAATTTTATTAATACAAGGATGACCGATGAATTATGATATAACAATTGTCTTTATTGTACACCAAGGATATAACAATACAATACATGAAACGCTCAAGTGAGACTTGAACTCACGACCTTTCCCTTACAGGGGTAATGCTCTTCCAACTGAGCTATTGATCAATGTTGGTAGATGGCACCACCGTCGTCCTTAAAGACGGATATAAAGAGAAGGAAATTTTTAAATGAATCAGGTGTGGCTCAATAGCTCAGTTGGAAGAGCATTCCCCCTGTAAGGGAAAGGTCGTGAGTTCAAGTCTCACTTGAGCGTTTCATTTTTTCCGATGTTTTGATGAAGAAGGAAACTGTTTAATAGCCTAACAGAGTAATAAAACTATCTTTTTATTGAGTAATATTTATTTCTTAGCTTATATTACTCTGTTAGGTTAATAAAAAGTCCTTTAATATCAGTACTAAGCTAAAATATTCTTTTAAAATAAGGACACTAAAACCTTTCTGCTACTAACTCATACTAAATGTATGGGAGTGTTTAATGTCAAAATTTTAGATACCTCTCGTTTGTTTTTGAAAAAGTTATTGATGTCATTTTACTCATTAGGTAACTTACTTTCGATATCAGTTTAAAGTTTTTTGATATCTGTAATAGTTACGAAATAATGGAATGGACACACTTAACGATTACACCCTGTAGATAAATTAAAGCCAAACTAGCTTTTGCCCGCGGTTCCGCTCGCGTGGACGTCGGTTATCACGACCAAACACAACCTATATCCTTTCTCATGGTCTAATCTACCCCTATACCAAATCATAGCTGGCGAAATGTGTATGTTTATACAGCTCTGTTCACCCCTTGAGGGATTTAGAGGTGTAAATATAAATATGTATGAATAATGTTTATACTTTCTCTGTCCTTACTTTATTCGTTACGTTGTAGTAGTGAAAGTAAAACGTTCTTGGAGCCCTGCAATGAATATTTATGTATAACTAGCTTTTGCCCGCCGCTCCGCCTGCGTGGAAGTCGGTTATCGCGACCGAACATAGCCTATATGTTAATCCAGGGTGCCAGCTAACTCCATACCAAATTTTATTAAAATCGCTCCAGCCGTTTAGACGTGAAGAAGTATTAAACATACACACGAGGTATTAACATCAGGCGAGGTGAAGTCAAATTGACGTGTCTTGTATAAAAAAAAAAAAACACAAACTTTCGCCTTTATAATATTAGTTTGATAGTGTGACTAGGTGTTCCTGCGACTTCGCCCGCGTGTAGAATACATCCAAGAAATGTGCACTGCGTATATATAGTAAGATTTAAGCAATACCTCAAGTAAAGCCAATGAAGCGAGATAAAAAGGTAAACAAAGTTTATGCGGTTAAAGCGCATTCCAGACAGAAATGAAATTGCTCATAAGATGGCAGATCTGACAGTTTAGAACCGCTGTGCTGACAGCTTTCCTGTACTACGAAACACGTAACGACAGCTGTCGCTCAGCCATTGTCGCGTCCGTGTGAAGGATGCGACAAGGACAGAGGAAATAATCGCTAGTTATCGCAACGTAACTCAGTAATGGTCGCTTTGTTTACCTTTTTTCTCTCGTCTCGTTGGCTTTATTTTGAGAACACTTTGTGACGTCACTCATGGTCAAAATATGGTATGCCTATTAAACATGGAAATCATTGGTATCTATTGACATTTAGATTACTTCTCGCTACATTAAGACCATAGTATTTCTGTGCTAAATTGCTGTTGAATATACAGCCATCTTTGACTTGCAGATTTGAAACGTACCAAAATATGGCCGGCCGCACCTATGTATTTAGAATATAGATCAATTTACAGGCCATACAAGGCAATCCTACTAATATTATGTAAACAAACAAATTACTACAGAGTATAAAGCAAATTCGCTTTCCGTGTCTGTCCGTCCCTATGTATGCTCATATCTTCAAAACTACGCTACAGATTTTGATGCGGATTCTTTTAATAGATAGAATAATTCAAGAAGAAGGTTTATATGTTAAATACATGTTTAATATAGTAGAGAGATATGTCGAAGACAACCTCACCTTCGGCCTAGCACATGAAGGAAACGATAGCGGAGTTGTTACAAGGCAATCGAGTCGCGTGCCATCCAAACGTCAAATGGACTCATTCGGTAGGAACGTTATACCTATGACGTCCTTCGACTTTTGGCACCCCGCGCGTCTCTCTTCCCACCCGCATTCGGCGGCGACGCGTTTTTATTAGGAGAAATATCAATGGGGCATCTCCGTTACTTAATCATATTCTGTCCTCTGTGGCCTAGCACCACGACCCTCAGTCGGTGTGCGGTTTTAGTCGGTTCGAATCCGACATAATCTGCACCGGCACCGCAATCAAATTATATTGTGGTTAATATAGATTTAGTTACGAAACCCTCTGTGAGAGAGTCGGACTCGCACTTGACCGGCTTTTTTCGTTACGTCAGACTGACTTGTGTACATGACATGCTATTAGATACAGTATACGCACTGCTTACTGTGTTTACTGACTGTCTTGCTCCTGTAGCGTAAGATGTCGCAATGACAGTGAGGTATTAGCTTCGATGGACCGACAAAAAGAGTACAATCGGCGTCATAAGTGGATTATAATTTTGTGTTTAAAAAAAAACATTTTCAGGGTTATGTAGGTACCTGAAAAGGAAAAAAAGGATTACATTGTTATCCCTCTGTCTGTCAAGACCCCATCTCATCCGAAGGGTGTCGTAAGAGGCGACTGACGGAACAATAGGCATACGATATCACTGCGAAATTATTATCAGATTATATGGAACTAGCTTTTGCCCACGCCTCGGCCCGCGTGGAGGTCGGTTATCGCGATCAAACATAGCCTATGTCCTTTCTCATGGTCTAATCTACCCCTATACCAAATTTCACGAAAATCGGTTCAGCGGTTTAGGCTTGAAAGCTTAACATACATACAGACAGACAGAGTTACTTTCACATTTATAATATTAGTATGGATTGTATGTAAAGATGCAACCATATCTCGTTTCTCGACTGTACATTGTCAACTTATTTGCCGGCTATAATAAAGCGTTAAACCGTTTCGCGCCGGTCTGCTCTGTTCCGTGTCAGTGGTCACAATTTCAATGCCAGTGTCGATACACTGTGTTAAAACTATACTGCAAAATGAGATGTTCCGCTCAACGGCTTCGAGTAATTTCACTTCGTTCCGATTTGTTACAAATACCGGCAAAGTTGTTGAACAGAACTCAGAGAATCCGTCCCTCGCACAACTAAAGTAAGCCAACGAGACGAGAGAAAAAAGGTAAACAAAGCGACCATTACTGAGTTACGTTGCGATAACTAACGATTATTGTCTCTGTCCTAGTCGCACATGACATGTGTCGTTGCGTGTTTCGTAGTACAGGAAAGCTGTCAGCACAGCGGTTCTAAACTGTCAGATCCGCCATCATATGAGCAATTTCATTCCTGTCTGGAATGCGCTTGAAGTGATAATAGTTTGGAACCGCTGAAATTTTGTTTACCTTTTTTCTCTCGCTTCGTTGGCTTTACTTTAAACTGTTTATTGAACGCCAGCGGTATTTCCGAACCAATACGACCTTCAACCCTTCAAGGAAAGAGCGCACTCTCTTTTAAAAGGAAGGCAACGCACTTGTGACTCCTCTGGTGCTGCGGGTGTCTATGGGCGGCGGTGATCGCTTACCATCAGGCAATCCGTTTGCTCGTACGCCTCCCTATTCCATAATGTTTTTGTTCACAATGTTTTACCTACGCAGCGACTATAAGCGAAAATTTGTTACTGGCTTTCTATTGCCTATTCCAACGCGATTCATATTTTGTAGCTGTAAGTTTTCCATGTAATAAATAAATAAAAAATGTGCACTATACCAAACACTGGAATATTTATGGCATTTATTATGCTAACTTTTAAATTCGAAATACATCGGGAAAAAGAAGCACTTAAGTGGGACGTGAACTCTTGAACTCACGACCTTTCCCTTACAGGGGGAAGGCTCTTCCAACCGAGCTATTGAGCCACACCTGAATCACTTCAAATTTCCCTTCTCTTTATATCCGTCTTTAACTGAAATATTATTAGAATTGAATGGCTATGTGAGCGGGACACGCGTGGCATCTTTTTAGACAATTCCTGTCCTATGAGACAGGAACTTTCGAACGCTTACTCAGTACTTTTAAGACTAGCTTGTAATAACATCCTTAATACATCAGGAAAAATGAATTACTCAGGTGGTGCTTGAACCCACGACCTTTCCCTTACAGAGGGATTGTTCTTCCAACTGAGCTACTGAGCTACATTTGAATCTATTCACATTTCCCTTCTCTATATCCGTCTTTAAGGCGGCCGGCGTGGTGGAGTCATCTACCAACACTCTTACGAAGTGTTGGAATAACTCTACAATAAAAATGAATAAGTAAATTTGAAAAATAGATGCATTTCTTATCTCTCGTGATTATTTATATACAGTATAGCTTTTGCCCGCGACTACGCCCGCGCGGTAGTCGGTTATCGCGACAAAATATTTCTCAAAAGACGTAGGTGTACGAAGTTTCATATTTCTACATGATATTTTCTAAAGTTTACGCGAATGTCACTCATTGAAATAAAACCACTTTTTACGGATTCTATCGCGATATATTTGTTACTAGCTTTTGTCCGCATCCGCCCGCGTGGATGTCGGTTATCGCGACAAAACATAGCCTATGTCCTCTCTCAAGGTCTAATCTACCCCTATACCAAATTTCATCAAAATCGGTTCAGTGGTTTAGGCGTGAAAGCGTAACATACAGACAGACAGACAGACAGACAGAGTTACTTTCGCATTAATAATATTAGTATGGATTATTACTTTCTCCGCAAAGTACTTATTAGATGCTCTCGACAGGTTGCAGCGACGTGCGGTCCGCATTATTGGGGATCCTGAGGTCACGAACACCCTCGAGCCTTTGCAGATGCGTAGAGATGTTGCGTCTTTGGCAGTTTTCTACCGTCTCTACCATGGTGAATGTTCTGACGAGCTCTTCCAATTAGTCCCACCCTCCCCTTTCCTTCACAGGACGACACGTGCAGGGCTAAGATGTCATCCATTTACGGTGCAGAGTATACCTGCTAGAACCAAGCGTTTCAGTGATTCATTCCTATGCCGCACCACTAAGACCTGGAATTCCCTGCCAGCTCACGTGTTTCCTTCTTCCTACAGTCCCGGGTCCTTTAAGCGGGGCGTGAAAAGGCATCTAATGAGGCCGTCAAGCTGAGTGCCACCACTGTTAACATGGTAAATGTTTACGATGGTGACCCTCCTTCCGAGACTTTGCCTTTAGCTTAACATCAGGCGAGGTGAAGTCAAATTGACGTGTCCTGTGTAAAAAAAAAAAAAAAAAACCCGACGTTTCGACGTTTGACTCACGATGGTAGTTGTCACAAACTATGTGACAACTACCATCGTGAGTCACACCGCGAAAATGGCTGCTGCAAAGCAGCCGAAACGTCGGGTTAAAAAGTAATCATAACAAATATATCGCGATAGAATCCGTAAAAAGTGGTTTTATTTCATACTAGCTTTTGCCCGCGGCTCCGCCCGCGTGGATGTCGGTTATCGCGACAAAACATAGCCTATGTCCTTTCTCATGGTCTAATCTACCCCTATACCAAATTTCATCAAAATCGGTTCAGTGGTTGAGGCGTGAAAGCGTAACAGACAGACAGACAGACAGAGTTACTTTCGCATTTATAATACTAGTATGGATTTCTACTCGTAACTTTGAAAATGACGAACTTTCTATACAAACGTTTATCACCTATTTTACCCCCTTAGTAGTTAAATTTTGAAAAGGGCTGTTCTCCGTCTGATAGTAAACATACAGCCTATGATAAAGTGCCGACTTGACATCAATAGAATCGCCATCTTTTAGGTTTTATGTCGAGTGTTCCTTCTCTCGCAGTGATATCGTCTGCGTATGTTTCCGTCAGTCGCCTCTTACGACACCCTTCGGATGAAATGGGGTGCTGATACTTGTATTCTTTCTCCGTCAACACACGGATAAGTAACCTTCCGATAAAGATCACACACCATAACAACAAAATACGGAAACGGTATCACATAATATCCGTAGCAGAAGTACCTAAATACGTGAGCGGTGCGCGTGCGCAGTGTTAATGACCTTAAAAATGTCACTTTTACGTCACACAAGTACTGGTAAGCACACAAGTGTATTGAGAAAGTGTCGGCTACTCGGCTAGTCACGCATAAAACCACAGGTATAATAATATAGTAGTGGTGTTTACGGGGTAGGCAGGTATGTTTAAACATGCCTATATCCTGATACTTATTGTACATCTGATTCCTTGTCTTTGTACTGTTGGAAGTGTTAAATGCCCAAGTGAGACTTGAACTCACGACCTTTCCCTGGTCGTGAGTTCAAGTCTCACTTGGGCATTTAATTTTTTCCGATGTTTTTCGAACTTTAAAGTTAGCATAATAAATGCTATAAAAATTCATTCAAATGGAAATTTGTGTAAAGTGTAAAATTATAAAATGGTATTTTGGCATATGGTAATTTAGACTAATGATATTTATGCGCAATTTTTTTATCCATAACAAATTTAGCATACTAACATAACCTTAATATAATTATTCCATCATGACCAAGACAAAATCCATTATGACCAAGTATAAATGGCAAAAAGTATGCCATATTCATCGTGCCAAAACATTTTAGGAATACGTATACATAATAAGTTAACGAAAGGGATTCCTTATAAATTGGGTTTCCTTTGAGTCTATGACACAAACTTCGATCATTTCTGTGAACCATCTGGCCTCTACAACCCACTAGCAATATCGTAGTCCTGTAGTTTGATCAGTTGCCTGATTTTTTAGATCTCGTACTACCCGTAATGACAGCTATAGATGTTCGTATGACGACCGGGACCGACGGCTTAACGTGCTCTCAAGGCATGCTGAGATCAGGGCCAGACCGTAAGGATAGGCCCTGGATCAGCCGGGGTGCGAGGGATATATCGAAGACAACCTCACCTCCGACCTAGCACCACGACCCTCAATCGGCGTGCTGTTTAAGTCGGTTCGAGTCCGCCATAACCTCCCCTTCCGGCTCCGGCGGGGAAGGTATCCGTGGGAATTTCCGCACGGAAAAAAGGCATGCTAAGATGATTCATCTTAGAAAGGAAGTTGTCAATATCTAATAAGCAAATAAATAGGTATTTGTCTTGCACAATATTATTGTATATTAATTGAACACAATTGACTTTGTGACTGGGTTTTCTCTGAAAACACTACCGTGGAATTTCCACAGTAAATATTAAATTAATTTATTACTTTCCTGTTTACATGATGTCTCGCGCGAGGAGTTAGTATTTGAAGAGATTTCTACAAGAAAAAAATGGTATACCTACTCGTGTTCGTAAAGGTATGATTCCGAAGGTGACCGCATACAACTGCAGATGCACGCAGCTGATACATGTAATTCATTTTGCAGCTTGATCGTTGTTAATGTTATCCGTGTGGTGACAGCGAAAGACTACAAGAATCACCATCTCATCTCATCTAAAGGGCGACAAACTCAGACCAAAAGAATAACATAGACGGTACGTATAGAAATACCAAGTGAAGCCACAAGAAGGAAAACTAAAGTAGTGCTATCTCGCTCGCAATCGTGCGTGCTCACAAAGAGTGCAAGCAAGATAACACTACTTAATTATTCCTTTTTGCGGTTTCACCTGCTAGTTCTATAAGTTCCATCTAACATAGATGTTTCTCAATCTTTTAGCCCGAGGCGACAAACGTGAACATGCGCATACGATATCACTGCGAGAGAAGGAACACGCGAAAAAAAACCCTGTACTGTACCAACCCATCTGGCCAGCGTGCCAGAGCCTAACAACATTGGGGGGAGTCTATATGCAGCAGTGGACGGCAGTGGGCTAATTTAATTATATCTAATTGTATTTGCTGCATGAGTAAGCAGTTGTCGTGTGCGGTCGGCTTCGGAATCATGCCTTAATTCTAATATTATTTATGCAATCTGGTCACGTCCTGTCCTTGCCCTATTTTTATCTATAAATTGGATCTTCCCCCTCACAAAGCATTTAAATAAACCCCCATCCCCCCACTGTGCCTGTCTAGTTATATTAGAGGGATTTTTTTTTATCATGCGCAAAATCCCCACGGATACCAACCAAACGGAGGTAGGCAGAGGTGCTAGCACCCACATTTCGCCAGTTTATGTTTAGGTCCCAATGTCATAAATAGGTGGCGAGCCCATTGCCATTAACCGGGCACTAAACTTATAAACCAGCGATAAATACACACATAACTTTGAAAAGCATCGAAAAGTCATTGGTGTGTGCCATGGTAAACCTGGGATCGAACCCGAGACCTCGTCTCAGCAGTCCATTACCCATACCACTAGGCTACCGCAGATTAAAGGTTGGGTGGATGATTAAAAATAAATAAAAACGATAAAATAAGAACCGACGTATCTTTTCCCACACTTACAATTTTATTCTTATTTTAATGAGCTCGAGTAGAAAATTTATTTTAACTAGGAAAATACCCAATTTCGGAATATATCAAGGTATCAAAGAAATCTTTGCTAAAAAAAGATATGGCTAATTGGTTTTTATTTACATACAGATTAAAAAAATAAATAAAAACTGTAAAACAAGGAACGACGCAATTTTAACTGCTCTTTTACCATTCTTAATTTAATAAGCTCGGTTAGATAATTTATTTTAACTATTGGATAATACCCAATTCACGTTAAACACCTTTATGCGCGACTGTACTCAACACACATGGCGAACCGGTTGACCCTCCATGTATGTTGACCACACTGTATTGTTTTTTTTTAAACGCATTTGCAGTACTTTTTTAAACGAGTCTGTGGAAGTAAAAAAATGTAAATAAATAAGGCATTGACCGTTGTAGAGGTTAATGACTATATTTTTTTATGAGTACACTAGCTTTTGCCCGCTGATCCGCCCGCGTGGATGTCGGTTATCGTGATCAAACATTGTCTATGTGTTAATCCAAGGTGTCAGCTAACTCCATACCAAATTTTATTAAAATCGCTCCAGCCGTTTAGACGTGAAAGAGTAAAAAACATCCATCCATACTTTTTTTTTATATAGGACACGTCAATTTCACTTCACCTCGCCTGATGTTAAGCTAAAGGCAAAGTCTCGGAAAGAGGGTCACCATCGCAAACATGTACCATGTTAACAGTGGTGGCACTCAGCTTGACGGCCTCATTTGATGCCTTTTCACGCCCCGCTTAAAGGACCCGGAACTGTAGGAAGAAGGAAACACATGAGCTGGCAAGGAGTTCCAGGTCTTAGTGGTGCCGCATAGGAATGAATCACCGAACCTCTAAGTTCTAGAAGGTATATTCTGTATGTTGCTGAGCTGAAGGTAAAGTCTCAGTAAAGAGGGTCACCCATGGAGAAGGAAATGATAGCGGAGTTGTTGCAAGGCAATCGAGTCGCGTGCCATCCAAACGTCAAATGGACTCATTCGGTAGGAACGTTATACCTATGACGTCCTTCGACTTTTGACACCCCGCGCGTCTCTCTTCCCACCGCATTCGGCGACGCGTTTTTATTAGAAGAAATATCAATGGGGCATCTCCGTTACTTAATAATATTCTGTCCTCCGTGGGGTCACTATTGCAGACACCAACAATGTTACAATAGTGGCACTCAGCTTGACGGCCTCATCAGATGCGTTTTCACGCCCCGCTTAAAGGACCCGTATTTTCTTTGAATAGGCTAGCCTGAAAGTTAGCATAATAAATGCTATAAAAATATCATTCAAATATTTGGGTGGAGTCATAAAAATTCAATGTTTAAAAATGGTTGAAAAATCATTCATTGGTTCCAACAGTTCGTAAGAATGTTAGTAGATGGCTCCACCGTCGCCCTTACAGACGGATAGAGAAGGAAAATTTGAAGTTATTCAGGTGTGACTCAATAGCTCAGTTATGGTATGGTATGGTATGGTATGGTATGGTATCACGGGCTGTTGTCCGCAACTCCACGACAAGGCACGGTTTTTGCGTGAGGGTGGGATTTTATTCGATCCACCCCAACGAGTTGAAGAACCCCAGCAGGCTATTCACGCTGCTGGTGATCTCCCGGAGCGCACCTGTGTTTCTGAAGTACTTAGCCCTGTATGTGGCGGTTCAGGACAGTGTAGGAGCACGTGTGCCGCAGTTTCGTCCTCGTTCATGCAGGCTCTGCAGAGAGGGCTGTCGGTGATACCTAAAATATAAAGGTGTTTATTGAAGGAACCATGCCCCGTGATGGCAGCCGTAGCCGTGCGTAGTTGCCGTTTGTTCAGTTGTCGAAGACGCCTGGTCAGTCTATTATCAAGCACAGGGATTGCCTCCCTGGCCTGTCTGCATACTTCCAGGTTTATCCATTCTCTGTTGTAAGAGCATATAGCAATAGCTCAGTTGGAAGAACATTCCCCCTGTAAGGGAAAGGTCGTGAGTTCATGTCTCACTTGAGCATTTAATTTCGTAGGCTCGCCTGAGTTTCTCTTTACCAATACGAGTATGGATCTCTAAAAGAAGTCAATCATTAATGTTGATTAACTTACATATATTTATGTCAAAACTGACAGTTTTATTAGGCCACAACATGTCTGCAAATTTACATACTTAATTACTGCCAATATTTATGTGAAGTAGTGCGAGAAAACCCGTTTATTGAACTATTTCATATTCATTGGTTTTACTAGCTCATGCACGCGGCTTCACCCGCAGTTTCACTTTCTTTAGTAAAAAAAGTGGTAAAAACTTAATGCGAAAGTAACTCTATCTGTCTGTTACACTTTCACACCTAAAACACTGAACCGATTTTCATGAAATTTGGTATAGGGGTAGATTAGACTTTGGGAAAGGATTATTCTATGTTTGGTACGTAGGTACACGAATTTTTTTATACTATTGTTTGCGCTATTTTTGCCATCTTTCTGAATGTATCTAGATATTAATAATACGTCATAGAATGAAATCATTTTATAGTCAAAAAGTAGTGTCGTGCATGACAAAAGGGAAACAAGGATTACATTTTTTCTTTGATAATAAGCTACACACAGATTTCATTTCGCGCGCTTCGACGCCTTGGACTCGATAGCACTTTCTTTACGATTTTATAAATAGAACGTGAAGCAAATGTCAATTTGATTTATCTATGGTATAACACAGCGTTGCGACATCCTTTTTTACCACAGAGTAGCATAGAACAAAATATTTAAAAGTTTGCAGTTAGAGTAAGTGGCATACGACCACGGCTATCCTTGATATTTTCTTGTTTGTTACTTTTTAAAGCGTGATTTTTCGGTAGTCGGGTTTTAGTTTTAAACTTTATTTTTTATTTATATTATTTTAATTTATACATATTTGAAATCTGCTTATTAAGCCCTTTCATTTGATACCAAACATGGCATATTTATCTCAAATTTATTTTTTAACACAGTACCTAATGAGCGCTAGAGGACGCCACACAAGATTGAGTGACACGTCATATAGCCTATAACCATTGGACGATAAAGCCGTAATGATACCTCATTTGTCCAGTTCTGATAAATAGTTGAAGAGCTATGAGGGAACAAATGAACATACATACATACATAGGTACATAGCCTGTCAAAATCATAACCCTCCTTTCCGTAGTCGGGTAATAAATGAGGTTGTATTACGAGTAAAAACACAGAATATATAATGACACAAAGGCATTATGGAAATTAAATCAGTTTATTTGTGTCGTGTATACTCGTATTTATATTTGATTTTTTCAAAGCTTTAAGGCATCGTAGACCTAAGTATTTGGTATTGAATTTCAAGTTATACCTTTACGAATTCCCGAGAAAAAGGTCTTGACAAATAGATTGACAGACAAACAGTCAATGAAGGGTTCTGTTTTTTCGTCTTGAGTATGTAACCCTGAATATAGAGAGATACTATATTGACAAAGACTGTACATCTGTAAATTGAAGGTCAGAAGTCCTATGACATAATTATCCTATAGCATAGCCAGACTGACTGACGACCAGAAAAGGGTTTAAACTAGAATTTAGTCTTCATAAATCATCTATATACCTATACTTATTATGATTTTAAAATGGTCTTGCCTAATAATTAGAGACGTAAATCTGTATACGGTGCAGAGCATACCTGCTAGAACCAAGCGTTTCAGTGACTCATTCTTATGCCGCACCAATAAGACCTGGAACTCCCTGCCAGCTCACGTGTTTCCTTCTTCCTACAGTCCCGGGTCCTTTAAGCGCGGCGTGAAAAGGCATCTGATGAGGCCGCCAAGCCGAGTGCCACCACTGTTAACATGGTACACTTTTACGATGGTGACCCTCTTTCAGAGACTTTGCCCTTAGCTTAACATCAGGCGAGGTGAAGTCAAAATGACGTGTCTTTTATAAAAAAAAACTTGGGTTATGTTAATCGTAATACCAAAAATATTTATTTGAATGAATTTTTAAGCATTTGGTAAGCATATACTAAAATGTAAGAAAAAAGGTGAAAAAGGAGGGTGTCTGGTAGGTTAGTGGTTGAAAGCATTCTCCCTATAAGATAAGGATCACCGATTCAAATCCCACCTGGACCGATCACATAATTTTTCCTTTCTAAATCAATTTGAACAAAAATAGTTTTCGAATACATAGGGAAAAATAATCTTCTCGGGCGGGACTCGAACCTGCGATCTTTTCCTTACAAGGAGAATGCCTTGACCAACTCAGCTATCGAGACACGCCCGATGTGATTCAAATTTCCTTTCTTATCCGGCTTTAAAGCGACGGTGGAGACATCTACCGATATTCTTACGAACTATCGGAACCAATGAATGATTTATTTTGAAATTCTTTTCTATTTGTTCGCCGCGTTCACAAAAACTATTGAACAGATTTTGATTTTGACACATTATTTGTTTGAAGGTTCTTATTCAGTCTTAAAACCTTATGTAAGTTTGTTTGCAATCGGTTAAGTAGAACCGGAGATTATGAGCAAAACTCGCGTGAACCAATATCCGCGCGATCTAATTTATCACCAAAAATATTATGAAACATCCCTTTTAAAACTAAATACAAAATTGAACGACGAATGTGTTCACGAACGAATGAACTGAACAAAGTCGCATTCAAATTGGGTACTATCCTATAGTTAATAGTTATTTGATATACAAGAGTGCAAAGTTCAATTTTGATGACCGAGCAAGCGAAGGATTCTACGCTCAGGATTCTAATTTTGAATCAAAAGAGCACGAGGTGAAAATCTTTGCACTCGAGTGCAACACGTAACTTTTCATTTCACCTCAGCGAGGAAATGACTAAATGCAAAAAAAAAACGTTTACAATCACAAGATAGGTACACTTTTATTTCAAAAGAAAAAAGAAAAAAGAACACCAAGAAGGTTCCGAGTCTGAGTTTTTAACAAATTAAAAAAAAGTTGTATGATATATTCGGCACCATAGAGGTAGCAGTAAATAGGTTTAATGTTTTTTTTAATTCACAAACTTAGTGCACACGATGTTCTAAATTCAATTTACTTTATCCTCTAGACTTCTAGAGAATAAAAACGGCTTTTCCACTCAGATATTGAAGATTAAAAATACTCTTTCCGAGATGGTGGGATGAAAAATAAATTATCTAACTTATTAAATTAAGAATGATAAAAGAGCGGTAAAAATTGCATCGGTTCTTATTTTATAGTTATTATTTATTTTTAATCATCCACCCAACCTATAATAGTAACTGATTTGACTATTAAATTTTATGATGTCACTTAATCTTTTTTCATACAAGTTACCTTATAACGTATCGTTTTGACGTTTAGTAAATAGTAACTAATGGACTAGTCGATAGAATACCCAATTACAGACAGTTGCTGTATCATTTTTCATGTGTACAATAAAGAATTAAGAATGAGTGCTACAAAGTCTCAAAATGATAATAAAACCAAGATATTAAGAACAAATGAAACTGTTTTATTTCTTAAGGCAGGCGGAGTCGCTAGCAAAGCTAGATACCTAATAATTCACACCATCTATTCCTATATCGGGGTGCTTAAAACGGCTAAGAGCGGAATTAATATCTGAATGCCTCGCATTTCATCAAAATACTCGTATTAAGATGTTAGGACTCGTTCATAAATATTCGGGGTGTCTTGCGGCGCTTTAGGGACCCCATCTTCGCTCGATCACTCTTCAATGGTTACTTACCTGTAACAAAAAATAAATAAATAAGTAAATACGTTTTAAAAATCACTTATATAAATTACTGAGAATGACACCGCTAAATGGCCCCCATTTACCTATTTCAATCTCAAAAGTATCTTTATTAGAACCTCTTTTTCCAAGATGGCGGCCATCCAAGGGTTGCAACATACTTATAAATAACTAAAACCACCGCTCCCCCTCCTTATTACTGAAAATAAATAAATTGCGTCCTGTGCCAAATGCACGCTAAGCAAAAAAAAAACATTTCAACGGACTACAAGTAATTTATTTTATTTCCCCCATTCCCGCCTCACTCACGACAAAATTAATTACTTATCTATATCCGTGATTCTGCAAGACCGGCCTTTGGCTTATATAATTAATTTTACGACATCACGACGAATTAAAATGTCATTATGATGAAATAATTATCTGTGAGCTAATTCCGAACGAATTACAATTTGTGAAGTCTGTCAATGTCAGTGTCATTTGGCTTTCTCTGAGCTATAACTGCGTTCTAGAGTTTTGGCGGGAAAGCGTAGACGACGCATCGCGGTATTATTTTATTTTCCGAAATTGGTGTGAATTCGAGTTTTTATGCATAAAAATGGTGGATTTTTAGACATAGGTAACGTCTTGGACAACTCACACGTGTGTACGAAAGTGGCATAATATTACCTACAGTGAATTATGACTCTAAGTGTTCAAATCTCCCCAGGGAGCTTTTAGTAAAGTCCCCACGACTTTACTGAGGCAGCAATCATCTCATTCATCGTCATTATCATCATCATCAATATCATTGACCCATTATCATCATCGTCATCAATCATTTTAACTAAAGTTATAATATCATATACTTGACATTGGCTAAATGCGCAGCAGGAAGCTAGACAAAAAAAAATTAATAGTGATTCATTCAGTTCTCGTTCACTCATGGCGCAGTCCACGCGGAGCCTCAAATTGTCATGACTTTCTTGACGGATCAAAGAAGAACCAAAGAATGATTTTATTATGATTGTCATAATCACTCACTTTATCACATTATTTTTATTTCATCAAAAACTGACAACCTATTAAACGTCAGCTGACTTCGTATAATTCCAGCCAGCTCTCGTGTTTCCTTCTCCCTACAGTCCCGGGACCTTAAAGCGGGGCGTGAAAAGGCATCTGATGAGGCCGTCAAGCTGAGTGCCACCACTGTTAACATGGTACATGTTTACGATGGTGACCCTCTTTCCGAGACTTTACCTTGAGCTTACCATCTGGCAAGGTGAAGTCAAATTGACGTGTCTTATAAAAAAAAAGACTGTAGGCATTTTAAAGTGCCATACTGTCTATAGCCTATGGGAAAGCCCCTGCATTCCACGAAGGATTTATACAGCCGTAAACATACGGATCGTCTCACAAATTAATATAAATCAAAAACTTACACAACAATTCAAAGTTAATATTTTACCAAGTGCGAGTTTCACAATGAATTTGATTTCATTAATCAAAGCTTGAGAAGAGAAAATAATTAAGTATAATTTCGCTTTCGAGTTCAAAATAATATATTTCGTATCTACTTTACATATCAATGAGTTAATTAAGTCGTTTAAAATATAGCTATATGTACCATAGACCTACAAGAAAGTCTTGGAATCCACACAGTGCCGGAGTCCTTTAAGAAAAAAAGCAGGCGCAATAAGAAACGAGGCCGTCAAACTGAGTGTCACCACTGTTAACATGGTACATGTTTTAAGATGGTGACCCTCTTTTCGAGACTTTGCCATTAGCTTACCATCAGACACGGTAGTCATATCGACGGGTCCTATCTAATAAACATCTTCATTCATAAGATGCCATCCGTATACGGTGCAGAATATACGTTCTAGAACCAAGCGTTTCAGTGACTCATTCCTATGCCGCACCACTAAGACCTGGAACTCCCTGCGAGCTCACGTGCTTCCTTCTTCCTACAGTCCCGGGTCCTTTAAGCGGGGCGTGAAAAGGCATCTGATGAGGCCGTCAAGCTGAGTGCCACCACTGTTAACATGGTGCATGTTTTACGATGGTGACCCTCTTTCCGAGACTTTACCTTTAGCTTAACATCAGGCGAGATGCAGTCAAATTGACGTGTCCTTTATAAAAAATATACTAGGTTTAGTTTAAACCGTGATGGATGGTATATACAAATTCTCTGAGTCGCCATTTTGTAAAAAGAAAGAATATATTCTACGAATCCTTAATTAAATTCACGCCTCCAAGTAAGAAATAGTATTGAAATATTCTCTTGTCCTTTCTTATATAACAATCATCCCAAAATAACTATGGTACAGTCAGCATCGATCGGTCTTGACTAAAAAGTCTCACGATCCTATTATCAATTATCTTAACAGGTTGACGGCTTATTCCACTTTATAGTTCACTAATCCCCATTATTCCAAAAATTTGCGTCAACGGGGAATAGTGAACCAAAAGTTCAATAATCCCCATCAACGGGGATTGTCAACGGGGAAAAGCGGAATAAGCCCAGATTGATAGCCTCCGTGGCGTGGCGGTAGTGAACGCGACTGCCGCCAGGAGGCGCGGGTTCGATTCCCGCTCAGTGCAAATCGGCACCAGTAGGCCTTAGTCTAAACCGTTCAGCCACCGATGCTATTTGAAAATATGTTCGAAATTATTGTTCTTATGCTGTGTCATGTTACGTCATATTCGTAACAGTATTATTTTAAGTACTTTGTTTGTCAAGATCAATTTGATGCGGACTGTACAGAAATTTCTTCGAACTATTTCAGTATTTCAGACAATTGACAATATTGTGTTTCACAAACATCTCCAGTCACAAAATAGGATACAGGCAGATAATAAGGTAATTTCGGGCTTCAAATAGGGTTGCCAGTTAACGGGAATCGTCTGAATAGAACCGATAATTTGATGTCATGCGTGGGAGTCGGGACAAAATACAATTATTTTTTTACCACTTAGGTTACCGTGGCCTATGGACGTGTGAGTCACACTTCTGCCGACCCTGTAAGCACAGAGAGTTTCTGTGCCGTCAGTGCAGAAGACAAAGCAGGACAAGCCTTTGGTCTTCCCACTGACAGCACAACAACTCTCCAGTGAGCTCTGGCCATGGAGAAGGAAATGATTCAGCAGATTCGTTCTGCCATTTTCGTATGAAATAGTGACAAAAAACCATCTTTTGTTTCATCAAAAACATACCGTCCTAATATTGAGGAGTCTTGCTTGCGTGATATACTCTTACGGTGCTAAAAAAGTAAGGTTTTTCATAAGTTCCTTAATTAAAAAAGATCTTCGTAATAGGGAATAATTTGTTCCAACAATCATTTCAAAAGCCTAATTTAGTCTTCTTATCTGGCAACCCTGCTTGTTCGAATGTGTAGGCAAGGACAAAATTATAATTGAGGAATTTTCCCTCCATTTTATTATTGCTTTTTTCCTGTTTGCCTATAATAAACAACAGTTTTTGATGTTAAAACTGTTTATACCTGTTTGCGTACATTTAATTATAACAAGAATATAATTACAAGAAATGAAAATAAAATAAACAAAATACATTTTCGTTCCCGCCTTTTTCATCTGTCAAAATTATAAACGGAGGTTGGTTACCTTTGCCTTTGTTTTAAAGCAAAGGCATCCGTACAAAATTAGGACAGAGAAGAAAATATTAAATGGGTCTGTAATATTATTTAGTTAATTTATTTGAATCCCTACCTTTTGTCGTGTTGCCCTAGTTTTTGCACGACTGCTCAAATTGAATACAGAAAATAATATTAATTAATTTGTACACCATGTGTACGAATATTGAGGATATCAATTTATACCACTTAGGTGACAAACAAGCGTACGGCCCACCTGATGGAAAGTGGTTACCGTGGCCATCAACACCAGGGGCAAAGGGGGCAAAGTGTGTGAGACTATTATTTAAACATCCATATTATAAAATGAGAAAAAATGAGAAAATCTTATCTAATATATAAAATTCTCGTGTCACAGTTTTCGTTGCCATACTCCTCCGAAACGGCTTGGCCGATTTTGATGAAATTTTTTGTGCTTAACCGGTATCTATGAGAATCGGCCAACATCTATTTTTCATCCCCCTAAATGGTGCAGCGGGAACGGGATCTGACGCGGATCGCGGGGCGGGAAAAAATTGGCGGTACGAAGTAGAAGGTAGCTAGTATGTATATAAAATTCTCGTGTCACAATGTTCGTTCCCGTACTCCCGAAACGGCTTGACCGATTCTCATAAAATTTTGTGAGCATATTGAGTATGTCTGAGAATCGGCCAACATCTATTTTTCATCCCCCTAAATGGTGCAGCGAGAATGGGATCTGACGACATGAGGGTAGGAAAAAATTGGCGGTACGAAGTTCGCCGGGACAGCTAGTAATTCTATTTTTTTGTATGGAATTGGGAGGCAAACGAGCTGACTAATCGCCTGATGGTAAGCGATCACCGCCGCCCACAGACACCAGAGGAGTCACAAGTGCGTTGCCTTCCTTTTATAAGAGAGTACGCTCTATTCTTGAAGGTTTTAAGGTCGTATTGGTTCGGAAATACTGCTGGTGCTGGGCTATCTATCTGTCTGTTATGCTTTCACGCCTAAACTACTAATCCGATGGTAATGAATTTTGGTACAGAAATGAACTTCTTTTTCTTTATGTCAATGGCGGGATCTGGCATTTAGTGACTAGATTATTTTTTTTAATTACATTTAAAATTTTGTCGGTCCAGAAATTGGCATTGGAAATATATAAATGTAGTAAGTATCTATATAATACCAAAACATCTTGTCATCCATACATACTACTTTATTATAAAATTAACAAAGAAATGTTACGGTGATCACTCCATCGCAATACCTTAAAATGACACACCGTGAAGGTTGTTTAGACCAATATAATATATCTTGTACGACAAGTGTATCCATTGTTTTATTATTGTTACACTTCTGACAGCTGTCATCACCCGCCATTTTGTTCTTACGTCATACACTGCGGTTGAGAGGTAAAAAGACATAAGCGAAATCGAATATTCGAAGAAAAATGAACGCTAATGACATTGTGTACATTCGATTTTCTTGTGAACTGTTATTTTCAGTCACAGAGATTTTTAACTGTCAACCGTGTACAAATTCTAGAGAGTTATACAGAAATGTCTAGAATAGTTGAAAGGTTCGTGGATTTATTGTAAAGGTAAGTAATAGTAACAAGGTCAATCTTATGATGGGTCACCGTTTTTAACGCATTGAAATAGAAACATGTTTAGAGGGTCAGAGTTTCATAGACTACGTTAAACCTGTGTATATGTCCCTTACCAAGCTCTTTTCCATTTCTGTATCAAATTTCATCAAAATCGGTTCAATGGTTTAGGCCTGAAAGCGGAACACACAAACAGACAGTTACTTTCGAAATTATAATATTACTAGCTGAGCCGGTGAACTTCGTACCGCCAATTTTTTTCCGCCCGCGTGGTGTCCGATTCCTTTCCCGCTGCACCGTCTACCATATTAAGCATGTATTATACATATAAACCTTTTTCTTGAATTACTCTATCTATTAAAAGAAACCGCATCAAAATCTGTAACGTAGTTTTGAAGATATAAGCATACATAGGGACGGACAGACGCAGAAAGCGACTTTACTTTATACTATGTGGTGATGATGATGAAATATATTATGTTGTTTCCAATTTAGAGTTCTCAAACATAAATGTACAATTACCTAACTGTTTGGTAACGGAGAAAGAATACAAGTATCACCCCCCCATCTCATCCGAAGGGTGTCGTAAGAGTCGACTGACGGAAACATACGCAGACGATATCACTGCGAGAGAAGGAACACTCGACATACAACCCTTTTTTTTTTTTTTTTACGTGGTGGAATGCTTTTAAGCACTTCGCTCAACCCCCACGGGGGCAGAGGGTGGGCTTCGTGTGGGACTCCTAGCCTCCAAAGGAGGCCAGACTACCCACTAAACCACCACGGTGTCCGTCGTCACCACATATCGACGATGGCGGGAACAACATCTTCCGCCATCGTCGTGTGGGTCGCCCGCCGCTGATCTACGGCAGGCCCGTCTCTGGTGCGGCAGAAGAGGAGTCCTTCTGCCACCCGCCTAGGCAAGGCACACGCGACACGACGTGCGCCTTCAACCTCGAGGCCTATGTAAGGGCAGCAGACGCCCCCGCGTCTACTGCCCGGCCCGGTTAGGGGGGGAGGAGTTGGTGGTACCGCCTCTTTCGAGCCCCGGTTCTCTTACGGCGCTGTGGGAGGGAAAGGGGGTCACATTCCCTCTCCCTCTCCGCCGCCTCCTTCTGCGAGATAACCGTCTCGCAGAAGGTCTGAACCGCTGCCCACGCCTCATCGCCGCCGTCGACCATAGACAAAACTACGGCCGGCAGCGAGAGGTCCGTCCCCACTTCGGCGATGAGAGCACGGCGCTCCCCAGCCCACGCGGGGCACTCCTCTAGGGTGTGCTGCGCCGTGTCATCATCGCCGCCACAGTGGTGGCACCCACTGGTCGGCTCTCGTCCCACCCGGCACAGGTAGCTTCCGAAGCATCCATGCCCCGAAAGGACCTGCGCCATGCGGAACGTTACCGACCCCGACATACAACCCTGTACCAACTCAGCCAGCGTGGACACAGTAGGCCAGAGCCTGCCGACATTGGGAGAGGCCTATGTCCAGCAGTGGACTGCGATAGGCTTTTTTTACCGTGGGGGAAAATCCTTCATGGGTGTCATGCTAACTCCTACTAACTAAAACCCCCATGGTTACGCCCAGCAGCCTATGGTTGGGAGCCCAGGGTAAACCCTCGAAAGGATACCCAGGACTCCTTTCAGACCTACGGCTACAATGCGGCCTCGCCTAGGAGGTCGTTTTTTTTTTTTATACCACTTAGGTGGCAGACAAGCACACGGCCCACCTGATGGAAAGTTGTTACCGTGGTCTATGGACGTATGCAACACCAGGGGCCTTACACTCGCGCTGCCTACCCTGAAGAAACCTTCTAATGCCCCTCTTGAAGAACCCAATATTGTAGTCGCTTGGGAAAACCATGGCAGGAAGTTCATTGCACAGCTTGAGCGTACGTGGGATGAAGTTCCTTTCATACCGCTGGGTACGCAACGTATTCGGATGCAATGTGTGGGGATGAATTCCCTGTCTATAGCGAGCGGTGCGATGCTATCCCGCGTCTATGTGGGCTTTCGGGTGTTATCCTACTTCTTATGGGCGTGCGTGAATCCCTCACGTCACGCTGTGGTCATGGGCCTGCTTCTGTAAGGACGGTGAGCAGCCAACTCACCGTCCTCAGGCCCCCAGTCATTAAAGCCCACTGCGATATGCTAATTAATTGATGTACAACATAATATGTGTATTGATATATTCAGAGCGTAAAGCTGGCAATAAAAATTCCGGGAGACTACTGGACCGTGATCTTTCTGACAGTACCGCCGCCATGTTGTATTCGTTTGTAATGAGTGTACATACCAAGTGAAGCAGAAAGTTTTAGCAATGACTTCTACACGTAGATATAACTCAGCGGGACATATAAGTCTAATCTTATACATAAAATGTGCTTCACTATCCTAATAATATTATAAACGCGAAAGTTTGTGAGTATGGATGGATGTTTGTTACTCTTTCACGTAAAAACTACTGAATGGATTTTCATGAAACTTTACAATAATATAGCTTACACATCAGAGTAACCCATAGGCTGTATATCATCACGCTACTACTCAAGGGAACGGAGCAGTGATCATTAATGTCAACAAATTCGGCCGGCATCGGCATGTACGCAGAAGTGACAGTGTGGTTATTTCTGTTGCTGTTTAGATAACTATATCATTAACTCTGTCTGTCTGTCTGTATGTTACGCTTTGACGCCTAAACCACTGAACTGATTTTGATGAAATTTGATATAGGGGTAGATTAGACCATGAGAAAGGACATAGGCTATGTTTGGTTGCGATAACCGACATCCAAGCTGGCGGAGCCGCGGGCAAAAGCTAGTATAGTATAAAAGAAAGTCACTGTCACAGTCTGTCCGTCCCTATGTATGCTTAAATCTTTAAAACCACGCAACGGATTTAGCAGCGATTTTTTTAATAGATAGAGTGATTCAAGAGGAAGGTTCATATGTATAATACATGCTTAATATAGTGGAGGGTGCAGCGGGAACGAGATCTGACGCAACGCGGGCGGAAAAAAATTGGCGGTACGAAGTTCGCCGGGTTAGCTAGTAAAATATAAAAGTGCTCTATAGCGTAGTACATGTTTCTTGGGTGTCTGTTGAGGATAGCTAGGGGTGCTACTGCGGTGGATGACGAGCTCACACTTACCAAGCATAGATTATTACAAAACAATCCACGCGTGCCAGGACCTCGTTTGTCTCGCGTTTTATTTCCAAGATGTGTCTCAAGGATTACATACCTAAAGTAAAGCCAACGAAGCGAGAGAAAAAAGGTAAACAGTTTCAGCGGTTCCAAACACTTCAAGCGCATTCCAGACAGGAATGAAATTGCTCATAGGATGGCGGATCTGACAGTTTAGAACCGCTTTGCTAACAGCTTTCCTGTACTACGAAACACGCAACGACAGCTGTCACTCAGCGATTGTCGCCAACGTGTGTGTGATATGTACAAGGACAGAGAAAATAATCGCTAGTTATCGCAAAGTAACTCAGTAATGGTCGCTTTGTTTACCATTTTTCTCTCGTCTCGTTGGCTTTACTTTACATAACCTACATAACCTGTCAAAATTATAACCCTCTCCTTTGGCTACGCAGCAGTAGGCAGGTAAAATAAGACAATTGGATAAATTAAAGTGGCTAACAAAATTCTTAATAAGGAAAATGGAAGTCAGGTAAAATATAATAAATTAATTCAGTGTTTCATTCGAGTGTAAGACACGGAAAACGTCTGTATAATGGATTAAAATATGAGACAGATAATTAAAACAGGGATATTTGTACTTGAATTCAAATAAATTATAAATGAACTCATGTAGAATGTCACCTTCTTTTGAGTTTGTAAAAGAAAATTAAATTTACTCCATAAAAAACCGCTCAAGTGCGAAGCGAAGTCACAGTAAACAAAACTGGGGACTGGGGATGTGGACTGCCCTGTAACTATAGGTTCCGTACACAAGTGGACTAAGGCACAAAGTTTATATTACTTTGTTATAAGAATACTAACTTTTGCCCGCGGCTCCGCCCGCGTGAATGTCGGTTATCTTTACCAAACATTATATGTCCTTTGAGCCCATGTCCTTTCTCATGGTCTAATCTACCCATATACCAAATATCATCAAAGTCGGCTCAGTGGTTTAGGCGTGAAAGCGTAACATACTGACAGACAGAAAGAGTTATAGTACTTTCGCATTTATACTCGTAATATTAAAGTATGGATTCTTTTGATATCTTACGTCATATTTGACAGCTGTCAAAAAGATAATGACCACACATTCGAAGCGTAACTAATAGTTTACACCTAGTATACATTTCTAATCCGTTTATAATCAATTGCGCACAATATTCGCTCTATATAACATAACGCGATGAAAATCCACGATAGAACACGCAACATGAGCAATCGAATTAAACCAATATGGCCGACGACGCTCGCAGCTTGGCGCGAAAGTTGATGAACATGATAAATGTCATGTTTGACACTTAAACTTTTTTTGAGTTGTAGTAGTAATCTATATTGTCTATGAATAATGATAACAGTTTGAAAAACACAACAAAATAAAATGAAAGGAAATCTGGATGTCGGCCCCATATTCGGGGCAAGATGGGGATGCAACGGGCATCTCCGAATGTGGATATTCCGAAACCGGAGATGGCTCTGCGTCGGGACGCGAGATAAATGCCTTATCGACTACACTGGTGCATAAGGCCTCTGACGCCGATGCATCAGCAGCCCGTGATAGCATGCGGTTTTAGTAGGTGTGAGTCTGACATAACCGCCCCAGCCAGCCGGCGGGAGGAGAGGGGTACCAGAGAGAATTGCCGCACGAAAAAATAAAAAGGCCAACTTAGTAAACCCACGTTCAGGTTTCCAAAACCCATGATTTAAATTCGAATGGAAAGAAAAAGGTTAAAAAAACATTACCCTCCTTCCTCGGGCAGTCGGGTAAAAATTACTACGTTTTCTAAACGTAAATATTGATTTATATATAGAAAAGGATCGTTCAACATCCGTAAAATGACATGACAATGTAAGTTGAACATTAATTTTAATGTTCAGAAAATCTATAATTACATTTTGACAAAAGACCTATTGTAATACTCTCAAAGACAAAGACCCGAGTTGGCAGTTTGACATTAAAAGAGGATTTATTATCTATGGATTTTACAGAATCGATTCAATATTCATTGTAAAACTTTTTAAACGACGCACGTTCCAAATTGTTTAAAAACTTACAGTGTCAATAGAAGAGTGAAACTATGAACCAACAGCCAACAGTGACTTCTATATTTCACTAGACGACCCTATTAGTATCCCGTGCATCACCCATGTGGAGATCCTATGTGAAGCACGGCGCTTCACATGTCGGTGCACCGAGTCAGTCAGCCTCTCGCCACGGCCGGAAGGCCAAGTGTCAAGCTCGAACTGACTAAAACCGCACACCACGAGCCCTCTTTATGTGTAAGATTACCTAAATATACCCCTTGCACCCCGGTTAACCTAGGGCCATCTCCGGCTTCAAACGGCCATCTCGCGCATGGCATCGTCACCCGGTCTGCTTCCTGTCGCCCCCAGGCCAGGATAATAATATTAGCCTTTATTTCGGACAGTATTACAATATTTTGTCTTTACAAACAATGTCTATTTCTATATTTCAACACTCCAATTACATTATTCTCTTGTATGCTTCTTCGTAATTAACCTATGATCTTGTCCGTGTGCCACATTTGACAGAAGCCTCCTCCAATCTTTTCCATTCCGTTCTGTGTCTAACAGCCCTCGTCCACATGCCACCTGCTACAGCTTTGATATCATCCACCTATCTTCTGAGTAGCCTACCCCTTTTTCTCTTCTTCTGACTCGAGAACCAGTTCATTATCGATTTTGACCTCTAATTGTAGCGCCTGACCATCTGCATTTTAATTGGGTCAGCACCCATCGGTCCCCTAAAACTCGACCCGTAGCATAAAAGTTGTAAATACGACCACTTTTTAGGTGCTCATTGGTCCCTTTGTAGGAGACCAATAATATTAGTTAATTTTAGAAGCACCCATTCGTCCCCTGTAATCAAATAAATTTTAATTAATAGATTAGACCCCTATTCAAGTGCTCATACACAAACAGCCATATTTTTTTTACATAAAATCCGTTGATTTAGTACAGTTGTGAACAACAAGTTTAAAGTATTTTTTTAAAATTGTTGTTGTTACGTCTTTTGTTTTTGTATGTTTCTTTCAGGCCAGGTTAGAGGTCGTAAAATAATGAATCTGTACCTAATAACTATAATAGTGGCTATGGAAGTTTTCGAAGTGAATCCTTACATTACGTAAATATTGTTCATCAAAATATTATTTATTACTGTCGAAATTTGAATCGAGTTCACAAACTTCTCCGAACTAAAGTTAATATTATTTCAATAAGCACCGATAAAAATCACCTTGTCTATGGTTCACAACGGCTCCAAGGTTGAATTACTACACGGTAGAAATTTGTATCTATAACAATAGAACTACAGTTCCGAAATCGGTTGTTTACTTTTTGCACAAGGTTAGCAAGGAAAAATTTCGTGTGAAGTGCTTATTAACTGTATAATTAACATTTTTTGAGCTTTCCACACTGTATGGGAACGGCGTAGAACGGCGGGAAAATAGATGTCATTTTGACATTTGATGGAACGGAATGTCATTTTGTTTTGCAATTCAAGACCTTGGTTTTATTTCCTGTGGTTTTACTGTTTGTTTAAAATGGATTTCACCATGCAATGATTATAGACATTGTAAGGTAGGTTGGTATTTACTACATAGTAATGAACCTTCGGCTTAGTTTGGGAAACAGCGTAGTACTTAAGCGCGAAAATCAATATATGCCTTAGTTTTAAGACCACTAAATGTAGGTATACATGATTTCTTGAGTCAATAAACAATTTTTTTACTTTATTGTAAGCTCAATCATGGCAAAATATGGCTTTTTTCGTGCGGAATCCCCCACGGATACCTACCTCCCCCGGCAGAGCGGGAAGGGGAGGTTACGATGGTGACCCTCTTTCCGAAACTTTGCCTTTAGTTTAACATCAGGTGAGGTGAAGTCAAATTGACGTGTCCTTTAAAAAGAAAGAATAGGTTAAGTGGGACTCGAACCAACTAAAACCGTACGCGGACTGAAAGTCGTAGTGCTAGACCGGAGGTGAGGTTGTCTTCGACATATCCCTCGCACCTCGGCTGACCCGGGGCCATCCCTTACGGTCTGGCCCTCCTCGGCTAGGGGAACAACGGTGCCCCGACTCGCCCCCGAAATGGGGAAGCGCGCTTTTCAGCGCGATTTATGGCAAAACTATGGCTTGTAGTCAATGAAGTTGTTGGTACTTACTGGAACGCGACCATGTGTTCCGTTTTGAATGCAGCTGTGCCTTTAAGCGTCCACCTACCCGCAGGCCACACCAAACGATACACATTGTTATGCTTTGTATAAAAAGTGCGATCCGTACGATGCGGGTAGGTGGACGCACTTGTTCAACTTTTTATATAAAGCATAATATTACGTTGCGAGGTGCGTGCAGTGCGGTATCTGAAGGGCAATAAGCCTAAATAAATCTTTTCAAAATTCAGTCGCCATCTACAGTAATGTTAATGGGAATTAATGGGAATAATTCCTGTTAAACGTTATTGTATATCATATTGCGAAAGAACGCGAAAGTTTAAAAGTCAAATTTCAATCTGTCAAAGTCAAATGAAATGTCAAAAATAGTTTTTTTTCATCCATCCATCCATATCCATACTTCCATACTAATATTATATGTGCGAAAGTAACTCTATCTGTCTGTATGTATGTTACGCTTTCACGCCTGAACCGATTTTTATGAAATATGGTATAAGGGTAGACGAGACCTTGAGAAAGGACATATGCTATGTTTGGCCGCGATAACCGACATCCGCGCGGGTGGCACCGCGGGCAAAAGCTAGTACTCAATATACTCATGACTGTAAATCCCCGAAGGGGTAGGCAGAGGTGTATTAACATCCACTGTTCCCCAACTATGATTTTCGGTCCCACGCATGGAGAAGGAAATGATAGCGGAGTTGTTGCAAGGCAATCGAGTCGCGTGCCATCCAAACGTCAAATGGACTCATTCGGTAGGAACGTTATACCTATGACGTCCTTCGACTTTTGACACCCCGCGCGTCTCTCTTCCCACCCGCATTCGGCGACGCGTTTTTATTAGGCGAAATATCAATGGGGCATCTCCGTTACTTAATAATATTTTGTCGTCCGTGGTCCCACGTAATAGGAGGCGAGTCTCTTGCCGTCTAGCGGGCACTTTGTCTTGGACTGTATGTTTACTGTCGGATGGAGAACAGCCATATCCCTAAGTCACCTTCTACGTCACCCACAGGAAGAGCTACACCAGTAACCAACACGGCAATAGCTTTTTCGTGGTACATACTACAATCTTTTTGAAGAATGTTAGATCGAGACGATTTTTAATTTCGTGTTGTCGCCTTAAAATTAAGATGGCCATTTAAGTGGGTATTACATCTTCCTAAATTCAGAAAACTGAATTCAGGAAGCTATTTAGGAAAAGAAATTCAGTCACCGAAGCTCGCGATTACACGTTCACTAATTTAGGATCCTAAATCATTTTTGAAGGACGAGCGGCAAGGGACGGACGTGTCGATTGTCGAGTGAATTGCGACAAAAATGCCCTCAATACTATAAAAAAAAAAACAAAATCTTGATATTGCCATAACCCTTGCGGTTAGCTTAATAACGAACGAATTTTTTCTTTCATAATCTTTTTGAATAATTAGCATACTACATGCTGTAAAATTTCATTCAAACATTTGGGCGGAGTAATCAAAATTCAATGAATAAAATGAATGACAGATCATTCATTGGTTCCGATAGCACAGCTCGTAAGAGCGTCGGTAGATTGCTCCACCATCGCCTTAAAGACGGATACAGATTGGTTTGGGCGTGAGTCTGGTAGCTAGGTGGTCAAAGCATTCTCCCTGTAAAAGAAGGATCGCGGGTTCAAATCCCGCCTGGACCGATCATATAATTTTTCCTTGATCGATTTGAATAATTAGCATACTAGATGATGTAAAATTTCATTTATTTCGTCGGTACATACGCAATATTATATTGGGAGGGAAAGACAAACGTGCGCTCTCGACGGCAGGCGCGCGGCGACTGAGCGTCCTGAATTTAGGAAACGTAATTACACTCATCCGATTTAGCCATTTAGGACGTCGGAAACCATTCTTTTCCTAAATAGCTTCCTAATTAGGAAGCTTTGCTTCCTAAATGCAATTACACTGTTCTAAATTCAGAAATTCCTAAATTCAGGTTTCTGAATTCAGGAAGATGTAATACCCCTTTTAGCCAATTCCCGGTGGCGCCATTTTAAATCCACCGACTCGTGTGTGTGTGTGCGTGTGTGGGGGTGTGCGAGGCAGCGGGTTCGGTTGGCCGGCGCGGCGGTGCAACGGGTCATTACTCGTGGAGACGGCTTCGGCGAACATTGTATTGGGAGCTCCGTAAGAAATAAGTTATCGTTCCTATAATTAAGTGCCCAGTATATTCACACTTTCTAATAACCAATTGTAATTAAGTTAATTTGTAAAGAGTAAATAATCTATCAAAGAAGGTGATCATTAAGTCTTACTGTTTTGTGTTCTGATTTAATATAATTTCTATAAAACGTTAATAACTAGCCATGGTATTATTTCCAATGTAATAGTAACAATAAATATCTACCCTACTATAACGTGTCTATATTATTCGAACCAGTAGTAGTAGCAGATTATCACCGGGCACGGGTGATTCGGGCGGTATCTGCGTCGGATCAAAAAGGAGCCAACGTCCGAGTGCCATCATTGCGACGCGTGGCAGGGGGGTATCCGAGGAGATTTCCGCACGAATAAAAAAAAAAGATAAGCGCGTTGAAACAAACAAATAATAAAACAAACAAACTCTTCAGCTTTATAATATTAGTATCGAATTCAAACTAATTAAGACAATAATCACGTGTGATCAATAAAATATACAAATAATCTCTTTATGTATGCCCAATGATTTGCGCGGGAAACGTATTATATTGTCTCATTGTTTGACATTTGACCTGTAGTACGCCATATCATACTTTTTCTATAACGGCAACACTGCCCACCATTGTTGATCTCCTTCAGCCCATAGATTATGTCATGACCATGACTATGATTTTATAAATTATCTGTAGGTACTTGTGTATTATGTCATACAGTATAACCTGACTTAATAAATAATAATGACATAATCTATGGAACTGGCTTTAAGATGTAAACTGACGCGATGACGTCAACATGTTAATAACTTCAACAACAAATAAAAGAAATGAAAGTGCGGTGGCCTAACTAATGTTGTAGTTAATCATTAATCTAGTGTTAAAACAATAATGATATAAAGGATAATATGCGCTGCAGCCACCAAAATTGGCCGCTTCTCAGTTTTTTGCTGTGATGTAAGTAAAGTTCTGTTTAGAACTGTCTACACCAAGCACTGATTTTCGTTCACGGCCATTTTTTTTTTGTGGAGTGACGCAACAATATAATAACTATGCAATTAATGCGCCATCCTACGGTTGGTTGGGACAACAGGTACACAATAAGATTGAATTTTATCTACTCACGACTACAAAAATATAAAAGTTTCTCAATACATACAAACAAATACAGACAAATAGATCGATTACAGTTATTTTACAAGTAACAGTAGGTACAAACATTACATTATAATTTCGCCAGACAAGGTATCAACCTTCAAAGTTATGTGCATATCAGGTAGGTGCCCATCCCAAACATACATTTATTGCATCCGAACAGGACGCCATTTGTGACGCTCACGCACGCATCCATCTGGCAAGAACATCTTGATGTATCAGCATGTGCTCAAAAAACCTGCCAGGTGCCAAGACTAAACATCCCCACTATACAACGGATAAGCGTGTAGTTAACAATTTACATTGCCTTTACATCTCCCGCCCCCAGACATTCGCAGTCCCAGTCATAATTTCACCGCTTTTTTACCATTCGTAATTTAATAAGATGGCAGTCGGGAAGAGAACGCTATATAACCGAATCAAGCATATCTAAACGATGTCGTCACTTCTCTTCCCGATATGTATCACATCAAAGGTAAAGTAAAGCCAACGAGACGAGAGAGAAAAGGTCAACAATGCATGAATATGGCTATTGGCATTGGTCTGGGTGTTTCTACGTATAATATGTATGTATTTACATAAAAAAAGTTTCTAAGTGTGTTTATCCGCATTCTAGATTCCATAACACAAGCTAGTTAAGCCTACCATGGGTCTAGATAGCGTTGTGTAGAATATTATAACTTTCGTTGTTCATTGAAACAAGAAAATCATGTCATCAAATCTATACTGTGACATTCCTGTTTATGAAAACTAGTCGGTTTAGCTGTTAAAGATTTAAGGCTGTGTACAAACTAAGCGTATTATCAGTCGCAAACTGTGAGCGATCGGTTTTCTACAAGCTCATAGCTCATAGTAGCAGTTGACAACATTATTACTGGTTACGAACTAAGAACAAAACATCGTTGAAGGAAGAAAACATCCTCGATTTTAACTGATCAAGACCAAGGAAGGAAAAGATTTCGATCGTAACTGGTTACGAAACAGTTACCGGCACAGTTAAATGGATCGAGGTAAGAATATTTTTTAAACCAGCCTCTCCTTTTTATATATTTTACCCTTCGCCGCTAACCTAACCTAACGGTTTTGTTTAGACAAATGTTCCTTTTGTCATCATCTACATAAAGACATACATACATACATAAACTCACGCCTGTATTCCCCGAAGCGGTAGGCAGAGGTGCTAGCACCCACATTTCGCCAGTTTATGTTTAGGTCCCAATGTAATAAGTTTTTTTTTTTTTTATACCACTTGCCCACCTGATGGAAAGTGGTTACCGCGGCCTATGGACGTATGCAACACCAGGGGCGTTACACTCGCGCTGCCTATTGCCATTAACCGCGCACTTATAAACCTAAATACACACATAACTTCGAAAAGCATCGAAATGTCTTTGGTGTGTGCCATGGTAAACCTGGGATCGAACCCGAGACCTCGTCTCAGCAGTCCATTACCCATACCACTAGGCTACCGCAGATTTTTTCTACATAAAGACGATCCGAGGCCATGATGCCCTCGGAGCTCAGGGTCCGCCTTCCGGCTCTTCCTCCTCCACTTCACACGATCTTGGGCTTCCATGGTAGTGAGACCGTTTGTAACCACGTTGTAACCCGCGGTGCCGCAAGACGTGGCGGCACCAGCGGAGGCGGCTCTCTTGCATTTTATCAAGGCTGCCACGGATGCGAGAGTTCCTCACGCGATCTATACGCGTTTCATTTTCATCTCCGTCTTCTTGTCTTGCTGTATGTCTGTCTTCGTGTATGTGGGGCTCTAACTACCTTAAAACGACCTGCGCAGGTGGAGAAGGAACGGCGCGCGGCGCGCAACAAACTAAATAAATACACTGTACCTATCATGGCTTGCAAATCTAATAAGAACAAACTTTCTTTTGTGCGCTGAAAGCAGATATCATGACGCCAGATCAATCGCTACCGCATTCCTGTTTATGAGCATGTTGAATTCGCTGTTAAAGATCTAAGGCAGTGTGCAAACTAGGCGTATTATCGGCAGCAGATTGTGAGTGTAACGCAGTTTTTGAATTAGTAAGTATGGACCGCATAATAGTCATCAATCGCGGAATTTTCAAGTTCGTAACTCCTGCGATTTAGACTCTGTATGTAACTAAAGACATATTTAGGCAACTGTTGCTCGCGGCGTGGCGGTAGTGCACGCGACTGCCACGCAGGAGGCGCAGGTTCGATTCCCGCTCAGTGCAAATATTTGTATGCATGAATATGGCTATTTGCATTGGTCTTGGTGTTTCTATGTATAATATGTATGTATTTACAAAAAAAAAAGTATATAAGTATGTTTATCCGCATTCTAGATTCCATAACACAAGCTATAAAAGCTTACCATGGGTCTAGATAGCGTTGTGTAGAATGTTGTGGAATATTTATTATTATTTATTATTATTATTCAGCTGACCGTCCCTCCCCAGCTTCGCTTGTGACACATTTTGAACTCCGTTATACCCCTTTAATCTATATAATTTGCCTTTAATTTAATAAATTTTAAATAATGTAAGCCTAAAGGATACCCTTCGCACCCTGGCTGACCCAGAGCCATCTCCGTAAAATCTTCTTTCGTAACTGGTTACCAAAAACAGTTACGAAAGTGGACGAACTCGGGTAAGATGCCCTCGGAAGGGAAGCGGACCTAACACAATATTTACATAGAGAAATATATTTGTGTATGTTTGTTCGAATTATGTAGATATATGTATGTTATTAAGTGTTTACAAAGGATGGGTATATCTCTAAAAGGAATATCTCAAAGAGAAGGGTCGTCAGTAAACATACTTAGATAAAGAAAAAACCCGTTCAAAAATAAATGTTTCGATATGTCGATATTTCGAAGTTTAGTATGAAGCATATTACCTATTCATTTGACTTAATTTTACAGCATTAAGTATGCTAACTATACAAATCGAATACATAGGGAAAAATAATCTTCTCGGGTGGGACTCGAACCCGCGATCTTTCCCTTACATTACAGGGGAATGTCTTGGCCAACTCGGCTACCGAGACACGCCAGATGTGATTCAAATTTCCCTTCTAACTTCTAAAATCTAAAAAAAAAAATGTACTTCTCACCAGTAAAAGTATCCCGACAAAAAGTTGCCCGTCCACAAAAACCATTTCATACACAAGAAGACACTAAAACTTGTGAATGGAGGCCGAGATGTCTATAATTAGTAATTACTATTCAACCATGACGAAATTATGAGGAAGGCCAAGATCGACAGCTTCATTATGAACTGATTTTTTAATGTTAATTTAATATGCAAATCTTTATGGAGAACTAAGAAGATCTGTGAGGCTAAAAACGCCACATTGAGCGATTCTGATACAAACGAGTTACTTTTGAGCTTCCCGTAAATCTCGTAAAATGGTCACTTATATGAGCAGAATTACAACAAAAAAAAACGACGTTTTTCTATTTTTGTGTGAAATTCTTAATGTGGTTCACAGAATACATGTACCAAGTTTCAACAGAATAGGCCTTATAGTTTCGGAGAAAAGTGGCTGTGACATGTCCGTATGACAGACAGACATGAGGAATCTATAAGGGTTCCGTTTTTTGCCATTTGGCTACGGAATCCTAAAAATGGTTCCGATAAGAACTCTGCTCGTAAGAACGTCGGTAGATGACACCACCGTCGCCTCAAAGACGGATATATGTATAAAGAGAGTTAAGATTTGGATTAGTTCGGGCGTGGGTCTGGTCTGATAGCTTAGTGGTCAAAGCACTCTCCCTGTAAGAGAAGGATCGCGGTTCTAATCCCGCATGATCATAAAAAAATCTTGTCTAAATCGATTTAAATAATTAGCATACTAAATGTTTTAAAATTTAATTCTAAGAATCACAACAATTAATTTACTAAGCAGCAAACGGCACCATGCGAAGGCAAAAGGAAGGTTTTTTTATCTTTATTAAAAAAAAAGGAAGGTAGGACGCCCCTTAGCCAGGTGAACTGACGTATTGAACTATTAAAAATTAAAAATTTTGCAAAAAAAACCACCAACGGTTAAAAAATAATTTGTTTAAAAAGCTGAGAAATAGTCCTTTAACGCTTATCTATGAACAGGCACCAATCAAACCCGAACCCATAACTGACAACATGGATTTTCGCTAAAAATGTTTATTGCAGCGCCCCCTAGTAGGTAGACACCATAACACCTATTTAAGAACATGCACCAATCAAACCCAAACCAATAATTGAAAACTGCATCAAAATCGGACTTGTAGTTTTGAAGAAAAATGGCAACATTGATTTGCATTAAAAATGCTTGCTGGAGTTGTCATTGTAACACCTATCTAAGAACATGCTCCAATTAAAGCCGAACCCATAACTGAAAACTGCATCAAAATTGGATTGGTAGTTTCGGAAAAAATGGCAACATGTATTTGCACAGACAAACAAACAAACACACAAACAACCTCTCACCCCAAACGCATATACCGTCTCCGTTCCGTCGTGGGTAAATAAAAAAGAGACCTATGTCCAGAGCTATTTTGTCTTTAAAATTCTATCTGCGCCATTTTTGAAAGCCGCGATGTACCTGCATTTCGTGTCAATGTAATAAAACGTCATTAATTAACACAATAAATAATCTCGAATACATAGGGAAAAAGAATCTTCTCGGGCGGGACTCGAACCCGCAGTCTTTCCCTTACAGGGGGAATGCCTGACCAATTCGGCTACCGAGACACGCCCGATATGATTCAAATTTCCCACCTTATACGTCTTTGAGGTGGTGGGAAATTTGAATCATATCGGGCGTGTCTCGGTAGCCGAATTGGTCAGGCATTCCCCCTGTAAGGGAAAGACTGCGGGTTCGAGTCCCGCCCGAGAAGATTCTTTTTCCCTATGTATTCGATTTGTATAGTTAGCATACTTAATGCTTTAAAAATTCCTTCAATAAATAATCTCTCAACACAGCCATAAATATCTAAAATCTCATTATTATAAAACTATCTTTCTAGGTGAATGACAATGAACTTGACACTGCGTTTAATTAGCGATGGAAGTTGCCGCCAAATTTAATGTCATTGTGCTGTCAATAAAAAAGTTAATAGTTTTTCTTTGCTATCGATGTTTCGTTCAGTATTACGACAATTTAATGACTTTTTTTATTTTAATTAAACTTTCTGCGCGAAATGAAATTGTACAAAGACAAATTCAATGTCAAAGTCGGTCTCTTTGGCATAGCGGTAGTAAATGCGGCCACTACACAGGAGGCCCGGGTTCCCGCGCAATGCAAATATTTGTATGCATGAATATGGGTATTTGCATCAGTCCCGGTCGCCTAACGAACATCTATGACAGTCGTTACAGGTAGTTGGACATAACATAACATAAACTCACGCCTGTATTCCCCGAAGGGGTAGGCAGAGGCGCTATATAGCACCCACATTTCGTCAGTTTATGTTTAGGTCCCAATGTAATAGGTGGCGAGCCTATTGCCATTAACCGGGCACTTATAAACCTGCGATAAATACACACATAACTTCGAAAAGCATCGATAAGTCATTGGTGTGTGCCATGGTAAACCTGGGATCGAACCCGAGATCTCGTCTCAGCAGTCCATTACCCATGCCACTAGGCTACCGCAGGGTAGTAGTAGGTAGTTGAAGCCCTAAAAAAAAGCCAACAACTGGTCTAACTGCAATGCTTCGATATCGCCTTTAGGTTATGGAGGTCAGATATCAGTTGTTTATCGGAAAATATCGAAGTACAGCCAAATCCGCAGTTAGACTGCCAAAGCGGACCCCAGACTTGAAGGTGAAAGACTCGAATAAGACTGGTATTAACGCTATGATGAAGAAGAAGTCAAATACCCAAATGTATTTCTACAGCAAATTGCACCGTAATATTCTAACCTCCGTCCCCCATGAGCGCGGGCCTGGAGGTGACGGGTGGAGCCGCCTGTCACCCCAGCAGAAGCAGGCCACGGCGGCGGTGCCCCACCCCCCCCTCCTCCCGAGGAGGGCCAGACCGTAAGGGATGGCCCTGGGTCAACCAGGATGCGAGGAATATGTCGAAGACAACCTCACCCGGCATAGCACCACGAACCTCAGTCGGCGTGCGGTTTTAGTCGGTTCAAGTCCGACATAACCTCCCCTTCCGGCGCCGGCAGGGGAGGTATCCGAAGGGATTTCCGAACGAAAAAAAAAGTCAAGTACCCAAATGTATTGCTTCAGAAAATTCCATCGTAATATTATTGTATTGAACGAGTTCGTTAAATAGAACTCACATTCAACCTAACGTGCAGAAAATCAATTGAAAGTTATTGGTTATTGAAACTCCTTCAAGAGTAATTTAAGATGGCACTGGCTGATATGATTTCTAGTGCAAGGAAAAACTTGTAGAGCATAGTGGAGGAATAAAACTTTTCCTAGAAACGGGAGAAATGAATTTTTCAATTACTTTCAAGCTTCTACGTGCATAACTAAATCTAGAACTAAATAAACTAGCTGTTGCCGGCAACTTCGACTGCGTGGGATGCTGAATATTTAATATTCTCGACACTTCGTTCACAGATTACATAACTGGTCCATTGAAAATTTACATTAAAAAAAAGAATATTGGTAATTTAAATATGGAACTTTATTGCTAATACGTACATATCAGATGGACCTTTGAATTAATCGCTATAAAAGTGCCTTATTTTGTCATATTGAATTTATAACTTTGGATTTCAGGGATTTCCTTTCATATAATTTACCATGTTTGTTAGACAGATTCGATCCTTATGATTGCCACTATCGAATGAAGTCATAAAAATAGCAGGTGTGATTTTTTCGGGTTTTAGTCGGTGCGATTCTCGAGTGTGTCAAGCGTGTTTTCGAAAATCTTTGAATGCAAATTTGTTTCTTTTTAAAAGTAAAGGAATGTTTCCTTTGAGTAAAATTCTCTATCTCCAGTATTTCTAATACTTCCCGTCCAGGGCGCATGAAAATTTTCCATCCTGTATTATAAAATGTGAGTATAGGTTTCACAAAAATATCGTCTGATGAACCAAAAGAACCCGTTTAAAACTTTTTATTCAATATGGTGGCCGTGCGACGAAACAAACTAGGATTTAACTTTAAACTGACCCCCATAACTATAGAAAAGAAAATTACATCTTCTGAGAAAAGCACGTGAAATAACGTTTAAAGACGAGCTTGCAATACTTCTATATCGCTAATGAGTTGTAGAAGTAAGTAAGAGGGCAATCGCACCATGGAAAATATCGAAGTTAGACTGGAAGAAGCAGATCCGGGAAGCAGAAGAAGATCTCTCCGAGTCGGATGCGTTGGTTAGTCCAGGCAACGAAGAAGAGGATTTTGAATTTGAATTATCACGGTAAAATCAGCTTACTTCGGTTTCCTAGACCGTCCTCAATCGATTTCATGGATTATCAGAAACTTTTACAACACCACAAAATATATCACTTAACATATTCAAATGTAATAGTTACAGACAGGCGTTGCTTTATATTATAATAATTTCATGCGATTCGTTAGATTTTTTAAGATTATTATTAGACATGACTTGGAACTAATTTAAGAATTTTGCACTCTTTTTTTTCTACATATACCTACATATACAAATTGTAGTTGTAACTAAGTTGTATTATGGTCTTAAAATGCGTCATACAATTTTTGTGAATATTCGATCTGTTAGAAATATAAAATAAATATAGGATATATTATTAAAATAAAACTAAAACTAAATAAAGTAAAACTAAAATACATATTTACAAATTATACTAAAATATTATTAAAATGCGTCATGAAATTCCTCCGCATCGCATGCCTCTTGCGGTAGCGTTCCCAGAAGGCTGGCAGCATTGCCATGTTGTATGGCAATGCTTAATCTCTGACCTAAGAAGAGGCCAGCCTTCTGGTCAAGGGAAGCGTCGACCATACGCTTCGCAATCTCCCTGAAGAGATTGCGGGCGCTCGACCCCAACGTTTCGACTCCAAGCGGCACAAATTCGTAATCTCCGATAAGATTAGAGTATTTGCGCCGCTTGAGAGCCTCCGCAGAAGCTGCGGCAGCACCAGCGCAGCCAGCCGTGCTAGGTATATGGGTAGGAAGTAAATTAATGAATTCTTAATTAAATTAGAAATTTAAAAACCCCCGACACAAAAAAAAACACTTCTTTGATTCAACGGTTGCCATGTGCCATCCTTGGTCTGCCGGGGTGCGAGAGATATGTTCCCTGCATTCTCACCTCCAGCAACCAAAGACCCAAAGACGACGTACGTTTTTATCGGTTCAAGTCCGACATAACCTCCTCCACCGCCTCCGGTGGGGGTGGTAAAAAAAACCTCCGTTATTTCGGTGTTGCAACCTGTTAGTTTATCAAATTTGTCGCCTCTTTTTTTCGCCAGCTTTCGTTGGCCAAACTTATCGTGAAAGGAACGAGGCCCTGGCGCGCGCGGAATGCTTTGATTTAGTCTATGGTGGATTGAACTCCTTCGCAGTTGTACCCTCGTGCTATCCTCAGCAGATACTTAAAAAACCAAGGAGGGCTAGACCGTAAGGGATGGCCCTGGGTCTGCCGGGGTGCGAGGATATATCGATGACAACCTCACCTCCGGCCTTGCACCACGACCCACAGTCGGCGTGCGGAGTCGGTTCGAGTCCGATATAACCTCCCCTTCCGGCTCCGGCAGGGGGGTATCCGAGGGAACTTCCGCACGAAAAAAAATAATAAAATACTTGAAAAACGAGTAAGTATAGATCACATTTTGGTTTCAAGATGGATGGAAGAAGAAGGAAGGGTATGTTTCTTTTTGTCGTTTAAGGCGTAATTAAGGTCAATAATATTTCTCTAAATCTCTATACTGAATATAATGTCGCAATGTATCTAATTGTAATGCGTTAATAACCGTTACTGGCTGATCGCGCCATCTGCTGAAGCAGCGGAGCGTAATTTTAAACATTGGTGATATAGATTTGGTTCCATGTTCGAAAAAAATGTTTTAAGTTTTAAAAGTCTAGTTTTTTTTTCTTAAATTGACATATCCCAATTAAAAAGTTTATTATACTATTTTAATTATTATTTTAACAATTTTAGTAAGTAATTATGTGTTTATTTTCTTAATATGAAATGATATTTAAAAATTAAATTCAGGAATCAGTCTCTGGTCTTTATAAATCAGTTTCAGATTGTTTTGATAAGGTTTTGGAGACCTGTATAATTTAAAATCCAATTTAAAATAAAGTCGTTAAAGAACTTTCAATACAAAAACACAACTCGCACTTGACCGATTCACTGAATTATATGCATACTCATAATAAATTTCTACAATTTTCTCTCATTTAATACAGACCAAAATCCAATTCGCAATAATAATAACGCGAGCAACATTCGCATTTTTTATTTCGCAAAATCACTTTCGCTGTTTGACGTTTAAAATGGCGCGAAATCGTATCTCACATTGACGTTATGCAAGGCAACGTAACGTTTCGTTTCATCTATGAAGAGTGAAAGTATTTGTCTTGATCTATTGTGTATCTATGTACATAATTGTTGTAATTTGGTTCTAATTATACACAATTACGTTATACTTCGCGATATATAACAAGAAAGTTTGTTTTGCTGATAACACGTGTATAAAAACTGTAATTGTATAAAACCGGACATTGTAATCGGCAATCTTTGCATCTTAAAAACTAACAATGCAAAAAATGGCGCGTATGTTTTTTTCTTTCTTTTTTTTCAATAATACCACAAGGAGGTTATGAAAGGTCGTTATAAGTTGTCGAACTCAAACCAATGCATGGGCCATCGTAATACGTATTATGAAATTTAAAAAATAAACGCCGTCAATGGACAAAAATCTGCGGTAGCCTAGTGGTATGGGTAATGGACTGCTGAGACGATGTCTCGGGTCCGATCCCAGGTTTACCATGGCACACACCAATGACTTTTCGATGCTTTTCGAAGTTATGTGTGTATTTATCGCAGGTTTATAAGTGTCCGGTTAATGGCAATAGGCTCGCCACCTATTACATTGGGACCTAAACATAAACTGGCGAAATGTGGGTGCTAGCACCTCTGCCTACCCCTTCGGGGAATACAGGCGTGAGTTTATGTTATGTTATGTCAATGGACAATAATGACTGATGACATACTAGGTATAATAATATTCGTTCAGAATAATCCATCAATTAATTAGCAGTAGCCCACTACTGGACATAGACATACATATGCATCTTTTAATGCTTGAAAGCTTTGGCCAACTGTTCCCACTCTGGTTCCCACGCTGGCCACTGAGACGGGTTGGTTTTATTTCGAGTTTTCCTGCCCTCGCAGTGATATCGTTTGCATATTTTTCCATTACTCGCCTTACGATAGATGGAGTGGTGATACTTACGTAGGTACGTCATCACACGGATATCTATCTATATATAAAAATGAATCCCTATTTCTCTTGGTCACGACATCACGCGTGAACGGCTAGACCGATTTCACTAATTCTTTTTTTGTTGTGTTCGTTATTGTTAGGAGAAGGTTCTTATGAAAGAAAAAATGAAGAAAAGTGCGCGGAAAGTTAGAAAATTTAAGAATACATAACCACCATATAAAATAACTGAACCGACATACGCCATGTCTAAATTTTGAATTTGGAATACGTATTTTTTTTTTTTTTTTTTTATATAGGACACGTCAATTTGACTTCACCTCGCCTGATGTTAAGCTAAAGGCAAAGTCTCGGAAAGAGGGTCACCATCGTAAACATTTACCATGTTAACAGTGGTGGTATTGAAAAAAAAATGTGTTTATTATTCTAATACTGCTGTATGATATTCTTCTATGTTATCTGACGTTTGATATAGAATATATCGTCAGAGGGTGATTAGTAGACATTCTTCTGAATTAACAAAATGTCCGTTGCTTGGGCCGCGAAAATATTTATGGTCGCTATTTTAGTGTCGGGAGCTCCGTGCTTTCCGTTCTCAAAATAATTAGGAGAATTTGATAGAGCTAATTGATTCTAATTTGTTGCCGGGACAGCTAGTAAGTTTGCCGGGACAGCTAGTAAGTAATAAAACATTATTCTGTAGGTACATTATCTACCGGCCTGTCCCAATTATTTGGGGTCGGCGCAACATTATTATCTAATTCTGCGAAATATAAATATTCATTTTACTCAAAACAACTGTATTTATTAGTACTATGTAAAACATTAAAATTAATTAGGTACAGTATATTATATCTAAATCTACAATATATACAAAAATAAGAAAAAGAAAAACAGGGGTGAAAGAGACTGCAACTTTAGGCATCGTAGAATTCCTCCCCATTGACCTCTACCGGAACCGTGCCCAAAAGGCTGGCGGCATTACCCCGCTGAATAGCGATAGCAATTCTTTGAGCGAGGTAAAGGCCAGCTCTATGGTCACGGGAAGAGTCAATTAGACGCTTCGCCATCTCTTTGAATAGCGCGCGCGCACTTGGACCCCACGGACCCAACGTTTCGACTCCAAACGGCTCAAATATATAATTATCAGTTAAATTGGTATATTTGCGCCGTTTGAGAGTACTTGGAAGATGGGAAGGCGCCAGAGTGTCGACACACGTTGCGTCCCACACCAAAGGCCTGCCCATCTTCCAAGGCATCAACGACATACCGTCCGGCCTCTTGCCATCGTCGCGCGCCAAGCCAACAGGTTCAAGTATAGCTGGCACGCCGGCGGTGACGAGAGCCCGACGGATAATGTCGTTAATATTGGCATGACGAGACATGCGGCCTGCGCTCCTGCTGCAAGATAACCCGTGATGTCCAAGGCAATCGACTGCTTCTCCACATAGACATCGATGCGGAGAAACGCACGGTGCACCCAAACGTAAACAAGTCGCGATGCGGAATGTTGTGTCGTCCAACATTGTACCAATGTTGGGCGAAGGAAGTGCCTGGAGCCAAACACCAGATTCCCACTCCCCCACAGCCAAAAGGCGAGCACGCTCCGCAGCACTGGTAGCTGTATTTATTAAAAGTTTTTTAACACCAAAACAGAGCGGCTCATCCCATTGCCTTTGAGAAGATGGGTTGGCGGGCATGGCGACATTTGGACAAGTCATTTTCCAGGCATTTAATGCTTCGGCCTTACCTGGCACATCCGAACTAACCAGTGAAGGAGATAGAATTTTCCTGACTAATTCTTCAGTGCCATAGACCGAGGCCAGAAATGCTGGCATACTTACATCTGCAATTTTGCGAACGCCGAGGCCGCCTAGGCGAACTGGAAGGGACGCCTGAAGCCACACTCGGTCGTTCAAATTTATATTTAAAATTTTGCATAGGGTGTCTTGCAACACCCTATCCACACGACCTAAAAGAGACAAACATTTAAAAAGTTGAGTTGAACGCAGAGCATGTGTAAATTTTGGTACGAAAAGTCACCACCAAGAGTGCCGTCATCCAAATACCAAATGTTGAATTTAGAATTTAGTCGCTGAATTATCGGGTGAATAGCCAGGCTGAAAATGACTGGTCCGAGGGGATCACCTTGTTGACATCCTACCGCTGAATTTAAAATATTGTCCTTATAAAGCAATTTTGAAGGGTGCCTATAGCATTGCCAAAGAAACTTAAAAATTTTGGGGGTTTCCAATTTGGCCTGTGTCAACAAAGTGTCCCTATTAACCGAGTTAAAGGCATTCCTCAAGTCAACTTTGAGGATAACCTCCCCTCCACTGCAGCCAAGGAACGTGGAAAGGGCATGTACAGCAGCCTCACAGCCCCCTTTGGAGCCGAAACCGAGTTGCAGGGGCTGGAATTTGTTGGTGAGAGTTTCTCTGTATGCTCTACAACACAACTTGGCTGCTATACGCCTGTATGTGCAACCTACGGCAATGGGACGGATGCCACCATCTTTTTTACGCAAGGCACATAAATTTGCGCCGTACAGTAAATCAATGATGGCCTCGTCCACACTGCCGGCCAACATAAGATTAATTAGGGCCGTTAGCTCTTTCAAGAGTGCATCGCCAGCTTCCCCGACGCTTACGCCGGTAAGGTCCTTAAGATGTTGAGGAGTTAGGCCATCGAGACCACCAGCAGACCCACTCCGGAAAGAGCCAACGGCTGCTAACACGTCCTTGGCTGAAACACTGAGACACTCAGCGTCTGTCTCAAGAGGCTCAGGGAAGGAAAGGTTATCAGCGGGTGATGGGTGCTTGCTCTGCAGGTCTGCCAGAGTATCTGGAGAGCAAGGCGCCATGATAACACTGCTGAATAAAAGCCTCGCAGCCCCCCTAATGTCACCTTCTCTTAACTTGGACTCTACATAATGGTAAATAGAATTTTTATGGAAGGTGGTGAATTTTGGATCGAATGTATGAGACGAAGAGCAGTTTTCTTTTAATTGTGTTGTTAATGTTTTTTTGGTGGCCTGATCTTTTGTAACATGTAGAATCCTGTAAGGGAAGGTGAGTAATTGTTCCCAAGCGCTTTGAGAGTTCTCCTGGACTACCGCAGCTATGCAACGGGTTAGATTCAGTGCTACGGTAGGCCTTGCGCCTCGGGGAACTCTCTTCAAAACTGGAACCGAATTTTTAAATTTTGATAAGGTTTGCCAAAAGGGAATTTGGGAGGTGGAAGTAGGGGTTGATGGATTTGATTGGGTTGGAAGTGCATTTTGGGATTTGTGTACTTTCCCAAAATGCACTTTCAAGCCCCGCTTACCTTTGAAAAAACGAGCCTGAGAACAATCAGGGCACTGAACAAGTTGACTTGCACATAATATTTCCGCTTCGCTGTTACAGTCGCTTTCCATAAGAACTTAAAACTACTATAATAATATTTACAATAAAAATTATCAAAACACTGAAAAAGTCAACAAGATTGACAATGCTGGCGCCTGCGTCTTCGCATCCTAGCAACGAGAGACCGAAGCGACGCCCCCGCGTTGCACCGGTACTATAGGATGGCTTCACATTCCGTGATAGGACGTTGGTGAAATGCGCACGGGTAGAACACCGAGACTCCCAATTTTTCTTTTTTTGAAATGAGTACGTCGAACACACAAGACTTTAGAACACTATTTCTCGTAATGAAATGCAGGTTAAATCACAAATATAGTTGTATAAGCGTGGTAGCCATGACACCAGAACGTTATTATAAAAAATAATGTGCCGCAAAAGCATAATATTTTTATTAAAAACTGTTTAGTTTGAACTCCAACTCATCTCCACGCACTTTTAATAGTTCGGTTATTCGTTTATTCAATTTTAATAATAAAAATAACGAGAGCACAGTTACGAACAATGTTTACTTGACAGCGCCATCTTTTTTACTCATAGATATAATTTCAATATTTTCACAAATTCGCGGGAAACATTGATAGGTATTCCAATTATGAAGTTTGAAAAAAAAGTAAGTATAACAAGCTCTCTATAAATATTCTATGGTACATTGTCAAATTAGTGTTCTAAAACTTCGTTCGAAAATTTAAATCCTTTTTTTATTCTTGCCTATAATAAATTAGCCTATACCCGTGGCTCCGCCCGTGTGAATGTAGGTTTTTTGAAATTTGGTCATATTACACTCAACACTTAACCGAGTGCAATCAAATAAATGTAATATTTTAAGTTTTAAGATCTTTACCGCAGTGCAGACGAACAAATCCAATATATATTTTTAAGTTTTTTTTATTCTTTTTACCAGTACTTATAAGTATGTACCTTAGTGCTTAGATACTTGGTTATAAAAAGTACCAAACAAGAATTCTAAAAAAAAAACACTTTTTTAAATCTTGTCTGGTAAAATCTGCATATTTGTTTTTTGGTGATTACATTATTATCTAAGTGAATTTAAACATGTTTTTCGCGAGCAATAAAGATTGTCTTAGATAGACTAGAAGTCTTTGACACCATATCTCAAAAACTCTTTTGCATACAATTGAAATAACATATAATCTTCCACAAAAACTCGTAACTAACAATTAATATGAAGAATAACTCAAATTTAAATATAAATGGCTGCTTTAAGAAGGTATTCACATGAATTAGGCATTCTATCGTCATCTTTCTATCTATAGGTACTATAATTTATAAAGTGGTCGTGTCTGTACAAAGAGACTAGCTGAACCGTTCCAGCTTCGCTCGGGAAAATTTCGCATTCCATATTTTGATAGTGACCTAAATGACGAACTTTCCATACAAAAGTTTATTACCTATTTTTACCCGACTACGGCGAAGCCAAAAGGAGGGTTATGATTTTGACAGGCTATGTATGTATGTATGTATGTATGTATGTTCATTTGTTCCCTCATAGCTCCTCAACTACTTATTAGAACTGGACAAATGAGGTATCGTTACAAGCGGCTTGATCGTCCGATGGTTATAGGCTATATGACGTGTCACTTAATCTTGTGTGGCGCCCTCTAGCGCACAAAAGGTATTGTGTTAAAAAATAAATTTGAGATAAATGTGCCGTGTTTGGTATCAAATGAAAGGGCTTAATAAGCACATTTCAAATATGTATAAATAATTAGCTTTACCTTGCCCCAAAATAATATAAATAAAAAATAAAGTTCAAACTAAAACCCGACTACCGAAAAATCACGCTCTGAAAAGTAACAAACAAGAAAATATCAAGGATAGCCGTGGTCGTATGCCACTTACTCCAATAAAACAATATATTCTAGGGAAAAGTGGCATACGACCACGGCTATCCTTGATATTTTCTTGTTTGTTACTTTTTGGAGCGTGATTTTTCGGTAGTCGGGTTTTACCCTCTTAGTACCTAGTTACATTTTACAAAAACGCTGATACACGTTCATTTATTTCATAAAAGACACAGGTTTATGAAATTAAGTGCATCTAGCTCTGAAAATGAAATTTGGTATAGGGGTAGATTAGACCATGAGAAAGCACATAGGCTATGTTTGGCCGCGATAACCGACATCCTCTCTAGCGGAGCCGCGAGCAAAAGTTAGTCTTCAATATAAATGCAAATGGCTACTTTTGGTAGGTATTCACATGAATAAGGCGTTCTGTCGCCATTTCTGTGTTAAAGACAACGTGTCTGTCAACTGGCCTTGGAGTGTCAGGAGATATCTCCAACCGTGTACCTACTCCATTGAAAATGGAGTCATGTTTGTCAAAAAGTACTTAAATACTTAGATATGTAAATTTTCCAGATAAGTAGAATTAAATTTAGGCACTTTAAATTCGAGGCTGCATCTCCTGCTATGTATTTATCGTGTTTTGGATTATCTTGACTTCACTTCGCCTGATGTTAAGCTAAAGGCAAAGTCTCGGAAAGAGGTTCACCAAACATGCACCATGTTAACAATGGTGGCACTCAGCTTGACGGCCTCATCAGATGCCTTTTCACGCCCCGCTTAAAGGACCCGGGACTATAGAAAGTAGAGAGTAAGCTGGCAGGGAGTTCCAGGTCTTAGTGGTGCGGCATAGGAATGAGTCACTGAAACGCTTGGTTCTAGCAGGTATACTCTGCACCGTATACGGATGTCATCTTAGCCCTGCACGTGTCGTCCTGTGAAGGAAAGGTTGTCTTGTACCGTCTAGCAAGTGAGATTGGATGATGTCCTAGCAATTTAGTGGAGCCCACATTTCGGAATATGATTTTCGGTCCCTCTTAATAGAACGGGCTAAGTGCCATCTGCTGTATATTTACTGTCGGATGGAGAACTGCCCTATCCCTTAGTCGCCTTTTACGACACCCACGGGAAGAGCTGGGGTGGTCCTATTCTACTCCACCGGGAACCAACACGACAATCACATGGAACCAACAAAGTAACGGCATAGAAAATAAAGACGTATAAGATGGAAAATTTGAATCGTATTGGGCGTGTTTCGGTAGCCGAATTGGTCAGGCATTCCCCCTGTAAGGGAAAGACTGCGGGTTCGAGTCCCGCCCGAGAAGATTCATTTTCCCTATGTATTCGATTTGTATAGTTAGCATACTTAATGCTGTAAAAATTCCTTCAATAGAAAATGGTTCCGTAATAAGTTTTTTTTTTTTTTTATATTACACAACCTTCTACACAACGCTAAGCTTTTATAGCTTGTGCTATGGAATCTAGAATGCGAATAAATATACTTGTATACTTTTTTTTTGTAAATACATACATATTATACATAGAAATACCCAGACCAATGCAAATTTCTATTCATCATGATCGCATTTTCGCTTTAATTCCCGTTAATATTATTTCACCATATCATATATCACGAAAGTTTAATGCTAATAATTAATGGCAAACCATAAATAATATATAATTAACTAAAAATTCAGATAAATATTTATCGCAGCGATATAATTAGGTTTGGTAAAAAAAATAAAGCTGACAAACAAGAAAATATCAAGGATAGCCGTGGTCGTATGCCACTTACTCTAACAAAACAATATATTCTTGGGAAAAGTGGCATACGACCACGGCTATCCTTGATATTTTCTTGTCACTTTTTAGAGCGTGATTTTTCAGTAGTCGGGTTTTAGTTTTAGGGAAGGTTCATATCTGACGGAACATGCGTCGCGTATTATCGGTCGCGTAACGCCAGAACAGACAAATGTATAGAAAAACACTTGACCGTTCACACTCAACCGATGCTACGTTACGCGACCGATAATACGCGACGCATGTTCCGTCAGATATGAACCTTCCCTTAAACTTTATTTTTTATTTAAATTATTTTTGGGAAAGGTAAAGCTAATAATTTATACATATTTGAAATGTGCTCATTATGCACTTTCATTTGATTCAAACGCGGCATATTTAACTCAAATTTATTTTTTAACACAGTACCTTATGTCCGCTAGAGGGCGGCACACAAGATTGAGTGACACGTCATATAGCCTATAAACATCGGGCGATCAAGCCGCTTGTAACGATACCTCATACACGATACCTATGAGTGTAACAAAAAAGTAATATTTAGTGTCTGTTCTTCTGTCTTCTATAAACGCAGGCCTGGCGGGGGAGTGAAGGAGACGCCCATAACCATATCCTCCCTCCTATTCCGGGGGCAATATGAGGACACCGAGCCTCCCACACAAAAGAGAACTATCCCGAAACCAGAAATGACCCTGGGTTAGCCAGGGTACGACGGATGTGGTTATAGCCAGAAGCACCAGAAGACCCGCGGTAGCGTGCGGTTTGAGTCAGTTCGCAAGAAAAAAACATGCAAGGCAGTCTACTTCAATAATTTTGTGCATATAAAAGTTTAATAAAAAAATTACCGGCCAAGTGTGAGTCGGACTCGCCCATGAAGGGTTCCGTAGCAGCAAGTAACATAATATATAAGTTCTTATACTCGTACTTCATTGAATGTTTTTTTTATTCTTTTTGAGTTAATTGAATGAAAGGCGAACATTGCGGTTTAAGACGTATTAAAAAAACTACTTACTAGATCTCGTCCAAACCAATTTTCGTTGGCAGTTTGCATAGTAATATACCTATATCATATATATTTTTTAGATTTTTCATTCGTTTATTTTAGAAGTTAGAGGGGGGGGGGGGGGGGGACCAACATTTTTCCTCTTTAGAAGTGTCTCTCGCACAAACTATTCAGTTTAGAAAAAAATTATGCTAGAAACCTCAATAGAATTTTTAAAGACCTATCTATAGATACCCCACCCCACACGTATGGGTTTGATAAAAACATTTTTTTTTAATTTCAGTTCTAAGTATGGGGACCCCTAAAATTTATTGCTTTTTCTCTATTTTTGTATATAAGTCTTAATGCGGTTCACAGAATACATTTACTTACCAAGTTTCAACAGATTAGGCCTTATAGTTTCGGAGAAAAGTGGCTGTGACATACGGGCGGACAGACAGACATGACGAATCTATAAGGTTTCCGTTTTTGCCATTTGGCTACGGAACCCTACAAAATACCAGCCAAGTGCGAGTCGGACTCGCGCACCGAGATTTCCGTAACTTAAGCTACATAAACAACAATATATTTTGATTGTGTTGACTTAGAAGTTTGATTTTTGCACAGCTTCAAGACGTTATAGACCTTAGTATGTGGTGTGATTTTCAACTTGATACGTCCTCCACGCATTCCTGAGAATAACGTCTTGACAGATATACCTACAGTCCGCCATCTTGAGTCCCTAAATGTTCGTAATCAGCAAAAATCAAAACCTCGAAAATGACACTCGAAATTGACATACAATGTGTCAAAGTACTCTGTCAATCTGTTAACGTCACTTTTGCGCGGGAGCACTTCAGTTACGGACACAGAGTATATTGTACCAATAGAAAGCATGGACAAGTTAGTACATTATTTGCACGTCTGTGGCGTTACATAGGGTGCCATCTGAAAACCAGCGCTGCGCAACTATTATTGGTTGTGCAGCTTTATGCTGAGATGGTGACCTATTTGGCACTTACGTAATTTTTAGTTTTAAGTTACCTAATTAATCAGACTAATTTTAAGTATGTGAGTGATTGCCAAATAAATTTCTTTCTTTCTTTCTTCTTTCTTTCTATATTGACGTATTTGAAAATTTCAAGTCTGCCATCTTTGATCGTCGTTAAAATGGTCGTCAAAATCGATATCAGACAATTGCCGGGAAGCAATCGTACGATGGGTAACTGCCGACTTCCAACTGATCGTGCGTAGTCGCAAAACTGACAGCAGGGAATGGCCGGCAGGTCAAAATCACTTTCATGTGTGGGCGCTGTCAGCTTAGGACTGCAGGCCGCCCGATAGGATCTGAAACTGCAGGCGGACTAATCGTGGGTCCTTAAGACTATATCATCAATTTAGCGAACCCGATCCTCGAAATTTCATCGAAATTCTTGACAGATATACAGTCAGACGGATAACGAGCAGATCCTAAAAGGTAGCTAATGTCACAAAGGCTTATAACTAATAAAATAAAATGAAGATTCTCTACAGTAAAACCAACGAAACGAGAGAAAAAAGTAAACACAGTTTTAGCGGTTCCAAACATTTTTATTTGAAAATTATTACGTTATCACTACAAGCGCATTCTGACAGGAATGAAATTGCTCATAAGATGGCGGATCTGACAGTTTAGAACCACTGTACTGACAGCTTTCCTGTACTACGAAACACGCAACGACAGCTGTCGCTTGAGCATTGTCGCGTTCGGACATATGTGCGCAATAATCGCTAGTTATCGCAACGTAACTCAGTAATGGTCGCTTTGTTTACCTTTTTTCTCTCGTCTCGTTGGCTTTACTTTAGAAAAGGGTGATTAATTTCCGTTACAATGAACGCCCTAATGACGTCCTCAAGACAGTTCTGTTACCTAATAGCAACACAATGATGCAACTTAGATTTGAACGTATTATAACAATAGTATACAAAGTTCGTGGGAAACTCGAGATGAACTGATGAATACACCTGATTGATGGGGTTTTTCGTTATATTTCTATAAGAAAAGTAGCCTAAATTACGCGCCCATTATCGGCATCAGCGAGCTTCAGGATTTTTTTTGGCCAAGGATAATGGATCTTATCACTATCATCATAAAATTGAAATTTCAATGACGATCGTCGACTATTGTCGGCATTGATCGGCATTCTGCAGTTTTATGGTTACCAATTAATGTTCAACCTTATACCTATAAAAATAAGATCTATTGTTATTCGACAAATATAAATCCTCATGCTTGCCGGCACTGGGCGCCTGCCCTTACTTAGCAACCTATTGGAAGTTCCATCACAACAAAATTTAATTACATAGTAGGTACATACATACATATAATCAGGCCTTACCCCCTGAGGGTCAGGCAGAGGTGAATTAACACCCACATTTCACCAATAATTGTAGTCGGTCCCATGTAATAGGCGGTGAGCCTATTGCCATAATATTCGGGCACTATTGTTGACTCGAGCCTATATCTGAGGCTGAGTCTGGGCTGTATATATCTGTCTGATGTTAAACAGCGCTATCCATTAGTCGCCTTGTACGGACCCGCATGGGAGGTCTTGGGGTGGCCCAAATTCTTCTCTGCCGGGAACCACGCGTTACTATTGGGAAGAAAACGTCTCACTAGTTCCGCCACGGAACCATTCTGAAAAAAGTCTCACTAGTTCCGCCACGGAACCATTCTGAAAAAAGTCTCACTAGTTCCGCCACGGAACCATTCTGAAAAAAGTCTCACTAGTTCCGCCACGGAACCATTCTGAAAAAAGTCTCACTAGTTCCGCCACGGAACCATTGGGAGAAAAGTCTCACTAGTTCCGCTAAGGAACTACTGGGAATATCTGTAAATACCCGAAAGGGTAGGCAGAGGTGTACCTACTAGCACGTAGCACCTACATTTCGCCAATTACGATTTTCGATCCCATGACGTAATAGGGGGCGAGCCTATTGCCATCTAGCGGGCCCTTTGTCTTGGGCTGTATGTTTACTGTCAGATGGACAACCCTATCCTTTCAGCCTTCACAGAGACAAATAGTTGAGATTATTTGATTCAAGCAGATTTTTTTTTTCAATTAAATTCTCGGTAGTACTAAACAGATAAAATAAAAAAGTATTTATCCTTTCTTTCCCTACAAAAGTCGGCCAAGTGCAAGTCGGACTCGCGCACCGAGGGTTCCATCACTTCACAACCCAAAGGGGCCCATCTCGAAAGAGATGGTCCTGGGTCTGCCGGGGTGCGAGAGATATGCTGCAATCTCACCTCCGGCAACCAAGGACCCAAGACGACGTGCGTTTTAGTCGGTGCGAGTCCGACATAACCGCCTCCACCGGCTCCGTGGGGATTTTGCGCACGATAAAAAAAAGGGTTCCGTCACTTATACTACATATGCTACACAAATCGAATACATAGGGAAAAAGTTCCCCCTGTAAGAGAAAGACTGCGGGTTCGAGTCCCGCCCGAGATGATTCTTCTTTTTCCCTATGTATTCGATTTGTACCTATAGTTAGCATACTTAATGCTGTAAAAATTCATTCAATACATAAACTACAATATATTTTGATTGCATTAACTTAAAAGATTGATTTTTGCACAGCTTCAAGACGATATAGACCTGAGTCTCTCTCTCTGGAACTAGCTACGCTCTTGTCGGTGGAGTAATCGCCACTCTTCTCTCTGCTCCGCCAATCCTTTCACCTCCTGATACGATGTGACTTGTATCTTTTCCTTTATCTGTGCCATAAATGTTCCTCTTGGCCTACCTCTTCCTCTCTTTCCTTCTACCTTCCCCTCTATGATGTTTCTTATGAACAAGTCATGTCTTATCAGGTGGCCAATCATCTTTTCTCTTCGGTTCTCGATTATTCTCAATAAAGACCTTCCCTCTTGCACCCTATTTAGTACTCTTTCGTTCGTCATCTTTTCTGTCCAGCTTATCCCCTCCATTCCTCTCCAGCACCACATTTCGAACGCTTCCAGCCTGTCTCTGTCCCCCTTTGTCATTATCCATGTCTCACATCCATAGAGTGCAATGCTCCAAACATAAGTTTTTATGAATCTCTTCCTTATTAATAATGAAATATTTTTTGTCTTGAGTAAATGCTTCTTGTTGTTGAATGCTTGCTTAGCTATTGCAATTCTGGCCACTATATCCTGTGCACACCGCGAGTCACTGTTCAAAATACTACCGAGATACCTAAAACTATCCAGACCTGAGTATGTGGTATGATACCTCCCTCCACACATTCCTGAGAAAAAAGTTTTGACAGATAGACGGACAGACAGACAGACAACGAAGAGATCCTATGAAATTTCGTTTTTTCTCTTGAGGTACGGACCCTTATAAAGTGTAATTGAATATTAATTCCACTCCGATGGACGTCTAAGGACGTCAAGATATTTATATAATCTAATACCAATATTATGACGCCATTGTTAAAATACGTGATGTGCAAAAGCGAGTCGTGAGAAACTCATTTCAAATAATAGACAGCCTCTGTGGCGTGGCGGTAGTGCACGCGACTGCCACGCAGGAGGCGCGGGTTCGATCCCCGCTCAGTGCAAATATTTTTATGCATGAATATGGGGCTATTTGCATTGGTCTGGGTGTTTCTATTTATAATATGTATGTATTTACAAAAAAAAAGTATATAAGTATGTTTATCCGCATTCTAGATTCATAACACAAGCTATACAAGCTTACCATAGGTCTAGATAGCGTTGTGTAGAATGTAAAAAATACCGATTGACCTTAATTGACCCTAATCTGTCAGCAAGTTCCATCGAAATCGGTTTAGCCGTTTCACAGATTAATAAATAAATAGGTTAGAGAAGAAACCGGTAAATTTAAAAATGTGTTAACTTATGAATTAAAACTACTTTTTAACCGACTGCAAAAAAGCCGTACATTCAATGTGAAAGTAATGGAGGGTAGGCGCTTAAAAAATGTTCCCCGCACACTGCGCGACGCTCACAGGCCAGTCAAGTCGTGACCACGGGTGCTGTAAGTCACCCGAAACGTCGGCAAAAGTAAGTTTTCGAAAATTTATCGCGTGAAGTCCCGAACTATTTATGAACGGAATTTTATTATTAACGGATTCAATGGCGATTAATTTATTATTAGATATATTTACACTAGCTAACTCTGTGAACTACGTACCGGCAATTTTTTTCCGCCGTCTGATCCCGTTCCCGCTGCACCCTCTACTATATTAAGCATACATATATGTATATCAACCTTCATCTTTTATTACTATATTATATTTAAACCGCTTCAAATTCCGTTGCGTAGTTTTAAAGATTTAAGAGGACTTCCTAGCTAGCGAATGATCCTATTGCCGTCGCCCCCGTCTCACTCCTGTCCCCGTAGAGTGCGATAAGGATAGCCGCAGCTCAGACCGATTATATCATATTTTTTTTGGGCAAAATCGAGGTTTTTTTAGCGAAAACTACGCCGACTTAAATATTTTTGACACCGTTTTATTAGGAAATAGCGTAAATAGCGTTCCTGTTATTTTTTATAACGTTTTCGAATTTGTCTGCTAGTCCTCCAAACATGATAAGAATTAGTCATTTTTTATCATCTTTAGACGATCATATTTTCTTATTTTATTGACTGCCGACAAAAATAAAATAACAGGGACATGCGTACAGAAGATCTTGATTTTACGAAAACAAAACTATTGTTCTAGAAGCAATATTCAGGGATGAAAAAGGGGAGAACGGTACTATCGAGAAACAGTTGCTAGGTAGTCTTCTTAAGCATATTTAAGGACGGATAGACAGTGACTTTGTTTTATACCTACTATGTACCTAGTGATGATGTGTACCAAATACCTACATAATATACTACTTAGTTGTACTGTAATTGTCATGAATACCTATATTTATTACTTAAATGTACCTACTTAATGAGATGCATACTGTGAGGAAGTAAATAAAATATTTTTCTTTCTTCCTTTCTTTCTTTAGTCGTTAGTAATGAATGACTGTAGATGGATGGTAGTTGTCACATGTTTGAAGTGTAATTTATCTCATAGTACTTACCCGAATTATAAATAAATAAATATAAATAAATATTTCCCAACATTCCACACAACGCTATCTAGACCCATGGTAAGCCTAGCTTAACTAGCTTGTGTTATGGAATCTAGAATGCGGATAAACAAACTTAAATATATATTTTTTTTGGTAAATACATACATATTATACATAGAAACACCCAGACCAATGCAAATAGCCATATTCATGCATACAAATATTTGCACTGAGCGGGAATCGAACCCGCGCCTCCTGTCACGGAGGCTGTCATGTCAATTATGGTGAACTAGCTTTTGCCCACGGCTCCGCCCGCGTGGATGTCGGTTATCGCGACCAAACATACATAGCCTATTTTTTAATCCAGGGTGTCAACTAACTCCGTACCAAATTTTATACAAATCGCTTCAGCCGTTTAGACGTTTTTTAGGTGCGGAAAATCCCCGTGGATACTCTTTCTACCGGAGCCGGTGGGGGAAGGTTATGTCGGACTCGAACCGACTTATACGCACGCCGTCTGTGTGTCGAAGTGCAAAGCCGAAGGTGAGGTTGTTGGATCAAGTTGGTTAAAGAAAAGTGAGCTTCTTATGTTTCAGATGTGCCAGAGGTCTTGCTTGGTGGGGTTGGATTGTACTGAGTAAAATCTTTCAAGTACTTGGGCCACTGGGTCACAGACGTGCTCAGGGATGACTTAGATGTTGAGAGGGAGCGTAGGTCGCTAGCTATCAGGTGTAACATGGTTGTCCGGAGGTTTGCACGTTGTACGTATACAGTTAGTGACTCTCTTTAAAGCCTTCTGTCAGTCCTTGGTCTGAGAATTAATGAATTTTAATTTAATATCCCTCGTACCTCGGCTTACCCAAGGCCGTCTCTATCAGACTAGTCCTCTTTGGGAAGGGGGACCACGGAGTCCCTAACTCGTCCCAAGAAACGGGGAAGGCGTGCCAAGCGCGCCGTCACCGCGGCCTTCTTCTACTGGTGTGACAGGCGGCTCCACCCGTCACCCTCAGGCCTGCGCTCATGAGGGACGGAGGTCATTCTGCTACCTCCGACGCCCGAGTTGCCTCTGCTCGCAGGCAGCGAGCTGTGCGAGTCTCATTCGCTCTTGCCGCTGCCGCTGCCAAGCCGTTTAGACGCGAAAGCGTGTAAAAAACATCCATCCATATTCAAAATACAATTCAAAAATCATTTATTCTGCATAGCTCATTAAATATGCACGTACAAAACGTCAATATAAAATAAATATTAAATACTAGTTTAGCAAATGGATCACGGTTCGAAACGTGGCCCAGATCTGAGAAGACTCCGGCAAGAAACTCAGCAGCCATTTTTTTTTGTCTATTTACAAACATTTACTTAGTCTAAATACTTATGGTCTAGATACAGTGCTTTGCTTCAGTATTATAGCTGAGCGAACACATCATTTCCAAGCTTGTTTATCATCTAAATATTCTTGGATTTTATGATAGCCTTTCTGGCACATTTTACTCTTAACTGTATTTTTTAAATACTTATTAACTATGTTTATAATATTAGTAGCATTGTTACTATTTATGCTGAATGGGTTTTTTATATAGGGATTCTATTTTCCCAAAGGGTAATTTTATATTACTTCCGCTACAATGAACGTCTAATGACGTCGTCAAGATATAATATTACCTAACAACGATATTATGATGCAACGTAGATACGAACGTATTTTAAGTTTTAACAATAGTACGCAAAGTTCGTGAGAAACACAATACGAAACTTTAGCAATTAAAACGGATATAGATTTTGTTTGAAACGGATCTTGTGAACTACAAAATGTTATTTCTTCGTCTGCTTCAGTCACATCTGAAGCTTTCGCCATGAAGTCTGGGGTCCACTTCATCAGTCTATCTGTGGATTTGGCTAAACTTCAATATTTTCCATGAAACCACTTAATCTCCTAAAGTAAAGCCAATGAGACTAGAGAAAAAAGGTAAACCAAGCGACCATTACTGAGTTACGTTGCGATAACTAGCGATTATTGTCTCTGACCTTGTCGCACATGTCACACGTACGCGACAACGAGTAACAGCTGTCGTTGCGTGTTTCGTAGTACAGGAAAGCTGTCAGCACAGCGGTTCTAAACTGTCAGATCCGCCATCATAAAGAGCAATTTAATTCCTGTCTGGAATGCACTTGAAGTGATAAATGTTTGGGACCGCTGAAACTTTGTTTACCTTTTTTCTCTCGCTTCTTTGCAAATAGTATTCATGAATACAAAATATTATAAAACACAGAGAGAATCAAATCTGTATCCTCGTGCATAGCAGTCGAATGCTCCATCACACCACAGAGGTCGTCAACAAGCAGTTACAATTACATAACAAAAAAAAATGTTTGTCATTTTCTCTATGGTTCTCACGGCGGGAAACTGAAGATTGTTTTGCAAATAGTGACACTAATGACAGTTTGTTTATACATTGACCCTCCTATTTCTTATAATAACTTACTTATATGAAGGTTAATTTAATCTCAAATACGGAAACTTGTGCTCTGTTTTGTATTTCCGTATAATATCGATCTAATAAATATTCGTTTTACGCCATTTACGAGATCCTTGCTTTAGTCCCGGTCGCGTATAAGTTCACCTTGATGTAGGTACGAAAAGGCCCGGTTGTAGTGATTTTAACATTTTTAAACACATTTAACAACAATTTGTTAGCTTTATTATAATATATTATGTTTGTAAACTAAAAGTAGCTAAACTGACTAAACTATGTCATCTATTTTGTTGACTAAATGTGATTCTCAAAATATAATAAAATAAATCTAGATACCAGTAATAAATATGAATCTATAAGGAATCTATTTATAAACTTATTAGCCGGTCAAATGCATTGATAAAACAACAGTTATTTTGTTATTGTTATGATATATAAACCAAAACGATCATGGCGCGCTTCCGCCCGGGTTGACGTTTGACCTGCTAGCAAGAGTGAGATGACTCTCGTGTCGACGGTCGATAAGCAACGATTGTAAGTCAATACTCACCGTTATTACAACTGCATACCTACTGTGTTTTATGTGTCTACAAACTGTAATTGTGGAATAGTACCTATCTATTAATAATTACTTATTGTTGAATATCCCGGCTTTCATTTCTTGACCCTTCTAAAAAATTGTATAGTAAATTGCGCCAAATCGTATTCATAAAGCAGGCTAAGCCGCCTAGGGACGTATAAGACCGAAACACGATTCATAATATTTGCCTCGTTAGAAATTAGCGTCTAACGTAGCTCTAAATGCTCCAAATCGCTATTTTAAACATGTTTTACACTAAGACGCCATTATCAAATAATGTCAAAGTTTGTGTTTAAAAATACTGAGGTCACGAACACCCTCGAGCCTTTGCAGATGCGTAGAGATATTGCGTCTTTGGCAGTATTCTACCGTCTCTACCACGGTGAATGTTCTGACGAACTCTTCCAATTAGTCCCACCCTCTCCTTTCCTACACAGGACGACACGTGCAGGGCTAAAATGCCATCCATATACGGTGCAGAGTATACCAGCTAAAACCAAGCGTTTCAGTGACTCATTCCTATGCCGCACCATTAAGACCTGGAACTCCCTGCCAGCTCACGTGTTTCCTTCTTCCTACAGTCCCGGGTCCTTTAAGCGGGGCGTGAAAAGGCATCTAACGAGGCCGTCAAGCTGAGTGCCCCCACTGTTAACATGGTACATGTTTCCGATGGTGACCCTCTTTCCGAGTCTTTGCCTTTAGCTTAACATCAGGCGAGGTGAAGTCAAAATGACGTGTCCTATATTTAAAAAAAAATAGCATTAAATTATCTAGGGACTGGTAAAGTTACATTTCATCATGCTGATATAATTTTATTCAAAAAACTTAACAAAAGACATATAAAATTCACTAAATCGCTGCAATATAGGTACTCGTAGCACGGGGTGGTATTGCGGTGGACGAGCTTAAATTCACCAAGCATAGATATTTATTGCAAAACAATTCGCACAATATATGTAGGTAATATGTATAAATTTGTATAAATCTCAGATAATCTATCGAATCCCGTGCAATAAATAGAAAATCAATCTAAGTTCTTTATATAGTCCATGAGTAGAGCATCTGTAATAGTATATTTTTGGATTGTTATTGCAATATATTTAACTTTATCGACTGGTAATGGACGGCGTAGAACGAATGTTTACTTGATTGATAGAATAGTAATATATGTTTCCTTGCGTTTCTAACTATCTATCTATACATGTATATAAAATTGCTTGTCCCGACTGACTGATTCATCAACGCAGAGCCTAAACCGCTGGACCTACAAACTTGAAATTTTGACAATAGACGCATTTTATGATGTAAGCATCCACTAAGAAAGAACAGAAGAAGACGTTTGTATGGAAAGTTCGTCATTTAGGTCACTATCAAATATGGAATACGATATTTTCCCGGGCGAAGCCGGGACGGGTCAATCATTACTATGATATAATGGTCTAGTGTTCGTGTCTGTACCTTTATTAGAGATATTAAAATAATAAAATACCTACAAATCCAGGCGCGGATCCAGGGGGGGGGTCATGGGGGTCATGACCCCCCCCTGGGCAGATCGTCTTCTGATTATTTTCTTAATCCCATATAGGTAAGTCATGCATATACCTACCTAGTTATGACTATCTCACTCCCCACATATCCAGCCCGCGCCAGTCGCGCGAACTGGCCGCTCACTCTGTTCAAAAAATGAACGAAATACCTACCCGCGAAACGCACCCGAACGACTAACCCCGTCGGCCCCGGCCGGCCTTCGAGCCGATCATTGCATTGCTCCTCATTATGGAATAGGGAGGCAAACGAGCAGACGGATCGCCTGATGGTAAGTGATCACCCCCACCCATGGACACTCGCAACTCCAGTGGAGTCACAAGTGCGTTGCGTTCCTTTCAAAAGAGAGTGCGCTCTTTTCTTGAAGGTTTGAGGGTCGTATTGGTCCGGAAATACCGTTGGCGACAGTTCACTCCACAGTTTAGTTGTGCGAGTCAGAAAGTTTCTCGAGAAACGCATAGATGTGGACTGCCAACCGTCCAGATGGTGAGTGTGGAAATGCTGTCGCGTGGAACGATGGTGGAAAGAGGCGGCGGGGATCAATCCGAACAATTCCTCAGAGCACTTCCCATAGTATAGGCGATAGAAGATGCAGAGCGAAGCCACATCTCTACTCAGTGCCAAAAAGTCTAGCCGGTTTGAAAAATCCTGGCAGCTGACGATTCGAGTCGCTCTCCGTTGGATGCGGTCCAGAGAGAGAAGTTGGCACTGAGGTGCTCCTGCCCAGAGATGAGAACAGTAGTCCATATGTGACCATACTTGCGCCTTATAAAGTTGTTGGCGGTGAGCCGGAGTGAAATACTGTCTCGATCTATTGAGCACACCAAGCTTCTTAGAGGCTAATTTAGCTTTAGTTCTGAACCGGTTGACCCTTGACCACACCGTGCGACATCTGTCAAAACCGGGCGGCTTAGTGGTGGTGTCAGGTACCAGGTCCTTCCAGGGATAGTGCTGAAACGTCTCCCACGACGCCCGCCACTGCTCTCCACGGCCGAATTCCTCCATAAGGACCCTATCGAACTAGATTAGGGACCCTGAGATCAGGCGGTCGCGCAGCAGGTTGTCAATTGTCCTTTGTGCTGGCATCGGCTCTCCGTTGGTCACCTGCCAGTATTTTTTCCAATCGTTAGCCGCAGCTTGATACCCTCGTAGTTCTGGAGGCGGGATGTGCGCCAGAACAAGAAGCCATGGTAGTGGAGTAGATTTAATTATCCGTGTTATGGTGCGCATGGCTTCATGTAATTGGGTATAAATTTTGTGGGTGTGCACGCTTCGGTACCACACTGGCACGCAGCATAATGCCACAGAGTACATGAGAGCTATTGCTGATGTTCGAAGGACGGAAACTTTGGCCCCCCCAACTCGTGCAGAGCAAGCTCGTATACAGGGCATTGATCGTACTGTCATCCGCATAACAATGAATGCTGCTAATTTGCAGCATGTCATTGACATGCAGGAGAAACAGAGTAGGCGATAGCACACAACCTTCCAGGAACACCAGCATTAACAGATATAGAGCCTTTTTTTTCGTGCGGAAATCCCCTCGGATACCTCCCCTACCGGAGCTGGAAGGGGAGGCTATGTCGGACTCGAACCGACTAAAACCGCACGCCGGTTGTGGGTCGTGGTGCTAGGCCGGAGGTGAGGTTGTCATCGACATATCCCTTGCACCCCGGCTGACCCAGGGCCATCCCTTACGGTCTGGTCCTCCTCAGGAGGGGGGACAACGGTGTCCCCGACTCGCCCCCGGAACGAGGAGGCGCGCTAACAGATATAGAGCCAGAGCATTCACCGTCGACTACGACTTTTATGCTTCTGACTGTTAAAAAGCTAGCAATCCATTCGCACGACTTCTGGGGAAGCCCATAGCCCATAGGAAATAAGCTTTAATAAAAGTGCTTTGTGCCAGACCCGATCAAAGGCCTTCGCTATGTCTAAACTAACCGCCATGGCTTCTCCCTTGATCTCGATCGCCTGTGCCCAATGATGTGTCAAGTATACTAGTAGATCACCAGCTGACCGACCCCTACGAAAACCGTACTGCTGGTCACTGAGCAGCTGATAACCCTCAAAATACCGAAGGAGCTGGCAGGTGATAATGGACTCCATTATCTTCGAGAAAAGGGAGGTAATGGCTAAAATAGTAGTTTTTTTTATTAGACAGACCTTAAAATCTGCCTCATGTTTGATGGTGTTTATTAATTGTGCCCAAATCTTGAAAACAACCTAGTTGAGAGGTGAGATGTGGTGCTTAGCTCAGGTTTAGCGTCGGTAGATGGCGCTGTTATAAAGAGTCCTATAGTCCCTTTACGAATGTATTCCGGGCGAAGTCGGGTCCCAGGCCGCATTTTGCTTGTAGGTACATATGTATAACTAATAAATACGTATTTTTTTAATAAGTATCGTTTCAGAATTTTAATTATAGAACTTTACCTATTTTTTTAAAACTTTCAGTAGGTACATATTGTACCTTAATGAATTCGAGTTTTGACTTCGAACTATGACCCCCCCCCTGGCTGGAAAGCTGGATCCGCCCCTGTACAAATCAATAGCTTGTCTAGTTTAGTATCCATAAGTCCACATCACATTTTGATGAATTGAAACAACAATGTGCAAGGCAATCGAGTGCCATCCAAAAGTCAAATGGACTCATTCGGTAGGAACGTTATACCTATGACGTCCTTCGACATTTTTGACACCCCGCGCGTCTCTCTTCCCACCCGCATTCGGCGACGCGTTTTTATTAGGAGAAATATCAATAGGGCATCTCCGTTACTTAATCATATTCTGTCCTCCGTGGCTGAAAATGATCTTAATTTGAATGTTTTTCTATAGCATTTATTATGCTAACTTTTAAGTTCGAAAAACATCGCAAAAAATGAAATGCTCAAGTGAGACTTGAACTCACGACCTTTTCCTTACAGGGGGAATGCTCTTCCAACTGAGCTATTGAGCCAATCTCTTAACTCTTACTTCTTAGGTTTCCCCCCTCCAGGGCACTGACTGACCTCCGTCCCCCATGAGCGCGGGCCTGGGGGTGACGGGTGAAGCCGCCTGGCACCTCAGCAGAAGCAGGCCACGGCGACGGCGCGCTGAGAAGCGCGCCTCCCCATTCCAGGGTCGAGTCGGGGACACCGTTGTCCCCCCTCCCGAGGAGGGCTAGACCGTAAGGGATGGCCCTGGGTCAGCCGGGGTGCGAGGGATATGTCGATGACAACCTCACCTCCGGCCTAGCACCACGACCCACAGTCGGCGTGCGGTTTTAGTCGGTTCGAGTCCGACATAACCTCCCCTTCCGGCTCCGGAAGGGGGGTATCCGAGGGGATTTCCGCACGAAAAAAATAAAAATAAAAAAAAGGTTTCCCCCCTCCTGTTGACTGATTATTCTGATATTTGGTACACACCTTCAATTCGGACAATAATACAATTTAAATCAATAAAACATTTTGATTTGCCTATAATACCTAACTAACTTTCAAACTCTCGCGTTCCATGATATACAATAACAATAACGGGAATTAAACACGATCATGGTATAGGTACATACGTACCTTTGATTTGCCTGACGTTTCTACCAGGTTACACCGGCCGTGGTCACGCGCTGCCTGGCTCAGTAGTACACGCCCGCCATCATCTACCCACACATTCTCGATATTTTGTTCCCTGTATGTGTAACCTGGTCGAAACATCAGGCAAATCAAAGGTACGTATGTACCTTTACCATAATAGTGTTAATTCCCTTTAATACCTTAGTTTCAAGGTCTTGAGAGACTTTGTAGTCAATATATTTCTGACGTCCTAACTTCGCAAGGGTACAAGTTGTCCATTCTTCAAATATTTATTTAGGATGAACTACTTATAATATTATTTTTTCGAACAAAATATTAAAACAACAGAGAAAACCGTATCAAAATCCGTTAGCGTGGTTCAAAAAAGAAAAAAAAAACCTACCGTAGAAGCGTACAATACGCGCCACATGACTTTTTTTGTACGTCACGTAAAAGTCAATGACTTCACTAATTACAACTAGGATGGAACAAAAAAACTTAATAAATATCTCAATTCAATAATTTCTTCGTTAAAATAAATATATTTAACTAAGCTTATTAAATCCTGTTATTATTTTATCGTTTTAATTTTATTTTTAACCAGCTGACCCAATGAACTTCGTATCGCCATTCCCGCTGCACCCTATACTATATTAAGCATGTATTATACATATACACCTTCCTCTTGATGTATTCTATCTACGAAAAGAAACCGCATCAAAATCTGTAGCGTAGTTTCAAGATATAAGCATACTTACATAGGGACGGATAGACGCGGGAAGCGACCTTGTTTTATACTCTGTAGTGATTCATTTTGAGAACTTTGCTGGTCAAGATGGAACTGATGTTCACTGTATAAGACCGCATAACAAATCGATAGCATTTAGTCATCCTTGGAATTCCCAACACAGTACAAAGTTACCCTTACCTCGACTAGGGGACGTTTAGTTCGTGCACTTAAATTCCATAGAGCAATTAAAAAAAATGTATAATGCCGTTTTCAGTGCTGTTATTATAATGATGGTCTGAGTCGTGAGGTGACGCATCCGACTCCAGCCATGACCGCGCGAAAATCACGATTACTTTGTCGAATAGCGAATAATTTTAGTTTAGTGTTGTGTTGTTGGATTTTCGGATATCCGGAGACTTTTTTAACTGTTTTGAAAAAGGAAAAGGTTCTTAATTCGACACGTATTTTTTGTATCTGTTAGGCAATTTCATACCAAATTATGAATAGATTTTTATGATTCCTTTTTTTTGTTGGAAAAGGGATAAGGTTAGTCACGTGTACAGGGAGACGGTATGCAGTGATGGGATCCTGGAGAAATTGAATTGACCGTGCGAAAATCACGATTACTTTGGCGAATAGCGAATAATTTTAGTTTAGTGTTGTGTTTTTGGATTGTCGGATATCCGGAATTTTATAACCGTTTTGAAAAAGGAAGAGGTTTTTAATTCGAAACGTTGTATTTTTATGTGTTTGTCACGCAATTTTATACCAAATTATACCAAATAGATTTTTATGATTCTTTTTTTGGGATACTTAAGGTTAGTCCCGTGTAAGGGTGGTGATATTTGTATTTTTATTTTGTCCCGCTCCTGCCTAGGCCGTAGGTAGCAGCCTCTCCCCTGTTAGAGAGAGGTGCTTCCATCTCCGTTGCTCAGGGTGTACTACACGGAGTTACCCGACCAATTATATGCATGCATACATACAAATCACGCCTTTAACCCCGGAGGGGTTAAGGCAGAGGTGAATTAACACCCACATTTCACCAATTATTGTAGTCGGTCCCATTCCCGTGTAATAGGGGGTGAGCCTATTGCCATAATATTCCGGGCACTCTTGTTGACCCGAGCCTATATCTAAGGCTGAGTCTGGCCTGTATAATATCTGTCTGATGTTAAACAGCGCTATCCCTTAGTCGCCTTCACAACGCCGTATGGGAAGAGCTGGGGTGGACCAAATTATATTCTGCCGGGAACCGACCAAGCACCCCAGTATAAGTACCTACTGGTATATAAAAAATAAGGATACAACTTAACGTCCAATATTACTTTAATCTTTATACCTTGATATCTTTAATTATGAGTGTAATTAGCATTTTAAACGCCTCAACACAAATGTTTATTCATTTTGGTACATTAATATGAAGCATTAAAGCATCTAGATTGTGAAGACCAGTTTTTATACATTTGCGGTATCTGCGGTACCCTAGTGGTATATATACCCGGCAGGAACCTTCTTATTGAAGAACCCCATATTGTAGATAGTTCATTCTACAACTTAAGCGTCCGGAGGATTAACAAGTACTGCCGGATACACAAAGCCGGGGTGGATCGGCTACATGGAGAAGGAAATGATAGTGGAGTTGTTGCAAGGCAATCGAGTCGCGTGCCATCCAAACGTCAAATGGACTCATTCGGTAGGAACGTTATACCTATGACGTCCTTCGACTTTTGACACCCCGCGCGTCTCTTCCCACCCGCATTCGGCGACGCGTTTTTATTAGAAGAATTATCAATGGGGCATCTCCGTTACTTAATCATATTCTGTCTTCCGTGGTCGGCTAGTTAATTAATAATTACTGATATTTTTTCGGACACGCAAGAATTTGTGGTTTTTATGACACTTTCTGAGACATTTCAGACATTTGCAGACGCGTAGAGATGTAACTAGCCGCGTGGTTCCCGGTCCGGCAGAGTAGAATTTGGGCCACGCCATCTCTTCCCATGCGGTGTCGTACAAGGCGACTAAGGGATAGCGCTGTTTAACATCAGACAGATACAGCCAGACTCAGCTCACTCAGCCTGCGAGAGATATGCTTTTGGCAATCTCACCTCCGGCAACCAAGGACCCAAGACGGCGTGCGTTTTAGTCGGTTCGAGTCCGACATAACCACCTCCACCGGCTCCGTGGGGGTGGTATCCGTGGGGATTTATCGCCCGATAAAAAAAAAAAAAGCTCACTCAGCCTAAGATACATGACTCGAGTCAACAATAGCGCTCGGAATACGGCAATAGGCTCACCCCCTATTACGTGGGTCCGAATACAATAATTGGTGAAATGTAGGTGTTAAATCACCTCTGCCCAATCCTCCGGGGATAAAGGCGTGATTATATGTATGTATGTATGTAGATGTTACTTCCTTGGCAGTATTTCACCGTCTCTAAAATAGTGAATGTTCTGATGAGCTCTTCCAATTAGTCCCACCCTCTCCTTTCCTACACAGGACGTGGAGGATTTAGATATCACCCGCATACGGTGTAGAATATTCCATCAAGAGCTAAGCAGTTCGGTGACTCTTTCGTCTGCCGTACCATTAAGACCAGGAACTCCCTGCCAGCTCACGTATTTCCTTCTTCCAACAGTTCCGGGTGCTTTAAGCGGGGCGTGAAAAAGCATCTGATGAGGCTGTCAAGATGAGTGCCACCACTGTTAACATGGTACATGTTTGTAGTAAGCCTCTTTCTTGAGACTTTGCCTTCAGCTTGCCAACAGGTTTGCATCAGGATATAAATTAAAAAATAACATAACATAACATTAACATAACATAAACTCACGCCTGTATTCCCCGAAGGGGTAGGCAGAGGTGCTAGCACCCACATTTCGCCAGTTTATGTTTAGGTCCCAATGTAATAGGTGGCGAGCCCATTGCCATTAACCGGGCACTTATAAACCTGCGATAAATACACACATAACTTCGAAAAGCATCGAAAAGTCATTGGTGTGTACCATGGTAAGCCTGGGATCGAACCCGAGACCTCGTCTCAACAGTCCATTACCCATACCACTAGGCTACCGCAGATTAAAAAATAACATTATTGTTTTAAATGTTCGTGCTTTGATATCGTTACAATAAAAATATTCTAAAAAAGAATATGTTTGTTATATTATGTTCTTAAATTAAAACACACGAGCGGCCAGTGGCGACTGGAAGTTTCCGAACGACATAGGTACCTGTTTAAATTAGCGCCATATTGGAAATTGCGTAATTCCGAATATTTTTCATCAAATGGAGGTCATCAATGATTTATTTATTGACTTGGTAATTTTTTTATATGACTTCTTAGGAAGGAGGTTCTTAATTCGATTATTCTGAGATTTATGATCTGATTTACGTGATTCTTTTTAACCTCTGACACAAAGAGTGGGGTGTTATAAGTTTCACGTGTTTGTCTGTCTGTGGCACCATAACTCCTGAACGGTTGAAACGATTTTATTTTTTAAACCGCATCGAAATCCGTAACGTAATTTTAAAGATATAAGCATACATAGGGACAGACAGACGCGGAAAGCGACTTTGCTTTATACTATATAGTGATGTATGTAGTTATTAATAGCTTCTTAATTTTTTATATTCGCTATTTATTTCATCATCTTGAATGTAACTGAGATTGACGTTCAGATGATAAAGAAACTACGAACGCTAACGAGCGTAATAGTAAAACTGCTAAAACTTACATAAAAAAGTTGAAAAATAAAAATTTTGAAAATGTTTACTGCAGCGCCCCCTAGTGTGTTATCACCGTAACGCCTATCTACAAACATGCACCAATCAAACCCAAACCAATAATTGAAAACTGCATCAAAATCGGACTAGTATTTTTGGAGAAAATTGGCTACATTGATTTGCATTAAAAATGCTTGCTGTAGCGCTCCCTGTTGAGTGTTAAGTTGTCATTCTAACACCTATCTAAGAACATGTTCCAATGAAAGCCGACCGAACCCATAACTAAAAACTGCATCAAAATTGAATTGGTAGTTTCGGAGAAAATGGCAACAAGGATTTGCACAAACAAACAAACACACAAACATCCTCTCACCCTAAACGCATATACCGTCTCCGTTCCGTCGTTGGTTAAAAAGAAAGTACAATATTAATTATGTTTGACCAATTACGTAAGTGACCAGTAGAGAGCGCCTCTGCTTCTTGTAAACGTCTCATGATGCGTATCGCACACGCTCACGCGACACTATGATTCATTAATTGGGTATTATCCTATAGTTAAAATAAATTATCTAACCGAGCTTATTAAATTAAGAATGCTAAAAGAGCGGTAAAAATTGCCTCGGTTCTAATTTTAAAGTTGTTATTTATTTTTAATCATCCACCCAATAAATTAAGAATGGTAAAAGAGCGGTAAAAATTGCCTCGGTTCTAATTTTAAAGTTTTCATCTTTGATTATTTATATATCTAGATGGAGTTTCAAATGCGTACAAACGTCTCAAAAAATATCAGTGTCTTCAATCTCATAGTACTTACGCGCAGCTCAGTGACGTTCGCGTCGGCTCGGTGACACAACGTAAAACCCGCGAAAAACATTAAATAAAAACTGTCAAAATATGGCGACTACCACTATCAAAGTGTGCCGGAATTAAAAAGGACGCCTAAATACTACTACACACATTACCTTTTATGAATAAAGTAACCAAAATACAAGTTAAACTAATAATTTTTTTCATCACAACAATATGTAATTTATCACGCGCCATATTTGTAAGTGTTGCCAGTTTTTTAAATTCATGGTTTGGTTCGATTGGGGGAGCCTTGTACCGATTGGGGGAGCATTGTCCCTCCTTTTTATTGATTTGGATTAGAACATTATTTACTGACTAAGGCAAAGCCAAAGGAGGGTTATGATTTTGACATGCAAGTGAATCCGAATCCGAAATCCGAAATCCGAAATCGAAATCGAAAGGAATCGCGTGGAAAGTACCCAGACAGTACCCGTTGACAGTAGGACGAGGCTCCATCTAGACATTATATAATCAAAGGTTTTCATTTATTTTTAGTCATCCACCCAACCTATTATAGTAAGTAACTGATTTGACTATTAAATTGTATGATGTCACTAAATCATTTTTCATACAATATCACCTAATAACTTATCGTTTTGACGTTTAGTAAAAAGTAACTAACTTGACTACATAGTCAGTAGAATATACAATTCACTTAAAACTGATCTTAAGCTACACGATTTTAATCGCCATTACACTACAGACGTGAACCCACTCCTAGCACAAGCAATGTAGCTTAGTTAGAGGGAATATTAGTAATTTCGGTTCTAATATTCTTTAAAAAAATCATCTATTTTTTACTTTCGAGTTGAAAATGAAATAAATCAAGTATAGTAAGGTATTTTTTCGAAATACTTTGTATAGATCCGATTCCATTATTTTTATTGCTTTGGAAAAGGTGCAGCGTGAAGAAAACCTGGTCGATCACCGTGGTCATCACAGAAATAGACCTCATAAAACGAGTTCATTAACTGAAGAAATCGCAGTCAAAATATTATGTTATTCCCAACAGTAGAAGCTTTACTTGGAGTAAAATGTACCGCTTGGGAGTGTCAAATGGCAAGCGCACGACAATACCGAAAAAAAAATACAATGTTTAATTACACTTTCTTCAAACCAAAGAAAGACTAATGCGAAATATGTACACGTTGCGAATAAGTAGACGAATATACAAAAGTTTGGCTGCAAAATCAATATGAAAAACACATTAAAGACAAAGACAGAGTGCGTGAAATAAAAATGCTGGAAAAGAGAATTCTACTGACTCTGAGACTATAGCAGTTTTCGATCTTGAGAAGGTTCCTTACGTTCCAAGGTCAGAAGTAGATGTGTGATAGATGTAGCCGTAAACTGGGATACTGTTATATGTGGCATTTAAAAATGGCCAACCGAGGGGCTATTGAAGTCTGTAGATGCTTACTGGTTTTGGAAAATTAACATAAACGCGATGTTTCCAAAATTTCATTGTACTCGGACAGATATCCCGGACCAAATCAGAATCGGTTAATATCAGAATAGGGAGACTTGATGCACGCCTGCATCGAGCGTAAGTTAAAAAGAAATATATTTTTATACACACTAGAACAAATTTATGCAGTAGTTAAGAATGCCAAAATTAGTAGCGAGAAATACAATGTCATCGAGATGGATTACTTCTTGAGGGCCAAAATTGGACCCAAGACTCGGCGGGGAAAAAACAAAACTTCATAGGTGGTACAAAATACAGATTCGACCCTGAATGGAGTTCAAACTGTTAATACCACCACTAGTCAAAATAAAATTACGTGTAATAATTACATTTTCTTCTTAGTATATAACACATTTAATAGTAATTTTCTTGTTGATTGCAATGATTTTGCACATAATGATAGGTATTATTAAAGAGGTACAATAAATGATAATATTATGACTTTCTACAATAAATAAGCTCCAATTATTTAGAGATATTTATGTAGGTAATAATCTAATTAAACTCCGTATTCATCATAATACAACCATATTCGTACAATGTTCCTACACAGCAATACGGAATACGTTTTTCAAATCGAACATTAAAATAACGTAATAACACTGCAAATGCTATTACTGTATGTGCCACACGTCCTTAAGGTCAGCGGACAACGTCGCAATAAACCATTGCTGTTTGATTGTTTTTATACTTTTTACCGGAATAAAACGACAATGGACTCATACGTCAAAAACTTTCAATGTATAAAACGGTATTCTGATTTTTTTCATTTTTGAGTTATTTCCTGTGCACCTTTCATTTTTACGTACATTTATGTCACTCCAGAAAAAAATAACACATCGTTTGACATATAAAGCGTTTTGATACATCTCGTAGTTTAGAAATTATTCAAGATTTTCACTAAATCTTTTTTCCTGGAAAATTGAGATTTGTCGATTGTGGCTTTATTCCCCGCAGCCATCGAAATATACAAATACCAAGATAATACAATTTAATAAACAAACAAGTACGTGTCGGACTCGCGCATTGAGGGTTCCGCAACTACTAACATAACATAACATAAACTCACGTCTGTATCCCGAAGAGGTAGGCAGAGGTGCTAGCACCCACATTTCGCCAGTTGCCACTAATAAGCTACATAAACCGCAATATATTTTGATTGTGTTGACTATGGTCTCGAGAACCGACATCCACGTGAGCAGAGCCACAGATACAACTATATCTCACAACAAAATGTACTTCAACGAAACAAGAAATGAATTGTCGTGTATACTCTGTTGAAGTAGGGTTACCATAAAAGAAAATTAATTAGCTCGTTTTCTATTACGTAATTCAAATAACAAGGGTTCTGGATATAATAGACCAAGAGCTCGTAACTGTCAAACCTACGTCATCTTTATTCGAGCTCCAATCACAGTTATAAGTGTTAGTAAACATCTCATATTAGATTATAAAGCTGAAGAGTTTGTTTGTTTGGTAACGTACTTAGGTCAGGAATTAATAGTCCGCTTATCGAGGAAGGTTATAGACTATCCATACTACTATTATAAATGCGAAAGTAACTCTGTCTGTCTGTCTGTATGTTACGCTTTCACGCCCAAACCACTGAACCGATTTTAATGAATTTTGGTATAGGGGTAGATTAGACCATGAGAAAGGACGTAGGCTATGTTTGGTCGCGATAACCAACAACCACGCGGGCGGAGCCGCGGGCAAAATATAGTATTTAATACTTCATCGTCATTTCATTAACAGAAATGGCAGTGGGCTGGCTGCGTCTGTCGAAGGACCGTTGGCCATTGGAGTAAACGAGTACAGAAATAAGTAATGTTGGACCTTAGGAAATGACATGGGCTATGTTTATTCGCGATAACCGACGTTTATGAGGACGGAGCCACGGGTAACACCTAGTACCTAATTAATCAAATATTTGATTGTAATGTATGTCTGAAAAGTAGTCTGACGTGAGACCACGACCTCTTAGACCACAATACAACCCATACATAATATTCATTACAATCATTCGGGCTTGAATCCATTCGAATTTCGAACGGATAAAGTTCAATATCACAAAAGACCTTTGTTAGGTAAGTACTATCGGTCTAGGTAGGTCATATAAAACCTGTTTGGTGTGGCAACATCTGAATTGTCTATGCTTCACGTTTAGTTTAAATTAAGAACGTTTTATTCTAAATAACGTTTATTTCAAGTATCTATTGTTAACGAAGATTACATTGTTTTTTTTGTATATTCATGACTGTATAATATAACAAAAGGTTTAAGCAGAAGTGTATTTTTAATTCCTACAATATCTTTTATTTCCTTTCTGCTTCTTCAGAGAAAAAACCTCAAGGGACAGAAACATAATTGACACCAAGTTGTAAGCGCTCATAACCGCTTTAAACAACCTTGCGGTTTTAATCAGTTCGCATCTGAATACCTACGTCACTGTAAGTCCCAGTGAGGTAATATTCGTGGGGGTTTCCACACGATAAATAAACCTGTCATGTGAGGTTGTCAGCAACCTCAATAACTCGAAAGATAAAGGCACATATTACTGCCGCGTAACCTAAGTGGGTATGGTGACTTAACTAGTGTCATTTGTGACCCCTAAACGTTGAAATGGCAGGGTCTTTAAACTACCCACGGCGTGGCGGCGAAAAGCGCGCTTCCCCATTCCGGGGGCTAGTCGGAGACACCGTTGTCCCCCCTCCCGAGGAGGGCCAGACCAGATAAGATGATGATTATAGTCGAAATTTAAAGCTAATTTTACATATCTAGCTGACCCGGCGAGCTTCGTACCGCCATTTTTTTCTTCCGCCCACGTGACGTCAAATACCGTTCCCGCTGCACCCTCTACTTTATTAAGCATACCTTCTTCTTGAATTACTCTAAAAGAAACAGTATCAAAATATGTAGCGTAGTTTTGAAGATTAAGCATACCTACATAGGGACGGACTTGCGCGGAAAACGACTTTGCTTCAAACTAAGTAGTGATGATGACCAGTAGTCCATCGCGGGGTTACATGGAAAATATCTGTAGCGTAGTTTTGAATATTTAAGCATACATAGAGACGGACAGGCGCGGAAAGCGACTTTGCTTTATACTTTGTAGTAATGATGACCAGCAGTCCAGCGCGGGGTTACAAGGCAAAATATCGTAATTTTTTAAATAAAACCACTTTTCACGGATTCTATCGCGATATATTTGTTATTGTTACTTTTTAACACGACGTTTCGGCTGCTTTAAAAGTAACAATAACAATAACAAATATATCGCGATAGAATCCGTGAAAAGTGGTTTTATTTCAATGAGTGACATTCGCGTAAACTTCAGAAAATATCATATCGTAATTTTGATGGTAAAACATCGGATAGGTATCTGTAGAAGATACGAAGTTCTCCCGGGGTGGTCACCATTGCATCCGCCGGAAAATGGCTGAAAATAGGCCAGTTAAGGACTGAGGGATGTCCTGCAAGGTACCTAGATTACATTAGGTACATATAGTAAATAACAAAATACATTATGTAATATTAAAATACACACGCAGTTTGTTATTCACTATTCACTGTATTAGAAAATCTCGAACTCATTCGAATATTTTCAGCTAGGTCTTCTCAAGCGTAATTTTTCGTTTACTACATATTATTTCTGTTATAATATCATTATATAACAAACAGTCTAGACAAAGAGTTGATAAATAAACAAAACGTCATTAAAATTATAATTAAAACAACGTCAGATGTAATTAACACACAACGATCGATGAATAAGAAATATCATTCTACATAAGAGTATAATAATGGCATTCACACTAACACCGGTATCGCTAACGAATATTTGTAATAAGTAATCAAGTTTCCAATGATTCAAATAAGATGTAGATATGACTAATAAAATTGCAGTGTTTCTTTCCTTAATCATGCAATATTTATTAGATTCCAAAATGGCTATGAATTTTGTTTGAAAACTGATGAATATTTACCCGCCATTTAAAATATTTAAATTAGTTTTTTTTTTGTAGTAATCATACCATAAACATATTTGCTTTATCTAGGTAACTAATTAAAGAAGCGAAGGAATGCAGCGTGTTATGCCAATGTAACTATTTAAACCTACCGTAGACCGAAGTGCTATGCTTATGTTATGTTACATTATCATACATTTTTGCGCATTTCTAGGAAATCAAAACGTAAGCACCGTGAAAGGATAAACTGCATCATTAATTTGATTTGAATATATTGCATACCGATTGCATATTTTGCGTGCTGCAGACAATTAAAGTTTAGGAAGTAAGTACCTACCAATTCGAGAAATTTGTCATAGAATTGGCAAATGGTTTCTATTTTTATTTTATTTTATACTCAATCTGTGGTTTCTAAGAAAAGTTTTAAAAACCACCGAAGACCTACTTGCGTTTCCATTGAATTTGATGATCCATAGTGCAACACAAGTTTGTATTGCATACAATACGTATGGACAGATTTTATTCAGCTACGTAGCCAACTAACAATGAAACCAATACACATTTTGTAACAGTCGTAAACGATACCAACCTTTATTATCTCTGACTACTTCTAAAGTAGGTGCTTGGCCGAATGTTAGGCAACTTTTGCCAATTGGAAACGTAAACTTCTTTAAAAAAATCTTTTGTTTCTTTTTGGTTTTTAACTCCGATAAAATTGAATATTATTCGACCATTTGTTTTTAATTTACACTAAATAAGAACAAAACAGTTCAATTGTATATGTGTCAAACCAGTACCTATTTATCCAATTAGTAAAGCACTAAAACAGTGGTGAAGAAAGTAAATCGATGAAAACTAAATCCTACTGCTCCAATTGGAATTGTATCATCAGAGTAGTTCAACTTAACCTTATAGATGACTAAAAAGTACTTGTAAGTAATTTTTCTTTTTAAATACTTACTTCATCTGCCTTAGGATGTTCATGTGTACATTGTACATGTTGATGTTCACTTATTGAATAACAAAACACGGAGTTTATACACTGTATAATCACTAAACACAAAAATACTACACTGTAGGAATGCATATTGGTTATTTTAAGAGATATTTCACTCAATATATATAACAAAAAACTGTTTGTTTACATTTTAAAACACATATTAACAAATTACACAAGTACTCCACAAGAATATCGCGACGAAACTAAAATTATAAATGAATGAATGTATTGAATAGTACGCAAAGTGAAGTGAGGTACAGTAGAAACAGCTGATGCGAAGCCAAGCCAGCCATGTTTCCGAGCTTTTGTCTCTTTCTTTCACTAGTGAGTTATCGTTTGAATGAAAGAGAGGGGTGAAAGAAATGTCCGACGATTCATCAAACTAACAAAATATGGGGCTATGGGGATTATAATGATGGGAAACGCTATCTTTTGTAAAATTCATTGATTTTTTTAATACGAGACTAGCTGACCCGCCCTGACTTCGCCCTTAGCGTACTTCAAAACTCCGTGTCACCCCTAATGCTCGTAATTTCTTAATTTTTAAATGACGTACCTATTCAATTCTGCCGGACTTGTTAACATTTACGATTACTGCTCCGCTCCTTTGAGTAGTAAGTACCGTAATTATATAATACCTTTTTCGGTACGAAGTTTGCCGAATTAGCTAGTTATTTTATATATTATACTGACCCGGCGAACTTCGTACCGCCAATTTTTTTCCGCCCGCGTGTCGTCAGATCCCCTTCCCGTTGCATCCTCTACTATATTAAGCATGTATTATACATATAAACCTTCTTATTGAATTACTCTATCTATTAAAATAAAATCCGTAGCGTAGTTTTAAAGATATAAGCATACATTGGGATTGGGACAGACAGTCAATTATGTACCTAGTAATTATTTTTTTGTTTTTTCTGCATCCTAGCGTTTCACTTCGGTTTGCTTTTTCCAGTTTTCTACGTGTTTGGCTGAACTTCGTTTTTATCTCTTAAAACGACTGCCTTCTAACCACAACCCAAAGGTGATATCGTACCATTGCAGTAAGACCAGTTGTTGGACTTTTCAGGGCTCCAAATACCCGTAACGACTGCCATAGATGTTCGTATGACAATCGGGACCGACGGCTTAACGTGCTCTCCGAGGCACGAGACCAATGCTAATACCCATATTCATGTATACAAATATTTGCATTGAGTGGGGTTTGAACCCACGCATAGCCGAACTCGGGACCTCTCGTAAGACGCTAAGCGCAAAACAGTTCTTGATAATAATTAAAAGAAAACTTAGATTTATTGCCTGCGTAGAAATAATTTGGAATACTTAACGACCTAGAAAGCTGTTTGGGTACTAGCAGACTAAGTATTTATTCATTTACTGAAAAAGTACAGTCAGCGTCATTAATATCTTGACGACGATGTCTCAATATGATCTTAAAACTCTCGTACTAAGAGCAAATCAAAGTGTTTTATTGATTTAAATGATATTGTCGAAAATAAAGGTGTAAATATCACAACAATCAGTCAACAGGAAGGAGGTGAAAAAACGAAATTAAGATCATTTTGAGTACTTTGTATGTCAAGTTGTCAACATCGTTACGATGCTGACTGTACGCACACTCCACCTGAGTAATGCATTTTTCCTGATCTTATCGATTATATAGTATAACATAACATAACATATAACATAACATAATCTCACGCTTGTATTACCCGAAGGGGTAGGCAGAGGTGCTAGCACCCACATTTCGCCAGTTTATGTTTAGGTCCCAATGTAATAGGTGGCGAGCCTGTTGACATTAACCGGGCACTTATAAACCTGCGATAAATACACACATAACTTCGAAAAGCATCGAAAAGTCATTGGTGTGTGTCATGGTAAACCTGGGATTGAACCCGAGACCTCATCTCAGCAGTCCATTACCCATACGACTAGGCTACCGCAGATTTTAATTTTGAATGTATAATTATTTCGTGCGAAAATCGCGTTGGTTACCTCTTAATGTCGGACTCGTACCGACTAAAACTCTAGCCTCCTGAAACTTCAGATGGAGCGTGAGATAACCCTCGTATCCCGGCTGACTCAGAGACATAGATGTCCCCCTCAGGCGTGGGGACCTAGATGTCCATATCTTGCTCCTGGAAAGGGGAACGCATTGACCCGGCCGAATTCTGCTTGGGTGACAGGTGGCCGTACTTGTCATTCCCAGGCCTATGCTCGAAGAATCAGCCCGTCCGTCCCAGGGTCTCCTCTGCGTGAAGTAGGTGCTGCCGTCTCCTTAGTAGGGCCAGACCGTAAGGGATGGCCCTGGGTCAGCCGGGGTGCGAGGGATGTGTCGAAGACAACCTCATCTCCGGCCTAGTACCACGACCCACAGTCGGCGTGCAGTTTTAGTTGGTTCGAGTCCGACGTAACCTCCCCTTCCGGCTCCGGCGAGGAGAGGTATCCGAGGGGATTTCCGCACGAAAAAAAGCCGTCTCCGTTGCCTAAAGTCTAAAAGAAAATAGTTGACTTGTGTTCACTCGCCAGAACCAGAGCCAGCCAGGTAGCCTGAGCTCACTGGAGAGTTTTTGTGCTGTCAGTGGTAAGACCAAAGGCTTGTCCTGCTTTGTCTTCTGCACTGATGGCACAGAAACTCTCTGTTCTTACAGGGTCAGCAGCACAAGTGTGACTCCCCTGGTATAGCACACATCCATAGGCCATGGTAACCACTTTCCATCAGGTCGAAAAACTGTGGGATGAACTGTCACCAGCGTTATTTCCGAACCAATGCGACCTTCAAACGTTCAAGAAAAGAGCGTACTCTGTTTTAAAAGGAAGACAACGCACTTGTGACTCTTCTGGTGTTGCGGGTGTCCATGGGCGGTGGTGATCGCTTACCATCAGGCGATCCGTCTGCTCGTTTGCCTCCCTATTCCATAAAAAAGGTGGACCGTGTACTTGTCTTCCACCTAAGTAAGTAAAAAAAAAGAACAGAGACGAGATCGATTTGACGCTGATTGTACAAGCAAATGTAATTAAATTTATGCTCTTAACTACGAGTAATAAATCTAGTATTCATACAAAACAAGTAATTGTTTACAACAGATAAAATTACTTAATAAAACATGTACCTACTATTTTATTGCGATAAAATCAGACCTTGAATGCTTAGATTTGCAAAACAAATAACAATAAGTACGTGTATTGAATAGAAATTATGGCTTTTGACTTACATTATAATCTTGAAGGTGGTATCCGTACATACACCGTACATCCGTCTTAGTTTCTTTTTTATCGTGCGAAAAATCCCCACGGATACCACCCCCACGGAGCCGGTGGAGGTGGTTATGTCGGACTCGATTCTGCTAAAACGCACGGGTCTTTGGTTGCCGGAGGTGAGATTGCAGACAAATATATTATCTCTCGCACCCCGGCAGACCCAGGACCATCTCTTTCGAGATGGCCCCCTTCGGGTTGTGGGGACCACAGTGTCACCATCTGGCCCTGCCCGGCCGGCCCGGGTACGGAGAGGCACATTTTGCACCGCCGCTGCGGCCTGCTTCTGCTAGGGTGACAGGCGGCTCCACCGATAACCGCCAGGCCCGCGCTCATGGAGTATGGTAGTAAAGTACACGTCAATTTGACTTCACCTCGCCTGATGTTAAGCTAAAGGCAAATTCTGGGAAAGAGAGTCGCGATCGTAAACATGTACCTACTATACCAGGTTAACAGTGGTGGCACTCAGCTTGACGGCCTCATCAGATACTTTTTCACGCCCCGCTTAAAGGACCCGGGACTGTAGGAAGAAGGAAACACGTGAGCTGGCAGGGAGTTACAGGTCTTAATGGTGCGGCATAGGAATGAGTCACTGAAACGCTTGGTTCTATAACGTATATTCTGTACCGTATACGGATGGCATCTTAGCCCTGCACGTGTTTTCCTGTGAAGAAAAGGAGAGGGTGGGACTAATTGAAAGAGCTCATCAGAACGTTCACCATGGTAGGGACGGTAGAATACTGCCAAAGACGCAACATCTACAGGAAACTAGCTGGGGTTTGGGGTTCTTCAAGAAGCGTATTAGATTAGAAGGTACAGGGTCGGTGATTGCATTGTGGGTGGCCAGCAGCAATGGTCTAACAAAATCGGTACATGTATCCAATACAGTGCGTTAGCATACATAACAACTTTCTATTGATCTATACCCCGAGCACGTGTTGTGACGTAATTTAAACAATATGGCCGACGCGCGCTAAATAAATAATTACCTCATTTTGTTCGAGACATACGGCCTGTGCTTACACCTGTTGAGTAACAGCCGTGAAGATTACAGCATCGGAATCTATAGACCATATTTTTACCCGACTGTCAAGATGAGTTATGTTTTTCGCTCATGTCTTGTATGTATGTTTGTAATAGAGATCCGGTTCTTAGCATTCTATGGATTCACCGTGGGGTCGCCGGGTCCATGGCGTGGTACAGAGAGGAACACTGTGACGGCGCCTGGGACTTGCGACCCAGGTGTAGGTTTAGGGTGGCCATCTTGTGATGCATCAGCGCTCACCTCCACCGTCACAAGTGTTCCCCCCTCTACCTATCCAAATTTGGTAAGATCCTATCAACGCCGTTTTAGATATTCGTTTGAGTAAAGAGCTTACTGAAGCTCTTGGCAATCCGAGGTCTTTAAATAAGTTATACAGGGATTTAGCTGGAATTCCCCTTGCTCCTACTTCCTCCTACTCATATCTTCTGAAATACTTCACGGATTTCCATAATTAATGTGTCAAATTATAGGTATTCATCGCTCAAGTGTTCTTGGATATATGAAATGTGAAAAAAAGAGCTATATGACGAACTTTTGACGCCAAAATGTATGTTGTCAAAAAATATTTTCACTTCGAGTAGGGTATTAAAATGAAGGTAATTAAAAGGGGATTACAAAAATATATAACATACCTACATACCGTAACGGAAAAATTAAAAAAAATATTATTCATATATAGGTAGCCTAGTGGTATGGGTAATGGACTGCTGAGACGAGATATCAGGTTCGATCCCAGGTTTACCATGGTACACACCAATGACTTTTCGATGCTTTTCGAAGTTGTGTGTATTTATCGCAGGTTTATAAGTGCCCGGTTAATGGCAATAGGCTCGCCACCTATTACATTGGGACCTAAACATAAACTGGCGAAACGTAGGTGCTAGCACCTCTGCCTACCCCTTCGGGGAATACGGGCGTGAGTTTATGTAGATGTCATAATAAAAAAAAAACCCCGACTGATACTGAAAAGATCGAAATAAGTTTGAAAGCAGGCGGTACCCTTTTGCAAATCATGAACTGGATGATAATTAATGGGTACCTACCGGTTGCTATCAAACTTAATTCGATCTTTACAGTATCAGTCGAGGTTTATATTTTGAATAATTAATTATTGTAGCGATTTGAATGAATTTTTCAATTAAGTATGCATCAGAAAAAGTGAATCTCTCGGACGGGATTCGAACCCGCGATCTTTCCCTTACAGGAGAATGCCTTAACCAACTACGCCAACGGCCTTCTCCGAAACTTGTAGCGAATTAATAAACTAGGCTAATGATATTCCTCAGAAAAAGGTTTTCTTGACAGACAGACTGACAATGAAAAAATACTATTAAGTCCCAGTGGTGACTGAACATATATTTTGTCGCAATTGACACCGGTACGCCACCACCGCGCCGGTGAAGATGACGTCCGGGATTCTTCCAAAACGAAAATCCCACTCGCCTCCTGGGAGGCAACGTTGCGTCATCCCCGGCGGTATGCGATATTATTTTCAGAAAATGTCCCAGTTGCCACCAGAGGTGACATGGGGGTGGCAAACGGGATTAACCCACAACATGATACATAAGGTTCCGTCTTTTCCTCTTAGGGTAACGTATGGAATCCTAAAAATCAATAGATTTTCGTTTTTCGATAAAACTCGAGCGGGTGGGGTTGATTCAGCTGATATTGGTTTCGAAATGTTACGATAAACATCTCAGCTCAGGAAAAATATCGAAAAATTGAACATAAATGGGAACGGAATTATAACAAAAACATATACACTCAGTTAAATAACATAATTTATTAATTCACTTATTTTAATATTTGCAACTCCCCGAGTACCATAATGTTGACAAATATTATATTAAAACCAGTTTCCAACTGCAACGCAACCTATAACAAAAATAGAGGCATACAACTTCGAATCCTATTCAGTGCAAATATTTGTACGCATTATGTCAGACAGTCATTCCCTAAAAGCTAAGCAAAATAATCCATAAAGAAAACAGTACCCATAAGACCTAGGGCTTCAAAATCAAAGTCTTAGATGCGACCTTACTGTATGTAAGTACGGCTTATGTATAATAAAAATAAGTCGCATTGCAGTTGATTTCTAGGGACACATATCTTGAACCTAAATCGCGAGAGAAACGCATGTATTATTGGCCTGGGGTTGACTGGTGGAGCCGCCTGTCACCCTAGCAGAAGCAGGCCGCGGCGGCTAGATGGGGACACTAAGGTCCCCACAACCCGAAGGGGGCCATCTCCAAAGAGGTGGTCCTGGGTCTGCCGGGGTGCGAGAGATATGCTTTCGGCAATCTCACCTCCGGCAACCAAAGACCCAAGATGGCGTGCGTTTTAATCGGTTCGAGTCCGACATAACCACCTCCACCGGCTCCGGGTGGATTTTTCGCACGATAAAAAAACCGCATGTATTATAACCACGGAGGACAGAATATGATTAAGTAACGTTTCTCCAAATAAAAACGCGTCGCCGAATGCGGGTGTGAAGAGAGATGCGCGGGGTGTCAAAAGTCGAAGGACGTCATAGGTATAACGTTCCTACCGAATGAGTCCATTTGACGTTTGGATGGCACGTGACTCGATTGCCTTGCAACAACTCCGCTATCATTTCCTTCTCCATGATTATAACTTACCGGCTGTTACCGCAATAATTATGGTATTATATTTACCGTCTAAATTACTGCGTGAAGTGGACACTACGCGTTAAATCGTGGCTACACTTATGCGTTGTTGAAATTGGGTATTATCCCATAGTTAAAATAAATTATCTAATACATAGGGAAAAATAATCTTCTCGGGCGGGACTCGAACCCGCGATCTTTCCCTTACAGGGGGAATGCCTTGACCAACTCGGTTAAGGCGAGACACACCCGATGTGATTCAAATTTCCCATCATATACGTCTTTAAGGCGACGGTGGAGTCATCTACCGATATTCTTACGAACTATCGGAACCAATGAATGATGGTACAATCATTTTTAAACATTGATTTTTGATAACTCCGCCCAAATAATTGAATGATTTTACAGCATTAAGTATGCTAACTATACAAATCTCTCTCTCCGAGAAGATTCTTTTTCCCTATGTATTCGATTTGTATAGTTAGCATACTTATTGCTGTAAAATTCATTCAAAAAATTGAGCTTATTAAGAATGGTAAAAAAGGTGAATACCCAATTAAGGCGGTAATTATTTGCATACATAGGGAAAAAGAAGATTCCCCGCAGTCATGAGACCCGCAGTCTTTACCTTACAGGGGGAATGCCTGACCAATTCGGCTACCGAGACACGCCCGATGTGATTCAAATTTCCCATCTTATACGTCTTTCTTTGCGACGGTGGAGTCATCTACCGATTGATTTTCTTACGAACTATCGGAATCAATAAATGATGTATTCGATTTGTATAGTTAGCATACTTAATGCTGTAAAAATTCATTCAATTATTTGCATATTACGGTAGTTAGATAATAATCTATACTTGGTGAATGTGAGCTCGTCCAGCGCAGTAGCACTCCGTGTTATCTTCAAAATAAATCCAAGAAACATGTACTGCGCGTATAAGAGCACATTTTGAACACATTTTAGGTTCAAGATATATGTCACAAAGTTGCATTTTCGTTGCTAACACCTATTTATAAGATTGTAAATTAGTTTCACTATACATTTTTATATATTAACTAGCTGTTACCCACGGCTCCGCCCGCGTGGATGTCGGTTATCGATTAGTGTTGATTCAACGCAGCTATTGAGCATAAAGCCTGCGAAAATTTAGCGTCTCGTCTAAATTAAACCATAATATCTTATAATCAGTTTATTATTTTTAGTTTATAATTATTATTTTATTGTACGCTTTTTAATTGTGTCATGCTTAGTACACATGTTTTGGAACTCAATCGAGAACCGAACCTTAAAATGATATCTTGTAAATATTTTTGATTGATTTCTGTTTTGTGTGCCAAATAAATAAATAAATGTCAAAATCGTATCGTTTCTTAGGGGGTGCCTAGTTCTTAGCTTTAAGCATGCAAAGTCTCAGTCCGATCGGTTTAAAATAGACAAAGCTTCATACAAAATTTCATCCCCTATTTTATCCCCTTGGGGGTAGAATTAATCTAAATCCTTTCTTAGTGGATGCCTACGTCATAACATCTACCTGCATGCCAAATTTCAGCCCGATCCGTCCAGTAGTTTGGGCTGTGCGTTGATAGATCACTATGTCCAGTCAGTCAGTCACCTTTGAGTTATATAGATTTAGATTGAGTTTTTTACTTCGTCTAATACAAATTAGCAAAATATTGTAATTTTCGCCCCCTATTACGTCGTTGGAACCTAAATCATAAATGGGGAAACGTGGGTGCTAGTACACCTCTGCCTACCCCTTCGGGGTTTAACAGGCATGAGTGTATGTATGAAAACAGAATTCTTTAAACAAATTTTCACAACAATGGCGCTTAGTAAGTAACTCGTTTTTTGTAAGTATTCAACGCACATATTATATGTTCTTAATTATTTAATTTATACCGCGAAAGACCACAACCCGACCTATAACTATTTGTAGCTGAAAAGTACACGTCGATTTGACTACACCTCGCCTGATGGTAAGCTAAAAGCAAAGTCTCAGAAAGAGGGTCACCAACGTAAACATGTGCCATGTTAACAGTGGTGGCACTCAGCTTGACGGCCTCATTAGATGCCTTTTCACGCCCCGCTTAAAGTACCCGGGACTGTAGGAAGAAGGAAACACGTGAGCTGGCAGGGAGTTCCAGGTCCTAAGTTTGTCGCGCTTAAAGAATTTTTCACCTCAAAACTGACTAGCATTCGAACTTGGCACACTACTTCTTAACCACTAAACTACTTGCGAGAGATATGCTTTCGGCGATCTCACCTCCGGCAACCAAGGACACAAGACGGCGAGCGTTTTAGTCGGTTCGAGTCCGACATAACCGCCTCCACCGGCTCCGTGGAGGTGGTATCCGTGGGGATTTAGCGCACGATAAAAAAAAAAACCACTAAACTACTAGGGATTCAAAAACCTGTCTCATCCAGGAAGTATTACAAAAATTTTGTTCAAAGCAAAAGTAACACTGTCTGTAATATTAAGTTTTCATTAAATTTAGTATAGGGGTAGATTTTAAAATAACTTTTTTTTTACATTAGAACCGAAGTTACTAATATTCCCTCTAACCCCTCCAACTAAGCTAACATGCTTGTGCTAGGAGTGGGTTCACGTCGGTAGTGTAATGGCCAGGATTCGAACCCGGGACCTCTCGATCATCAGGCCTAGTCCTTAACCATTAAGCTACCGACGCTTTACGGACGATTAGACCTTGAGAACGGACATAGGCTATGTTTGGTCGCGATAACCGACATTCATGCATGCGGGGCAGCGGGTAAAAACTAGTCTAGTATATACATAAAAATCATTGGTTCTGTCTGTCTATGAGGCGACGGTAGCCACTGTAGGCTCTGTTTCAAAGTCATTCCCGCAAAGTTTTCTGAAGAACTCCTTTGATGATTGGCATCTGGGACTGACGCAGTGTGGACACCTGGAACGATAATTATGAGGTTATTAATCGATGGAGATTGCGGTAGCCTAGTGGTATGGGTAATGGACTGCTGAGACGAGGTCTCGGTTTCGATCCCAGGTTGACCATGGCACACACCAATGACTTTTCGATGCTTTTCGAAGTTATGTGTGTATTTATCGCAGGTTTATAAGTGCCTGGTTAATGGCAATAGGCTCGCCACCTATTACATTGGGACCTAAACATAAACTGGGGAAATGTGGGTGCTAGCACCTCTGCCTACCCCTTCGGGGAATATAGGCGTGAGTTTATGTTATGTTATGTTATGTTATCAATATCTAGCAATGTCATACCAAATTTAGGGTTGGCAACTGCGACCTTTCCTAAGGTCTCCTCTTTCCTAGGATTCTTTCTAACATGATTTTCCCTTACGCCATCGGATGAAGGAATGCTAGGGGTGGCGACTGGGAATTAACATATCCCAGTTGCCACCTGAGGTGTCAATCGGGTTTTTTTTTAAAAGGGGTCCCAGTGGCCCCCAGAGGTGGCATTCTTGGGGGTGGCAAACGGGATTGACCCTTCACTACGACCATGCCACAGAGGCTGTCAGTATGTAGACAGTATGTAAAGTAAAGCCAACGAAGCGAGAGAAAAAAGGTAAACAATGTTTCAGCGGTTCCAAACTTTTTTATTTGAGAATGATTACCGTATCACTTAAGCGCATTCCAGACAGGAATGAAATTGCTCATAAGATGGCGGATCTGACAGTTAGAACCGCTGTACTGACTGCTTTCCTGTACTACGAAACACGCAACGACAGCTGTCGCTCGGCCATTGTCGCGTACGTGTGACATGTGCTACAAGGACAGAGAAAACAATCGCTAGTTATCGCGACGTAACTCAGTAATGGTCGCTTTGTTTACCTTTTTTCTCTCGTCTCTGATGATGATGGATATATGCTTACCTGGTTAGGAACTGTTTAGATATGGTTTGGTTGCTGGTCAAATGTTTGGCTACGACGTCGGCCAACGCCGCTATGAATGTGGGATGATCGTTAGGTGTAGCTGCCCGCTCTATTTGTGATACTCCAGCCTGTAATATTATTAAAAGATATTTTACATCTCTTATGTTCGGTAAGTAGGTTCTTATTGCCTCCAAATGTGGCCTGTAGGTGACTAATTGGCGCTCTAGGGTAATACTGTAGCTAGACAAGCCCTAGAGCGGTAAGTAATTAAAAAAAAACACTTCTTTCAAAAAGTTCGCGTACATCTAACCATTATACTGGCAATAGACATCATGCATTCAGCCCAATGACCTAAGAGGTCGCTTTGCTATTCAGCCTTGTCTTCCTGTGAGTATAATAGTCATCAATTTTAAATATCGAACGGCGAAGCTCAATTTCGTTCTTGAAAAAAATAAAAATAAGTTCTTTGATTCTTTTTAATGAAAAAAGGCGGGAATATATTATTATTAATATTATTATTATATTAATTAATAATTTTTTAATAATATTAATATTAATGTAAGTACCCAAAAAATACCCGTCCTTAACATTTGAAAATTGCTCTCATTTTACTATAAATTTCAACAAATAAAATGTTTTATTCTTGTAATACGGATTTCGGCAGCGTGGTGTTCCATACATCCATAGGCCACGGTAAACACTTTCCATCAGATGGGCCGTGTGCTTGTCTGCCACATAAGTGGTATAAAAAAAAAACACCCGGTTATGAAAGAACTATACTTCCTTAATTCCATACTAATATTATAAATGCGAAAGTGACTCTGTCTGTCTGTATGTTACGCTTTCACACCTAAACCACTGAACTGATTTTGACGAAATTGGGTATAGGGGTAGATTAGACCACGAGAAAGGACATAGGCTATGTTTGGTCGCGATAACCGACAGCCACGCGGGCGGAGCCGAGTGCAAAAGCTAGTAATATATAAAACTTAGAAAATACTCACTTCCTTAGCGACTTCGTTGCAGTATTCGATGTCCAGTTCGTGCAACGTCTCTATGTGTTCATTGACGAACGCTATTGGCACAAGGATCATGTGTTTCTTGCCTTGCTTTGCATATGCCTGGGGACAAATAATATTACTTTAATAATCAACCTCAGATTTTAAACACTCCGTGGTGTGGTGGTAGTGAACGCGACTGCTACGCAGGAGGCGCGGGTTCGATACCCGCTCAATGCAAATATATGGCTATTTGCATTGGTCTGGTCGTGCCTCGGACGTTAAGCCGTCGGTCCCGGTTGTCATACGAACATCTATGGCAGTCGTTACGGGTAGTTGGAGCCTTAAAAGGTCCAACAACTGGTCTAACTGCAATGCTTTGAGATCGCCGTTGAGTTGTGGAGGTCATATGGCAGTCACTTCACGGAATATATCGAAAGTTCAGCCAAACCCGCAGTTAGACTGGTAAAGCGTACCCCAGACTCCAAGACGAAGGTTGTTGAACGATCTCCGACGAAGATTTTTTATTTTATATAAGGGACAAGTTAATTTGACTTCACCTCGCCTGATGGTAAGCTAAAGGCAAATTTATATAAGGGACACGTCAATTTGACTTCATCTCGCCTGATGGTAAGCTAAAGGCAAAGTCTCGGAAAGAGGGTCACCATCGCAAACATGTACCATGTTAACAGTGGTGGCACTCAGCTTGACGGCCTCATTAGATGCCTTTTCACGCCCCGCTTAAAGGACCCGGGACTGTAGGAAGAAGGATACACGTGAGCTGACAGGGAGTTCCAGGTCTTAATGGTGCGGCATAGGAATGAGTCATTGAAACGCTTGGTTCTAGAAGGTATATTCTGCACCGTATATGTATGGCATCTTAGCTGTGCACATGTGGTCCTGTGAAGGAAAGGAGAGGGTGGTCGATTTTATTCTTCTCCGTATATGATACTGCGAGCCCCGACATAACTAGATTTAAAAAGAAAGAATATTATGTTATACTGAAAAAAAAAACATACATTCGGGGATTTACAGATGTGGATATATGGTTGGATGGATGTCAAAATATTTTGGAGACAACTTAAATAACACCCATAAAAAAGTAAGATAAAACCACATACTTTGATGGCATCGTCCGTATAGGGTTGTAACCACGGCAGGGGTCCAACCTTGGACTGCCAGACCAGTCTGTGGGGGTTCCTCGTCTGTAACTGCTGCATAGTAGCCGCTACTGTGGCCGATACTTCGTGGGGATATGTGTCACCGCGGGAAACAGCCTGTGAAGAAAGAAACATACTTAAAAACAAATAGCAATTATTTTTCGAAAAACATCGGAAAAAATGAAATGCTCAAGTGGGATTTGAACTCACAACCTTACAGGGGGAATGCTCTTTCAACTGAGCTATTGAGCCACACCTGAATCATTTCTCTTTATACCCGTCTTTAAGGGCGACGGTGGAGCCATCTACCAAAATTCTTACGAACTGTTGAAAACAATGAATGATTTTTCAACCATTTTTAAACATTTTTGTTCATATTTCTAGTAGAGGTTAGGTAGAGGAGGTCCGGCCGTCTCTGAAAACCAGCGCTGTCCGCCTGCACTACAACGCGGATAGCATTAAGCTGAGAGGCGGCCGTTTATTTCAACTTGGCAGTGTGTCAATTTCACAGTTCCTACAGTTAAGTATGTATCCTAAGTCTATGTTACAATAATTAAAGTAAGGAATTATATTATGTTGCATGATATGTCGAAGTATTGCCAAGCGAAATAAAAAATATTTTCTTTCTTTTCTTTCTTAGGTATCTATATGGGCCTAAACACCCAATGCAAAATCTTAGTGGGGTCTAATATCTAATTCAAGATCTTATTGGGGCCCATACACCCAACTTCCTAACTCCCAATAACTCCAAATACCCAATTCAAGTTCTTAGCGGGGCTAAAACACTCAATTGAAAGTCTTATTGACGTCCAAACATCTAATTCAGCGTTTTATTGGGGTCCAAACACCAATATCAATGTTTATACTGGAGATTGATGGCACTTTTTTTTTCCGTGCGGAAATCCCCTCGGATACCCCCCTGCCGGAGCCGGAAGGAGAGGTTATGTCGGACTCGAACCGACTAAAACCGCACGCCGACTGTAGGTCATGGTGCTAGGCCGGAGGTGAGGTTGTCATCGACATATCCCTCGCACCCCGGCTGACCCAGGGCCATCCCTTACGGTCTAGCTCTCCTCGGGAGGGGGGACAACGGTGTCCCCGACTCGCCCCCGGAATGGGGAGGCACGCTTCTCAGCGCGCCGTCGCCGTGGCCTGCTTCTGCTGGGGTGACAGGCGGCTTCACTCGTCACCCCCAGGCCCGCGCTCATGGGGGACGGAGGTCGGTCAGTGACCTCCGACGCCCGAGTTGCCTGCGCGCGCGGGCAGCGCGATTCGCGAGTCTCGCTCGCTCGCACTGCCTCTCCCGTTCCGCCATCTCCTTCACGACCATTACCTGCTCGCTGAAGGAGACGCCGGCCGCCCACGCGTCCGCACAGCGGACCATTGCTGTGAGCAGGGTGGCGAGGGTGAGAACTGTCACTCCCAGGGCCGCCACTAGCTCCCGTCTCGGTCCGGCCCATGCCGGACACTCGGTGAGCGTGTGCAGCTCTGAGTCCTCGCTCGCGTCGCAATGATGGCACTCGGACGTTGGCTCCTTTTCGATCCGACGCAGATACCGCCCAAAGCACCCGTGCCCGGTGATAATCTGCGTCAGTCGATACGAGAGGCTGCCATGTGGCCTCTCGAGCCATTCCCCCATGATGGGCCTTATCGCCTCTATGACGGCATGCCCTGCGCGTCGTTGCTCAAGTCGTCGCTCCCACTCCGCCACCATGATCCTGTGGAGCCGGGATCTCTCGGCCCGAATGTCTTCGGGCTCGGGATCGTATCCCCGCTCCCGCGCCTCCTTACGGAACCGATAGAGTGCTGCAAGGGATCTCGCTTCCAGGATCCACGGTGGCGATCCGGCTAGGAGACTCGCCGCTTCAAAGGATATCGTGCGGTATCCCCTAATTGCCCTGGAGGCCATCCTCTGCTGCGGCGCACGCAACAGGGGCATGAATCTGGTCTCCAGGGTGTCCGCCCACACGGGACACCCGTACAGGGCCATGGACCGCACGACACCCGCGTAGAGTCTCCTGCAGGAGTCCTCTGGGCCCCTCAGGTTGGGCAGCAGCCGCGCCAGCGCGTTAGCTGTCACCAACAGTTTGGGGCGCAGACTTCGGAAGTGCTCTCCGAAGTCCCACCGACCGTCAAGTACGAGCCCCAGGTATTTCAACCGGGGCTTGATGTCGATGGGAGTACCTCCTACTGTCAGGCTGGATCCCGGGGGTGGCCTGCGCCGAGGGCCATGAAAGAACAAGGCCTCGGATTTGTGCAGAGCCACCTCGAGACCCAGCTGCATCTACTACACATATTGAATAATACACTTGTAATTTTCCACTGAGTTTAATTTTATTTCTGAACCTGACCAATTTCGCCTTACAGCATTTTCAAAGTCTTAGTAGGGTCCAAACACCCAATTCAAAGTCTATAAGGGGTCCAATAACCCCCTTTCCATGTCCAAACGTCCTATTTATCGTCTCAGTAGGATCAAAACCAATTAACTGTTACAGTTGAGTTGAGATGTTGTGTTATGTTACACCAGTGCAAGAACAAACGACGTAGAATTGGTAGTGACGTAGCAATATCAACGTGAAGTAAAGCCAACGAAGCGAGAGAAAAAAGATAAGTAAACAAAGTTTCAGCGTTTCCAAATATTTTTATTTGAAAATTATTACGTATCACGCGCGTTCCAGACAGGAATGAAATTACTCATAAGATGGCGGATTTTACAGTTTAGAATCGCTCTGTGCTGATAGCTTTACTCGAAATAACCTCCCCTTCCAGCTCCGGCAGGAGAGGTCTCCGAGGGGATTTCCGCACGTAAAAAAAAAGTACTACGAAACACGCAACGACAGCTGTCGCTCGGCCATTGTCGCGTACGTGTGACATGTGCGACAAGGACAGAGAAAATAATTGCTAGTTATCGCAACGTAACTCAGTAATGGTCGCTTTGTTTACCTTTCTTCTCTCGTCTCGTTGGCTTTACTTACGAGACTATGTCGACCGGTGATTCTATAGCAGTGTCGATATAGTTCGGCTGGTTGTCGCTAGATGGCACTAGATGTGGCTACAATATTGCCACTTACCTTCAGAGGCAGGCTGTGCGCGGTGAAGAGTATCAGCACATCGTCCCTAACCGCCGGGTCGAACAACTGCAGCTTCTCCTGGACCCTTTCAGCGAAGACCTTGGCCAGCAGGGGATGAGTGGACCACCTTTCTATCATACTGAACTGTATATTGTCGGGGATTTTTCTGGAAGAATACATAAGAAACAATTGGATCGAGGAGGCTGTTATATTGAGAATATCACATAGATTCATATGATCATCACATAGATATTAACACCATGGTAATATGCGGTAGCCTAGTGGTATGGGTAATGGACTGCTGAGACGAGGTCTCGGGTTCGATCCCAGGTTTACCATGGCACACACCAATGACTTTTCGATGCTTTTCGAAGTTATGTATGTATTTATCGCAGGTTTATAAGTGCCGGTTAATGGCAATAGGCTCGCCACCTATTACATTGGGACCTAAACATAAACTGGCGAAATGTGGGTGCTAGCACCTCTGCCTACCCCTTCGGGGAATATAGGCGTGAGTTTATGAGTTTATGTATGTTGTAATAAAAATGTTATTACCATAGAGTATGTCAAATTATGTAATGGCTGCAGATGAAGGAGTGATTTTTTTATTATTATTTATTTAACAGCCATTGGATACAAGTCCTTATAGCCTTGAAGGACTAAATGGTGGGCAGTGTTGCCGTTATGAAAATATATTATTTATTTGGTAATAATTTATTTTTATCATGAGTAGTTATATTACTGTACTTTGTAAATGAAAAATAAATAAATAAATATTCCACAACATTCTATACAACGCTATCTAGACCCATTGTAAGCTTTTATAGCTTGTGTTATGGAATATAGAATGCGGATAAACATACTTATATACTTATTTTTTGTAAATACATACATATTATACATAGAAACATCCAGACCAATGCAAATAGCCATATTCATGCATACAAATAATTGCACTGAACCCGCGCCTCCTTGCGTGGCAGTCGCGTGCACTACCACCACACCACAGAGGCTGTTGTGTGTAGAGTGTTAGAGCGTTCATCGAGTCGGTTTAGCAGACTAAGACTTACCTATCTTTATAAAAATCAGCGATTGCGTTCAAACTGGAGCCGGTGGTGGCGCAACTGTATTGGGGGTACTGCGAGAATATAACCGCGCGTTCGATTCCGTCCCTGGAACAAATACACAGTGTTTTTTTTTTGTATTTATTAAGTATATTAGAACCGTAGTTACTAATATTCCCTCTAACCCCTCCAGCTAAGCTAAATTGCTTGTGTTAGGAGTGGGTAGATTGAATGAATTTTTACAGCATTAAGTATGCTAACTATACAAATCGAATACATACGAAAAAAGAATCTTCTCGGGCGGGACTCGAACCTGCAATCTTTCCCTTACAGAGCGAATGCCTTGACCAATTCGGCTACCGAGACACGCCGATGTGATTCAAATTTCCCATCTTATACGTCTTTGGCGACGGTGGTGTCATGGTTCGTAAGAAAATCGGTAGATGACACCACCGTCGCCTTAAAGACGTATAAGATGGGAAATTTGAATCACATCGGGCGTGTCTCGGTAGCCGAATTGGTCAAGGCTTTCCCCCTGTAAGGGCAAGACTGCGTGTTCGAGTCCCGCCCGAGAAGATTCTTTTTCCCTATTTATTCGAAATACACAGTAGGATAATGGGCTAAAATGTATACAAGCTGTATAAAATAATAATATTCTTATCACATTGAGACCCTTTGTGCCTCGGTGAGTTTAAGTTAACCTAAAAGTCCTACAGCTAGGTCAAGATTCTGCTACTGACACCGTAAAAAATGCCATTGAATTATGAACTTTATTACTGTAATATAAAAGTCCAAAATTAGGTACATTTTTGAATTATCCATACTCCATACTAATATTATAAATGCGAAAGTAACTCTGTCTGTCTGTCTGTATGTTACGCTTTCACGCTTAAACCACTGAACGGATTTTAATGAAATTTGGTATAGGGGTAGATTAGACCATGAGAAAGGACATAGGCTATGTTTGGTCGCGATAACTGACATCCACGCGGGCGGAGCCGCGGGCAAATCAAATATTTCGGCTATAAAACGCCATATTTTTGGACTGAAACTGCAAAAAAGTAAAGTCTAAAATTAAAGGATCATTTTTTTCTTCGTATCATTCTGTATCCAACGGGATTTCTGCACGAAAAATAACGTGATAAAAACTCATCTAGTTCCTATGTTCTTTTCCAAATTCATTCACTCATAAAATCACGCCTGTTTCCCATAGGGGTAGGCAGAGATAACTTCATTCACTCTCATTACATTCTTCATGCATGCTCGTCGGTTTAGGGTACTTCTGACCTATTCCAAATTCGAAATTCAAAATTCACTTCCTGGGGAAGCCCAGGAACTAGAACATAGGAGTTTTGGCGGGAAAGCGTAGAGGACGCATCGCGGTAATATTTTATTTTCCGAAATTGGTTTGAATTCGAGTTTTTATGTATAAAAATGGGGGATTTTTAGCCATAACGCCTTGGATAATTACAGTGGCATATTACAGTGAATTGTGACTCTACGTGTTCAATCCAAATCTCCCCAGGGAGCTTTTAGTAAAGTCCCCCCCCACAACTTTACTAAGGCATCAATCATCATTCACCGTTATCATCTTCATCATCATGAACCCATTATCATCATCGTCATCAATCATTTTAACTAAAGTTATAATATATCATATACTTGACATTGGCTAAATGCGCAGCAAGAAGCCAGAAAAAAAAAATTATATTCCAAATTCGAAACTCGAAATTCAATTCCCGCTTCCCCAGTAGTACAGTCGACAAAGAAGATATGGTCGCACGTTGTCATATAAAGTTGTATGTAAAGGTGGAACCATAACTCCTTTGTTGACTGTACATAGAAGTCTTTAGCAGTGTGTACTTACTTTTCGATTTGTTCAAAAGTGTCGTGTGTGTACGGCGGCACATATCTGAATGCCACATAGTGTTTGAAAGGCGAATGCGGCAGCACCATCTGATCTAGAGCGGCGGTCAGCAGCTCTCCTGGAAGTATACCATCATCATGATAAGATAACATTCATTTATTATATACCGGGTGTCGAAAACCCCTAGTAGTACTCCAGGTACATAACACATTAGCATAAAAATAAATTCGATTTCGAGAAAAAAATTTTTTTTTCGATTTTTTAAAAATTTTATTTACTTATTTATTATTTTGCATTATTTACTCTCCATCGCGTTAGTAAAGCTAAATGAAACGGTAATTTCTTAAAAAAAAACACCACTGCAAAAAAGCACGCGCTTGGTGCTAGTTGGTTTTTTTTTGTAGTGATGTTCTTTTTATGAAATTAAATAATGCAAAAAAAAATGGATAACAATTTTGTTGTCCAATACGGTTTTATTTTTATGCTAATGTGTTATGTACCTGGAGTTTTCCACTTCGGGAGCGTTCCCCTTACACCCGGTATTGTTTAAAAGTTGTTACAAAATAGATGTCCATAATATTCTGCTGTCTCCAGCGAACAAATACTGAAAGGTTTTAATATGAAATTTAAATGATTTCAGCATACAATTAATAATAATTATTCCTCGCTTGAGTGATACAGCCATTACAAAAGTTATGTAATTGAAGGAATTTTTACAGCATTAAGTATGCTAACTATACAAATCGAATACATAGGGAAAAAGTATCTTCTCGGCCGGGACTCGAACCCGCAGTCTTTCACTTACAGGGGGAATGCCTGACCAATTTTCAAAAAAAATCGGTAGATGACGCCACGTCGCCTTAAAGACGTATAAGATGGGAAATTTGAATCATATCGGGCGTGTCTCGGTAGCCGAATTGGTCAGGCATTCCCCCTGTAAGGGAAAGACTGCGGGTTCGAGTCCCGCCCGAGAAGATACTTTTTCCCTATGTATTCGATTTGTATAGTTAGCATACTTAATGCTGTAAAAAATCCTTCAATTGTTTGGGCGCAGTTATCAAAAATCAATGTTTAAAAATGATTGTAACATCATTCATTGATTCCGATAGTTCGTAAGAAAATCGGTAGATGACGCCACGTCGCCTTAAAGACGTATAAGATGGGACATTTGAATCATATCGGGCGTGTCTCGGTAGCCGAATTGGTCAGGCATTCCCCCTGTATGGGAAAGACTGCGGGTTCGAGTCCCGCCCGAGAAGATAATTTTTCCCTATGTATTCGAATTATGTAATTATCCATGACATCTTTGTCAAATTCAAATCTTCAAAGGTACGTTACAGATTTTGATGCGGTTTCTTTTGATAGATAGAGTAATTCAAAAGGAAGGTTTATAGGAATAACACAATATGCTTAATATAGTAGAGGGTGCAGCGAGAACGGGATCGGTCGCCACGCGGGCGCTAAAAAATTGGCGGTACGAAGTTCGCTGGGTCAGCTATTTAGGTATTATAACTATCACTTATTGAAATAAAAACACTTTTGAACGGATTCTATCATAGTTTACAATGTGGGTTGTGGGTTAATTCATCTCTGCCTATGTCTTCGGGGATTTATATGCGTGGCGGGCACGGAGGACAGAATATGATTAAGTAACGGAGATGCCCCATTGATATTTCTCCTAATAAAAACGCGTCGCCTAATGCGGGTGGGAAGAGAGACGCGCGGGGTGTCAAAAGTCGAAGGACGTCATAGGTATAACGTTCCTACCGAATGAGTCCATTTGACGTTTGGATGGCACGCGACTCGATTGCCTTGCAACAATTCCGCTATCATTTCCTTCTCCATGGTGGCGGGGGTTAATCAACTTGAATTTCTGAACTTCGATATTTTCCACAACCAACTGGCGATACTCTTACTCTTATTACCTTTTCTTTTAACGGGGTCAAATAAGATAACCGAGGAGGGCCAGACCGTAAGGGATGGCCCTGGGTCAGCCGGGGTGCGAGGGATATGTCGAAGACAACCTCACCTCCGACCTAGCACCACGACCCACAGTCGGCGTGTGGTTTAGTCGGTTCGAGTCCGACATAACCTCCCCGGCTCCGGCAGGGGAGGTATCGGAGGGGATTTCCTCATGAAAAAAGAGAAAAAGGGGTCAAATAAGATAAAGATGGTTGTGTCGGTCTCGAACCGTCTCGGTCCATCAGTTGCCCGGAGTGAGGTAGCCTTTGGTATAATAAATAATAAAATAAAGAGCATGTATTTCGGACAACTAATAAATCCATATTTTGTTAGTAACAGTGTGACTTAAAATATATTAGTAAAAATTGTCTGTCAGTCTGATTGTAATTAATTATATTATTATTGTGAAATGTCAAAATAGAGGAATAAAATCAATGACACACAGTAAAAATCTAATCTCAATTTCTATATCGTTAAATTCATGTTAAAGTCAATTTGTAGCCCCGCCCTCACTCCCTAGCTTACCCAGGGCCATAGGCTCCCTCAGGTGTAGGACTTGCCCGAGAAAAGGAGGGGACCACCGTCACCGCCTACTTCTTTTAGGGTGACAGGTTCACGCTCATGGAGGACTGAAGGTCATTCAGCGACCTCCGATGCTCGAGTCGTCTAAGCATACAGGCAGAGTGGTCTGTGAGTCTCGCTCGTAGTCTCCTTCTCGAGCATTACTTGCTCGCAGAAAGAAGCGCCGGCCGATTACGCATCTACGCAGCGCACCAAGCGGACGTATAGTATACCGATGTTGGAAAACTTGGTGTTGACATATCTAGCGAAGTCCAGTTTCGTGGCCATCGCCTCTTTCCGCCATCATTCCACGCGACAGCAGTTCCACACTCACCATCTGGACAGCTGGCGGTCCACAACTGTGCGTTTCTCGAGAAACTTTATGCCTCGCACAACTCATCATCATCCATATAAAGACGTTAGTCCTGATTGCATCCGAGGCCACGGTGTCCTCGGAGCTCCAGGGCCGCCTTCCGGCTATTCCTCCTCCACTTCGCACGATCTTGGGCGTCCAAGGTAGTGAGACTACACGCATGTCACCCTCCACGACGCCAAGCTAGCACTTCTTGGGCCTACCCCTTCTACCTGGACCCGGTGGGGGCGCCATTGCCAGGCATTTGTTACCCACGTAACTGGGCGGTTTCCGCAAGACGTGGCCGCACCAGCGGAGGCGGCTCTCTTGCATTTTATCTGCGATGTCACGGACATGAAGGCTGTCGCGGATGCGAAAGTTCCTCACGCGATCTTTACGCGTGACTCCACACATCCACCGCAGCATTTTAACTCTGCCTCGCACAACTAAACTGTGGAATGAACTGTCACCAGCGGGATTTCCGAACCAATACGACCTTCAAACCTTTAAGAAAAGAGCGTACTCTCTTTTAAAAGGAAGGCAACGCACTTGTGACTCCTCTGGTGTTGCGGGTGTCCAAGGGCGGCGGTGATCGCTTACCATCAGGCGATCCGTCTGCTCGTTTACCTTCCTATTTCATAAAAAAAAACCTTGTCTCTTACCTTGTCTGTTAGTCCACTTAAGTATAGGAGATCCGCCTCCAATCTCCGCGTATTTCTTCTGAACCTCTTCCGTTCTTCTCGACGCTATCCAGGGTCCTAGCTTGCTTTGCACCGGTAACTGTATCATATCTCTGTCTGTCATTATGCGGAGAAGGTATCCGCCCACCTGGAAGCAAAAGTATAAGTTTAAATTCCTTGATGTGTTAATGTTAATTTAAATAATAGTTTAAAAAAAAACTAAAAAACACGCTTTTAGCACCTGTCCGCCATCTTGGACGTCAGCCATATTGGATTTAGGTCACATGACAATTTTTTTCGTATTCCTGACAGCAAAGCCTTTCATTTGATACCCATATCATTGGGGTGGATTTCAAACAGCCAGTCCGAGATCTTGGGGAGGCCGCCATATTGGATTTGTAATAACGTTCTTAGCTAGTCATGTATTGTCATCAGAACTCAGAGCGTGTGCAAAATTTCATCCTAACCGAAGACCGGGAAGTGGGTCAAATTAAGATTCCAAGATTTTATTACTTAAATAGCTTACAAGTGAAGCTAATAAAAGCTTGTTAAAAAAAATAGCAACCGATGTTACTAAAATTCGCTCTAACCCCTCCCACTAAGCTAAATTGCTTGTGTTAGGAGTGGGTCCACGTCGGTAGTGTAATAGCCTGGATTAATAGTGGAGATGGTTATGTCGGACTCGAATCGACTAAAACGCACGCCGTATTGGGTCTTTGGATGCCGGAGGTGAGATTGCCGAAAGCACATCTCTCGCACCCCGGCAGACCCACTTTGTCTTTGCACTTTGCGCCGCCACCGCGGCCTGCTTCTGCTAGGGTGACAGTAGACTCCACCGGTCACCCCCAGGCGAGCACTCATGGAGGACGGCGGTCGTTCTGCGACATCCGACGTCCGGTTCGCTTTCGCTCTTCGCGGGCTTCCCGGGCCCGGAGTCTAGTCCGGACCCGACCGGCCGCCTCCTTCTCGAGCATTACTTGCTCGCAGAAGGAGGCGGCCGCACCGTTAATACCTCATGGCGTTTTACTAGTTTGACATTCTGATACGGAGGGTATGTATGTATGTATATGTATAATAGTTATTCGTTATACAAGAGTGCAAAGTTGCTTTTTAACCGCGTGTTCAATTTTGATGACCGAGCAAGCGAAGGAATCAAAAGAGCACGAGGTGAAAAATCTTTGCACTCGAGTGCAACACGTAACTTTTCATTCCACCTCAGCGAGGAAATGAAAAGCTCATTTGCGCATTATTAACAGTTTCAGTCAATTCTGTTGGCGTCAAACAAACTTCCTCGTCGCTAGAATCACTCATTTTAGTTTTTTCACTTGTTTTCAAGTTTCTTGTTTTTAATATAAGGTTTAACAATGACATGAAAAAATGCCGCGTAAAGAACCGCGTACAAAGCAAATTGAAAAAAGAACACCAAGAAGGTTCCGAGTCTGAGTTTTTAACAAATTAAAAAAAAGTTGTATGATATATTCGGCACCATAGAGGTAGCAGTAAATAGGTTTAATGTTTTTTTTAATTCACAAACTTAGTGCACACAATGTTCTAAATTCAATTTACTTTATCCTCTAGAGAATAAAACCGGCTTTTCCACTCAGATATTGAAGATTAAAAATACTCTTTCCGAGATGGTGGGATGAAAAATATGTCCAGTCATCTTTACTACATAGTAGTGTCCATAACACATAATATATAATGGACACTTAAGTATCTTCTACAAGTGGCATTCTTATCTAATAAGGTTATCTACACACTGATAATGGTTTAAAAAAATCAATGAAACACATTAATCTATATAAATAAATAGAATTAAAGTGTCTGTTTGCAATAGTTAATATGAGAAGATGTAATGAAGAATTTTGTTAATGGTTCAGAAGTCAGCCTTGAACTTGAGTTTCAAGAAAGTGACTAACATAGACTGATGGAAAGTGGTTACAGTCACTATAAGAACGAAAAGTTTATGCGCTGTGCAGAACTTTGGTCTTCAGTGGTACTCTCCAGTGAGCTCCGACTACCCTTTATATATAAAGGAAGTCAGATGGCAGAATTTTTCTGTGAAGCGACTGCCATCAGACCTCCACAACCCAGAAGCGATGTTGAAGTATTGCAGTTAGACCAGTTGTTGAACTTTTGAGGACTTCAACTACCCGTAACGACTGTCATAGATGTTCGTATGGCGACCGGGACCCAACTAGCAAAAATGTGTCGTGTAGTAGTCGCGGCAACGCAAATTATTCAGCATTTTGGCTCCTAATAGAAGTCGTATAAACGTAATGAAAACGTTTATACAATGCGATTTGGGCCCATTTTATTCAGCAATTCAGTCACATATAAGTGCTCTAGTCACATACGGCACGTGCTGAATAATTCACACTTACTCGACTTTTATAACACCGTAAAGCTGAATAAACTCAACCTTATTAGACTAATTTGCTTGTTGGTGACTGACGGCTTAACGTGCTATCCGAGGCCGCGTTCACTATCGCTACGCCACAGTGGCTGATGTATTGCATATTATAACAATAAAACTCAAAAAATGGTGTACAAAAGAACTTTCAAACGGATTAAAGAGTCAGCCTTAAGATCTAGAGGTCCCAGCTTCGAATCCTGACCATTACACTACCGACGTGAACCCACTCCTAACACAAGCAATTTAGCTTAGCTGGAGAGGTTAGAAGGAATATTAGTGACTAGCTGACCCAGCGAACTTCGTACCGTCAATTTTTTTTCACCCTTGTGGCGTCAGATCCATTTCTCGCGGCACCCTCTAATATATTAAGCATGTATTATACATATAAACCTTCTTCTTGAATTACTCTATCTATTAAAAGAAACCTCATCTAAATCTGTAGCGTAGTTTTGAAGATATAAGCATACATAGGGACGGACAGACGCAGAAAGCGACTTTGCTTTATACTATGTAGTGATGATGATAGTGATAGTGATGATTTCTGTTGGTAATATTAATTAAAAAAGTAAATAAAATGTTACTCTTTTTTTATAAAGGACAAGTCTATTTGACTTCACCTAGTCTTAAGGCAAGCTAACTTTTTTTTCGAAGTACCCTCACTATAGTGAACAGTGTTGGAATTAGCTTGCGAACTAAAATTAAACTTTTATTTAACTTTTCAACTCTAATTCAAGTGAAATTGTGCTTAAATCCAAGTATAGGCGACCTAATAGTGAAACAATATAGTATTTCCTACGTAAAACCAAAATAAACAATATCTGTTAACCAAAAAATTTCGTGACAAAATGAAGTGCTATCAGTGTGCAAATGACTTTCAAGACGAAAATGTAATACAGTGTGATGGGTGTAAGCGAAATCTGTGCATAACGTGTAGCAACTTAACGAGTAGTGAGGCTAGAGTGATGGGTTTGAAATCTAAACGTACACTGGTATTTCTGTGCAGCCCGTGTCGGGAGGCACTCTTCCAAGTACCAAAACTTATCAAATGTTACGATGCTGTACGTGAAGAATTGGATGACATCAAAAAGGTACTGGCGACCGCCAAAGCTCCGAATAATCCCAGCCCGCAAACTAACCAACCAAAATCCAGTAGTCTCACCACTAATGCAATTATAGAAGAGATGGCAGAGCGGGAGCGACGTGCCAGTAATCTCATTCTAGTGGGTATAAAGGAGTCAACCTCAGATAATGCTGAAACCCGTAAATCCAATGATGAGGCTGCTGTAACGGAGGTCTTGGAACAAATTATGGGGGCCAACATCCCTAAAGCGACAAATGTGCTTCGACTGGGACAAAAGAATGATACTAAGCCAAGGCCTATCAAGATCATCCTCAAGAGCCGTTCGGATGCTATAAACATACTCAAGAACAAGAAAAAAGCATGCAAGGAAGTGAGAATTTACAACGACCAAACACCTCAACAACGAGAAGAACTTAACCAACTCCGTGAAAAACTTAAGGACCGTCTAAGTAAAGGTGAGACAAACCTTACTATAAAATATGTCAGTGGAGTCCCGAAGATTCTCAAGTTAACAAAAAACTGAACCACTGCAACTCTCCTTACACCAATCTATTATTTTACTATACAAATCTAGGCTCGTTGTCAGCCAAATTTGATCTTCTGTTGCTAGACATAAAAAGAAATGAACCAGCATTCATAATCATCACGGAGACTTGGCTAAAGAGGAATGATAGAAACTCTACTTACTCCATACCTGACTATACATTGTTTAGAAAAGACCGTAAGATAGGTCCAAAGGCGGAAGGGGGGAAATCCGGTGGGGGAGGGGTTGCTATATATGTCAAAAATTCTCTCAATGGTATACCTATCACTGCAAAAAGGAACAAGCATTACATGCACGACAACATTGAATCGCTTTACCTTGATATTCAATTTGGCATCCACCACTTTCTTCTTATTGGTGTCTATCGGACTGATACAAACACAGAAATTGACAATATCTTGTTGAGTAAGTTGTTATTGGCCTCGGAGGGCAACAATGTCATTATACTAGGTGATTTTAACTACCCTGATATCTCATGGCCTCTCAGAGCTGAACAGAAGCTGAGTGATACTTCTGAACTATTTAAAAATATGTTCTTACAAAGCAATCTTTTCCAACTAGTATCAAACCCAACCAGATTTCGTAAAAACCAAATACCATCATTACTAGACCTAATAATGGTTAATGACACTGCTCCTATATCAGCTATTGAACATCGGTCTCCCATAGGTAAAAGTGATCACTGTGTTCTTCAGTTTCAAATGCAATGCACTACAACAAACTCCACTTCTCAACCACAACTGAAAAGGCACTATCGGCACATTGACTACAGTACCTTCAACATAGATCTTAACAGTGCCCTAGACAAACTAAGCTGTACTCTAGATATTGTACCTTTTTGGGATGAATTTAAAGGCTTAATGAGCGGAGTTATTGACAAGCATGCACCCTACAAGAACATGAAGAGGAATATTAAAAATAAAGCCTGGATAAATGAAAATCTGAAAAAACTTTCCTTGGAGAAAAGGAAACTATGGGATCTTTACAAATCTAGTAAAACGGATGATGCATACCAGAGTTACAGGGTAATTAGTAACAAATGTGTGGATGAATCCAGAAGACTAAGAAGACAATATGAGTGTAACATATTAAATGGTGGGGATAAATCATTCTACTCTTATATCCGTAGCTGTATATCATCTAAGGTGACAATTCCACCAGCTGTTAGGAACTCAAGAGGTGACCTTATAACAGACCCAACTGATATTGCTAATGCATTTGCAGAGGAGTTTCATAAAGCCTATTCCATGGAGCCACCTTTAAACCACTTACCACATATCTGTAGTCCTCGCGTTGATGAATCCTTATGTGATGTAAATTTCTCCATATCAGACATAACCAAAATCCTCAAGAATCTTAATGTGAACTCATCAGCTGGGCCAGATGACATACCCAATATAGTACTAAAGAACAGCACTGATACTCTGGCACCTGTGTTGGCTTATATTATGCAATTGTCATTTACGAACTGTCTGCTTCCCCATGATTGGAAACATGCTATTGTGACACCGGTCTACAAAAGTGGCGATAAGACGGACCCATCCAGATTTCGGCCTATCAGCCTCACTAGTACTATAGGAAAATGTATGGAGAAAATTATTTGTCAGCATATCAAGCAGTTTCTGAATCGGCATCACATTATCTCTGTAAAACAACATGGATTCGTTGAGAAAAGATCAACGGTCACAAACTTGCTGTCTTCTGTGCCTGAGTGGTCAAAGCAACTGGACAACAAAAAACCTGTAGACATTATTTACCTGGATTTTGAGCGAGCTTTTGATAAAGTCCCACATGGTCGCCTTCTACTGAAACTAGAACACTTTGGTATTCGTGGCAAATTACTAAAGTGGCTTGAAAGCTACCTACTAAACAGAACCTATCAGGTTAGGGTGGGGTGTGCACTGTCAGACAAACGAGATGTACTGAGTGGTGTTCCTCAGGGTTCGGTCCTCTCTCCGACTCTGTTCAATATATATACCACTGACCTTATAGCGTTGATAAAGTCAGAAGCATGCTTCTTTGCTGATGATGGCAAGATCTTCGGTGACCCTCTGACTCAGTCAGGGCAGCTACAATCAGATCTGAATAGACTACAAGCCTGGACCATAGATTGGATTGCCAAACTGAATGCTGAAAAATGTACAGTTCTACGCCTGGGCAAAAACAATCCTAACATACACTATACCATAGGAACCATAACAATTGCTACTGGGACTACACAAAAGGACCTGGGAATAACAATGACTAATGACCTAAAATGGGCAGATCACATAAACAATATAGTAAAAAAAGCGAACTCCTTCATATATGTCATACGCAAGTCGTTTCAATACTTGTCACCAGATGTCTTCATAAAAATATATAAAACATACATACGACCGCTCCTGGAATACGGTTACCAAATATGGAACCCATACTTTACTAAAGACATTGACTTACTGGAAAGTGTACAAAGAAAAGCAACAAAAATACCTTATGGTTTCCCGCGGAAAACATATGAAGAACGGCTGAAACTACTAAAGCTACCAACACTCAAAGATAGAAGAACAAGGGGTGACCTCATTGAATGCTATAAAATTCTAACAAATAAATACAACTTACCTAATATTGGTGATATATTTGTGCGGCAGCGCAAGACTTACTCATCCCGTGGACACAGCCTCACTCTCTCACGCTCACATGCACATACCTTGACAGCTTACCACTCCCTAAACAACCGTATTGTACAAATGTGGAACAAATTGCCTGAGGAAGTGGTGTCAGCCACAACGCTAACCACCTTCAAGTGTCGCTTAGATAAATGGCTAATGAACAATGAACAATAAAAGTGAAATGTACTGGACTGAACTATACTCCAACACTATGAAGTGGACATATCAGCAAGTTGCTGCTCGTCCATAAATTAAATAATAATAATAATAATAACTCCTTCATATATGTCATACGCAAGTCGTTTCAATACTTGTCACCAGATGTCTTCATAAAAATATATAAAACATACATACGACCGCTCCTGGAATACGGTTACCAAATATGGAACCCATACTTTACTAAAGACATTGACTTACTGGAAAGTGTACAAAGAAAAGCAACAAAAATACCTTATGGTTTCCGGCGGAAAACATATGAAGAACGGCTGAAACTACTAAAGCTACCAACACTCAAAGATAGAAGAACAAGGGGTGACCTCATTGAATGCTATAAAATTCTAACAAATAAATACAACTTACCTAATATTGGTGATATATTTGTGCGGCAGCGCAAGACTTACTCATCCCGTGGACACAGCCTCACTCTCTCACGCTCACATGCACATACCTTGACAGCTTACCACTCCCTAAACAACCGTATTGTACAAATGTGAGTGGTGGAAGGAAGTGGTGTCAGCCACAACGCTAACCACCTTCAAGTGTCGCTTAGATAAATGGCTAATGAACAATGAACAATAAAAGTGAAATGTACTGGACTGAACTATACTCCAACACTATGAAGTGGACATATCAGCAAGTTGCTGCTCGTCCATAAATTAAATAATAATAATAATAATAATAATGGGGCGGCATAGGAATACTCACTTCTGCGGTAGTTTCAGGTCCGCCCATGTTAAGCATAATTATGGCTGTCTTCGGTTTCCACGAAGACTTTGTTGTACTGAATGAGGCGGCCATCCTGGGCACCATCGTTAAATTTGAGCGACCTGGAATGATAATTAAATAAATATAACCCTTCAATTGTATGTCAGAAAACATCTTAAGCTGTATGTTCTGGTTCCTATGTGAATATCTACGGCATTCATTATGGGTAATTTGAGCCTTGAATCTGACAACTGACGGCCAAATTAGTATTCTAATAAAAAAATTCTTTTCTAAGATGAGATCCGGTTCTCAGCATTCCATGGATTCACCGTGCGGACGCCGTGTCCATGGCGTGGTATAGAGAGGAATACTGTGACGGCGCCTGGGACTTGCGACCCAGATGTAGATTTAGGGTGGCCACCTTGTGATGCATCAGCGCTCACCTCCACCGTCAGTTGTGTTCCATCCTAGAGGGTCACCCTGTCTGTATGTTACACTGCCTAAACCGATTGTGATGAAATTTGGTATAGGGGTAGATTAGACCGTGAGAAAGGACTCAGGCTATGTTTGGTTGCGATGACCGACATACACGCGGGTGGAGCCAAGGGCAAAAGCTAGTAATAAATAATCTAACACTGTTCTACACACAATGCTGGGTTTAGCGATATTTAAAGCTGTAAAAAATAATACAGAAAAACTCTACGAAGGATACCTATCATTTTCTAATGGTTTCCTTTGCCGATTTCAGTTTTTTTTTTTCGGCGAATTACGAAATTTTATGTAACTGCTTTGTATAGTACTATTTTGGTATTATTTGATGAATAAGCAATAAACCAATTATGTAAATACAAACATACGTCAGAGGAAGACATGTGCGTGTAGCGATAATTATCATAAATAAATAATTTCGAAACCAATTTCTATGTATAAATATTTTTAAATACTTACATATTAAAGACAGCATTCTGGTGTATTACGTTAATATAGGAATGTTAGAATTACTTTGTTTTCTATTATACGCCTAATTATAAGTGAAGGAAATAAATAATTTAACAATAATTTGCCCTTATTTCACATCATATTCTCACGCCGGAATATTGAACTCAGCAAGGTTTGACATTTGATACTATGACATGACATGGATGAATGACAGGATTATTGAATGGATTTTTACACATTTGCTCATTCTTTACAGATTTTCGAAACAAATAAATAAATATTATTTTTTTATAAGTAAAGGTAGGTTTAGGTAAAGCAATTTTTCTTATAAGCTGCACATATTAGGCCCGCATTATATTCTATTTGAGTACCAAATCCTTCTTTTCTTATTTTATTCTTCTGTTTCGATTGGTATTAAGAGTCTTTGTAAACGCACACAAAGTCATTGATGAATGATGAACGAACAAAAAAAAGTTCGACTGGGGAAGTGGGGAATGAATTGTCAAAAGTGCTGTATTTACATCGGACGTCAAGTCAAGTACTATTTTGGTGATTATTCAAAGTAATCGTGTACTAGGTACATACTTATTGTTGTTTCAATATTATTATTAACAAGCGTGTGAAAAATGTCTTGTCGCAACGCTTCACACGCTGGTAGCTGGTATACGGAGAATGGTAAGTAATACAAAAGTTTTCCTTTGTTTGTTTTTTTGTTGAAAATCTTTCAACATCTTGTGTTAGTAAAAAAATATAGGTGGGTTTTCAAATAACTTTCTAGCTAGGGTATTAAAAGGAAAGTGTCAAGGAATACATATTGAAAAGTCAAAAGGTTATTGACCTTTTAAAGTTCACGGATGCACCACCTAAATTTAATTTCTTTTGTCTTGTAGTAAATGAATATTGTTAGTCATAACTCGTTTCGTAAATAGATTTCGTCTGAGAATTAGACCTTTTATTTGAATACAGTTACAAACAAAAGATTTCTAATCGTTTATTTATTACTTAGAGAAAATCATAATTTCTTAGGAGTGATCAAAACAGATTAAATTATAATTTAGAAATAATATATTAATTTAAGACGGATTTATGTTACGTAGTATGTAAGTTATTTTTGTAAATTAATTTGATTTTATTATTAATGTATTCAATTTGACCTATGCTTACAAAGTCATTGATGGTAGGTAATGGTACGTTCAGAAATTAAACTGCGGTATCAATTTTTATACTTCCGTTATTATGGGTTGAATTACATATAATCTAATAATTAATATTAATTATACGGTATAAATAAATAAATAATGGTTTAACAATAAATCGCTCAAATTAAAATTAAATTTCATATTTTATTTTGGCGTAGTAAATTTACGATTTCAGAACGAAATAAAAAGTTTCGGTTGTCATGACAGCTATTTAAAAACAAACGTTGACGTCAAGAATCGCGACTTTAAAGATTTTCTTCTTTATTTTATTTCGTATTTGTAATAATTTATCGTTTATAATAATATCGTAATGGCTGATAGAACTAAATCAGCAGCTGTTGGAGTAAAAACAGCAAAATCGAAACGGCCATCAACTACAAGCGTCGCTACATCATCCCGAACGAAATTACTCCCAAAAGAAAAGGTTCCTGTGGTTCGTCCAAAAAAAGTTGATCATGATACCACAATTTTGAATAAAGAACAGGCACTTCCTGATTTTGATGGCGAATACCGCCAAATTGCATATGGACGATTTATGCGAGCGATGTTAGAAGAATGCTTAGTTGAAGAAAAAATTGAGAGGGAAGAGACACAGATGGACTTGCAAATGGCGCAGCTAGCTGAAAGATTCAAAAGGACAATGGATCAGTTAGATAAAACTAATAGGAGACTAAAAGATATATCATTTGTTGTGGAACAAAAGAGGTGAGTCATCTTGATATTATTTGCTGTGTACATTCTTAGTGGAGTAGAATAGGGCTGACAGCCTCCGTGGCGTAGCGGACTACCGCTACGCCACGGAGGCTGTCAGCCACTAGAACGCGGCTGGTCCGCAGGAGGCGCGGGTTCGATTCCCGCTCTGTGCAAATATTTAAATTAAATTAAAATTAAATATTCCACAACATTCTACACAACGCTGTCTAGACCCATGGTAAGCTTTTATAGCTTGTGTTATGGAATCTAGAATGCGGATAAACATACATATATACTTTATTTTTGTAAATACATACATAATATACATAGAACACCCAGACCAATGCAAATAGCCATATTCATGCATACAAATATTTGCACTGAGCGGGAATCGAACCCACGCCTCCTGCGTGGCAGTCGCGTGCACTACCGCCACGCCACAGAGGCGTATATGTATGCTTATATATGAGTATTCGCATTGGTCTGGTCGTGCCTCGAAGAGCACGTTAAACTGTTGTTCCCGGTTGCCATACAAATATGTGTGGCAGTAGTTATAAGGGAATTGGGTGAAATGGCCGGCATTGAAGGGCTGATCACCCGTCCGGTCAAAACAGCCTCCCCACTGACAGTAGTAGTAGAATAGGGACCTAATCTCTTTCTGTGGCTGTCGTAGAAGGTGACTATCGAATAGGGCTGTTTCCCATCTGTTGGTAAACATACAGGCTTGTGTTTGCTTGACTACAATAGGGACACCTTATATCATGGGACAGAAAATCATGGTTGATGAAATTGTATGTTAATACACTCCTGCCTACCCATTCGGGGATTTGTAGGGGTGAGATGAGATCCGGTTCTTAGCATTCCATGGATTCACCGTGCGGTCGCCGGGTCCATGGCGTAGTACAGAGAGGAAAACTGTGACGGCGCCTGGGACTTGCCACCCAGGTGTAGGTTTAGGGTGGCCACCTTGTGATGCATCAGCGCTCACCTCCACCGTCAGTCGTGTTCCCCCCTCTACCTATCCAAATTTGGTAAGATCCTATCAACACCGTTTTAGATATTCGTTTGAGTAAAGAGCTTACTGAAGCTCTTGGCAATCCAAGGTCTTTAAATAAGTTATACAGGGATTTAGCTGGAATTCCCCTTGCTCCTACTTCCACGGCGTAGAGTTTAACCACATAGCCATTTTTGGTTAACTCGTTGGTCAGGTCAAAGTATTTGTTTATTTTTATAGCGTGGTCTTTAGGTATGTTAGTTTCCCACGGTACTGTGAGTTCTACTAGTACTGCACGCTTTTGCTGTTTTGAAAATAGGAATATATCGAGTCTGGATGACGAGGCACAAACATCCTCCGGTATTTTATAGTGTTTCTCATACGAATCTGCGAGTAATGTCCAGTCAGCGGCTGCTATCAAAATTGAGTACGGCTTTTGATTTGTCTTTTTTGAGCGGCCTTCCTTTACAAACGCGACGTCATTTCTTTGGTTTGTGGTTAAACCCTTTTTCGCTCTAGCTAGCGCCAAACTTACCGCCTCACGTACGATTTCTAATACCTTATCATGTCGGCGCGAGTAATGACCCCGGTCTAATAGCGTCCTACAACCCACCAGTAGGTGCCTAGCAGTACCAATTGCTTCACCACATGAGTTACATGTTTTATCTGTGGCTTTTCCCCATCTCACAAGATTGCTTTGGTCGGGGAATGCATTGAGATAGAATTTAAGGAGAGCCGGTGACCAGACCAGACCAGAGATGACCAGACCAGACTAACTGACCCGGCGAACTTCATACTGCCAATATTTTTCGTTCCGCATGCTGTCCAATCCATTTCCCACTGCACCCTCTACTATATTAGGCATGTATTATACATGTCAACCTTCTTCTTGAATTACTCTATCTATTAAAAGAAACCACATCAAAATCTATAGCGTAGTTTTGAAGATATAAGCATACATAGGGACGGACAGCTGCAGAAAGCGTCTTTGCTATATGATTAAATGGCTATGTGGTTAAACTCTATGCCGTAGAAGTAGGAGCAAGGGGAATTCCAGCTAAATCTCTGTATAACTTATTTAAAGACCTCGGATTGCCAAGAGCTTCAGTAAGCTGTTTACTCAAACACGACTGACGGTGGAGGCGAGCGCTGATGCATCACAAGGTGGCCACCCTAAACCTACACCTGGGTCGTAAGTCCCAGGCGCCGTCACAGTGTTCCTCTCTGTACCACGCCATTGACCCGGCGACCGCACGGTGAATCCATGGAATGCTAAGAACCGGATCTCTGTAGTAATAATGTATGTAAAAATGCAAAATTGATGATACACCCTTTGTTTCTTAACTTTTTACTGATACATATAATAATTATTTCAGGTTATGCGACCTAAAAAACAATGACTGCGAACAATTCTATCAAATAACAGACAACTCAAACGCAGAACCACTACTTCAAGACCTATCAAACGCAGAACAACCAATCATTGATAAAATTGAGCTACGTAATGTCGATTTTGGTTACGACAAGCTCTCTGGTCACAAGCAACTTTTAGATGCTGTTAACGATGCTATCGATGGATTAGCTAACATCAAAAAGGAGTGTAAACTTGATGCACCTAAATTCGCTGAGTATGATCGTTCTAAAGAAAATATTGAACAACTAGATAGCGATCGATTTGATTTAGAGAGTCTGAAGTCGGAATTTGAGGCTAAGTTCCCGAAGTTTAGCGAACGGTTGATACAGGAGGCGTCTGAGAAGATTGCTAGCATGATTGAATTAGACGAAGATGGTGATGATGATGATTGATGAAGAAATAACACTGTGATAATATTTATGTCGTTTTATTTGAGAACTAGTGTGTATATTATAGAAGGTCTCAATGTGCCTTTTAATAAAAAAATATGAGATTTATCGAACCCTTGTGGGTTTAAAATTCAGATAATATGATTCTAAAATAGCCAGTGATAAAGTTTATGCATATTGATATGAATCTACCCCTTTTCGGTTTATCTTTCCATTTCTTCCCCTTTTCCTTGCCATATTACTGGTTTCCTCTCCCATTCCCCCACCATTTAATCTTTTTCCTTTCCATTTCTCCCCACTAATTTCCTTTTTCATTTCCACACCTCTTTCCTATTCTCCTTTTCTTAACCCCTTTCTTGTATTCTTTCCCAATATCCTCACCCATTGCATGTATTCCTTTCCTTTTTCCCCCTCACCCCTTTCCTATTTTCCTTCCCATTACCCACATCCTTTTCCTGTATTCATATCTATTCTCCCCACCCTTGTCCTGTCCTGTACAAAATACAAAAAAAGCATAAAAAATATCTAGTATGATTTCTCAACAAAAACCCAAGTTTCTTAAATGAAAAAAAAAGTATACTATGTCTAAGTATTTAGTTCTAAAAAATTACTCATTAATTTTTAGGATATTTACTTCAAATAAATGTTGTATAAAAATAAAAATATTGTGTTTTTTTATTTGTACAACCTTCATTAAACATAAAAAGAGGTTCTTTCATGACTATCCGGCGACAGCCACCGTGGCGTGGCGGTAGTGAACGCGACTGCCACACAGGAGGCGCGGGTTCGATCCCCACTCAGTGCAAATATTTGTATGCATGAATATGGCTATTTGCATTGGTCTGGTCGTGCCTCGGAGAGCACGTTAAGCTGTCGGTCCCGGTTGCTATACGAAATGTATGGTAGTCGTTATAGAGGAATTGGGTGAAGTGGCCCCACATAGAAGGTCCCCAGAAAGACGTCCCCACTGGGGTTATAAGGACGTAGAATTTTTATACCTACATAAGATTATCTATCCAGGTAACGAGTTATCTCGGCAGCTGGACCTATGGCTTTCTAAAGCAGACCTCACTCATGGACCGGCTAGGGCCATCATTGCGCCGTAAGTATTATGGTAGCTTGACATATTTTAAGAATAAGACGTCCGCTCGCTCGCGCCTTCTGTCACAGATCAGTTGACCCAACAAATCCGAAAACAATCGTAAATTTGCGTAAAGGAGGTGGTGGGGCGCGTTATTTAGGTTTAGACAAGCTTTATTTGAATAATGAACATACATAGTCGAATCATTTAAAAAAGCCATTTTTACCCAGGACATATACGTTTGGGGTAAGGGGATGTTTGTGTTTATGTTTGTGCAAATCCATGTTGCATTCTCCAAAGTACATATCCAATTTTGATGCAGTCTTCAGTTATGGGTTCTTCTTTAATTGTAGCATGTTCTTAGATAGGTTTTACAATGATAACTCATCAGGGGGCGCTACAGCAAGCAATATTAATGCAAATTAATTTTGCCAATTTTCTCCAAAACTGCTAATCCTATTTTGATGCAGTTTTCAATTATTGGTTTGGGTTTGATTGGTGCCTGTTCTTAGATAGGTGTTAGGGTGACTATTTTAAATTATTTTTAACCGTAGTGGTTTTTTTTTCAAAAATTATAGTTTTGCTTTTTGAAGTTTCATGTAACCTGTGAATTTTCTGTTCCCAGGCACGCGGGATATTCATACTGTGGAGCGTGTGCCGCTTTCGCTTATAGACAAGTCAGTCCGGTTGTTGTGTGAGTATTAATAGAAAAAAATTGTGCTTTATTTGTCAAAAAATAAAATAATAACAAAGGTAAGAAATAATGTGTGCGTTACGAAGTGTGTGTGGATTGACCTTGAGAGAGTGAGAAATAACGTGGTAAGAGAGCGATGTGGAGTGATAGAAGATGTAGTGACGAGAATTGCGGAAGGAATGTTAAGATGGTTCGGTCATGTTGAGAGAATGAATAAAAGAAGACTAACGAAACAGGTGTATGAGGCGAGTGTGGAGGGTACTGTCGGTAGGGGAAGACCTAGGCGCACATACCTGGACCAAATCGGGGAAGTTTTAGAAAAGGGGCAGGTCAGGAGTACCCTAAACCGACGAGCATGCATGAAGAATGTAATGAGAGTGAGTGAAGCGAGAGTAGTATGTCAGGATCGTAGCAAATGGAGATCCGTGATCTCTGCCTACCCCTATGGGAAACAGGCGTGATTTTATGTATGTATGTATGTATGTACAAAAATACCTCCAAAAAGTTGAAACTAAATGGAGTTGGCCTTTTATCTTTTGATATATATATTTTTATTTTGATTCAACGGGGACCCTAACTGGTCAAGCACTCCGTTATATTATCGGAACAATTCAAGGTAATTTATATTAACTATAGGGTAATACCCAATTACTTGGTGAATTTAAGCTCCTCCACCGCCTTAGCAGCCCGCGCTATCCTCATTAAACACCCAAGAAACGTGTACTGCGCATTTAGGGCACATTTTAGATGCAAGATATTATCTTCTGAGCAATAAACTCAAGTCACTATGACGTATGTATGTATTTTTATTTTTCAGTAAACGTATATTCATCCTGGGTCCGTCCCACCACGTGCGGTTAGGCGGGTGTGCCCTCTCGTCGCTGGACAAGTACCAGACACCGTTGTATGATCTCACTATTGATAAACAAAGTAAGTATCTCTATACCTACTTCGTTTGATTAGATATTTAACTAAAATAACAATTTTAATGGGTCTTAAAAAAATATATTTAAACAATCATTAAGATAAATAGTTTTAATCGGCCCAGGCGGGTATCGAACCCGCGATCCTTCTCTTACAGGGTGAATGCTTTGACCACTAAGCTGCTCGGTCTTTCTTATATACAGGGTGAATTTTTCGAAAGGGATTGGATGGCCAAATCTGAAACTATAAGGAATAGCGAAAAATGCTCAGGAGGAGTCACAAGGAGTCACAAGCCCGATTTTGATGAAACTTAGGTATAACCTCATCATTAGATTTTTGAAAAAAATATCCTAGCTGGGCAATGAACCCATTTATTTTGAAAAAGAAAATAGACGGCCTACATATATTAGTACACCTTACGATAGTGTTGCTATTAGGGAACTTATTCTGGGAAGTAATGACAATGAAAAATTCAACCTATAAATCCGTTCGTTTCCTTACACGGGATGTATTTTTGAAACAGGACTGTAAGGCCCCAGGTAAAAACTATTTTTATTTACTTTTCAGTCAATCCTACCCACTTCCTATCCAAAACAAGAAGTTTAATCATTGTGCATTTTTGATTTTCTTGCTGAAATGTATGGGAAACGTTTATGGTCATTTCTGTCTTTCCTAGTACTCAAAGTTAAAATGGTCCCATAGAGTCTTTTAATCTCCGCATGAACTTTTTTGGACTTTTAGCATTTTTCTTGCCGACTGTACGATTTTTCCAAAATCTATTAATGCAGTTCAAAATATCTCAAAAAGTTAGGGAAGGTCTCCTAAGAACATTTTGCTGTAACTACGACGATTAAGGTTAAGGTTCCCTTTACTGCCCCGTTTCAAAAATACACCCTGTACTATTGCCGTATTCCGGGCAATATTGTTAACTCGAGCCTGTATCTGAGGCTGAGTCTGGGCTGTACTTATCTGTCTGATGTTAAACAGCCCTATCCCTTAGTCGCCTTGTACGACACCGCATGGGAAGTGATAGGGTGGCCTAAATTCTACTCTGCCGGGAACCACGCGGCTCTTAGTATGTACATAAAGTAAAGCCAACGAAACGAGAGAAAAAAGGTAAACAAAGCGACCATTACTGAGTTATGTTGCGATAACTAGCGATTATTTTCTTTGTCCTTGTCGCACATGTCACACGTACGCGACAATGGTCGAACGACAACTGTCGTCGCGTGTTTCGTGGTACAGGAAAGCTGTCAGCACAGCGGTTCTAAACTGTCAGGTCCGCCATCTTATGAGCAATTTCATTCCTGTCTGGAATGAGCTTGAAGTGATAAATGTTTGGAACCGCTGAAACTTTGTTTACCTTTTTTCTCTCGCTTCGTTGGCTTTACTTTAAAATAGAAGTTATTTACCTACTTTATTATTTGTTTTTTTTTCTAGTTTACGCCGAGCTAGAAGCGAGTCGCCAGTTCGAATGGATGGATGTTCAGACAGACGAAGACGAACATTCGATAGAGATGCACTTACCTTATATAGCAAAAGTTATGGAAGAGTAAGTTATCATTTTCTTTTTCTTTCATTGGTTCCAACAGTTCGTAAGAAAGTTGGTAGATGGCTCCACCGTCGCCCTTAAAGACGGATATAAAGAGAAGGGAAATTTGAAGTGATTCAGCTGTGGCTCAATAGCTCAGTTGGAAGAGCATTCCCCCCTTTTTTTTTCCGTGCGGAAATCCCCTCGGATACCCCCCCTTCCGGAGCCGGAAGGCGAGGTTATGTCGGACTCGAACCGACTAAACCGCACGCCGACTGTGGGTCGTGGTGCTAGGCCGGAGGTGAGGTTGTCATCGACATGTCCCTCGCGGAAGAGCATTCCCCCTGTAAGTGGAAGGACGTGGGTTCAAGTCCCACTTGAGTGCTTCTTTTCCTCGATGTATTTCGAAGTTATCAGTAACTTTAAAATTTACATGAATATAATAATGCTATTTCTGTGTTGTTAAACTTAACTAAAATACGCTAAAAATCTCTAAAATGGTATTATACACCCAGATTGTATAGTGGTTTGGTAGAAATGATTATTATAGTGTGTGGCCGATTTCGGTCAACGCCGAAAGATCTTGGCCGGGCAGTCTATGGCCGTGAGGCAAATGAACGCATAATAAGCAGGCTGCCAGCCAGCCGACTAGTGCAAGCAATTTTCGACCTTATTGATGACATCACATAGAACAATTTTTTTTTTCGTATATTCGTGATCAGCGGCATATACATATTTATGCGAAATGACATGTAATTAAGATAAAAAAAAACACACACACACACACACGTTTAACTTATAACACCCCGTCGTTTTTGCGTCGGGGTATTATAAATGGCTTATTCCACTCCGTTGATGGGAATTATTGAACTTTTTGTTCACTTTTCCCCGTTGCCGTAATATTTTTTAATAATGGGGATTAGTGAACTAAAAAGTTCACTAATCCCCATCATGATAAATTCTAATAGAACTAAAAAGTTCAATAATCCCCATTAAAAATAAAAAGTAGATGATTCATTTATAGTATTTTATTTTTACCGTATTTAATGGGGATTATTGAACTTGTCAATCTTTTTTGAAAAAAGTTTTTTTTATATTTAAGTAAAAATAAAAAGTTGTGCTCGGAATACGGCAAATAGGCTCACCTCTTATTATGTGGGACCAAATACAATGATTGGTGAAATCTGGGTATTAATTCACCTCTGCATAACCCTCCTGGGATAAAGGCGTTATTATTTATTATGTATGTATCTATGTTAAGCCATTCTTTAAATTTAGATAGCACTGTGTAAAGTAAAGCCAACGAAGCGAGAGAAAAAAGGTAAAAAAAGTTTCAGGGGTCCACTCCAAGCGCATTCCAGACAGGAATGAAATTGCTCATAAGATGGCGGATCTGACAGTTTAGAACCGCTGTGCTGACAACAGCTTTACGAAACACGCAACGATAGCTGTCGCTCGGCCATTGTCGCATACGTGTGACATGTGCGACAAGGACAGAGAAAATAATCGCTAGTTATCGCAACGTAACTCAGTAATGGTCGCTTTGTTTACCTTTTTTCTCTCGTCTCGTTGGCTTTACTTTAGAATATCTATTTTTGATTTCAGATTCCAATCAGCCTTCACAATAATACCCATCCTAGTGGGGTCCCTATCGCCCGAGAAGGAGGCTAAGTATGGGGCTATCCTGGCTCCCTATCTAGCTGACCCCCAAAACCTGTTCGTAATATCATCAGACTTTTGCCATTGGGGCTCTAGGTTCCGGTATACCTGGAAGGATGCCTCCAGGGGTCCTATCCATCAAAGCATTGAATGGTTGGATAAGCAGGTAAGAAATCCTTTACAGTTCTAAAAATCCATCCCTGTGGCGTGGCGGTAATGTAAGCGACTGCGACGCAGGAGGCGCGGGTTCGATCCCCGCTCAGTGCAAATATTTGTATGCATGAATATGGCTCTTTGTATTGGTCTGAGTGTTTCTATGTATAATATGTATGTATATACAAAAAAGTATCTAAGTATGTTTATACGCATTCTAGATTCCATAACACAAACTAGTTAAGCTTACCAGGGGTCTAGATAGCGTTGTGTAAAATGTAATGGAATATTTAAAAAAACAGTGGTTTAGGCGTGAAAGCGTAACATACAGACAGACAGAGTTTCTTTCGCATTTACAGTATTTAGTGTGGATATAGAATGTCCTATAATATTTATTTGACCACTTTTCGCCAGGGTATGGATATAATTGAGAAGATGGAACCACGCGCGTTCACGGATTATCTAAATAAATATGGCAACACTATATGTGGGAGACATCCTATTGGAGTGCTTTTACAGGTAAGGAACTTTACCGATTCAGAAAAAAAAACGTGCTAAGTGCGAGTCGGATCCGCACGAAAGATTCCAATTCGCACGAAGGGTATATGCACTCTGTAAGCACATTATGTGGCGTCCCTTCTGTCCTCATATTGTAAATAGATGCTTGTTTAGGGGACAGTGGTCACGGTCGGTCAAGATGTCTATGACCTTACGGATCTGGTCCCTTTTTAACCTAATGAGGTTTCGGCTAAACGTATTTGATGCTACCGGAACTGCATTCTTTGTTTGCCTGCATCCTACAGCGTTTGTCCATTCTTTTTGATGAGATTCTGGTGGTTAATCGTGGAGGTTTTTGTTTATTGGCTAAAAAGTTCGTTAAATGTGGTTCAAATTCAATAGAAAGTATAGGGTGTCCCAGTAAGAGAGCACTTTTTAAAATTGGATTTTTTTTTTCATGCAAGTGGTAACTCTGAAATTTTACAGTTGTCACCTCAGTTTATTCCGATTATTAAAAATGGAGCGCTTTTCGAAAGGACAACCCGTTACAATTGTAAAAACTCATTACAAAACTCATTACAAAACAATCGAATTATTGCAGCAACGATTTCCAGAACACATTATCTCACGAAATTCTGATGTCAACTGGCCACCAAGATCGTGCGATTTAACGTCGTGCAATTTTTTTCTTTGGGGTTTTGTGAAATCTCGGGGTTGTGCGAATAAACCCGAAATAATTCCTGAGCGCAAATCGAAAATCCAAGGCGTCATCGGTGAGATACAGCCACATCTCTGTGCAAAAGTCATGGAAAATTTCATTATAATGCCGAATATCTTATTCCATACTTAATCGGAACATGTCTTCTTTAAAATACAATAAAAATATCACAACTCTGTCATAAAATACTTGCTTTAATTTTAAAATTAAAAAGTGCACCCTTATTGAGACACCCTATAGTTATTAATATATTTTTTCTGTTCCAGGCGATATCAAAACTTAGTACCCACTCGAATCCTCCCCGTATGATGCTGAAGTTCCTCAAGTATGCTCAATCCTCACAATGTATGAACATGCAAGACTCCTCCGTCTCTTACGCGAGCGCGTCTCTCGTCTTTGAGTAGAGATTGAGTTAAGTGCCATATGAGTTTAGATTGGAAGGTAAAAGTTCATAAGCGACATTAACGATTGAGTAGAGAGACTTATGCAATTTTCGTGATTGAATATGGATTGGTGTAAGCGACATTTACGACTGCGCACAAAAATACTTTGTGATGTTCACAATTGTATGCATAAGACTTAAGCGACATACCTTAAGCGAAAATCAAAAGAGGCAGCGTCCGCATGCGTTCTAAAACCGTGTTTACAACCCATAGAAACATAAACCATGGACAAAAGTAGGCTAAAAGTAGCATATGATTGACTATCAGTCTTGTATAACAATTCTAGGCTTATAATCTATCCTTGTAGCGAATTGCAACCAAATCCTTTACGCCGTTAGACGCAATTGAGTAAGAAACATCCAAATATCTACACAAACTTCCCAATATTATACAATAACAATAATGGGAATTAACGCGATCATGGTATAGGTACTGGGCTACTAGGGCACTGACTGACCTCCGTCCCCCATGAGCGCGGGCCTGAGGGTGACGGGTGGAGCCGCCTGTCACCCCAGCAGAAGTAGGCCACGGCAACGCTGCGCTGAGAAGCGCGCCTCCCCATTGCGGGGGCGAGTCGGGGACACCGTTGTCCCCCCTCCCGAGGAGGGCTAGACCGTAAGGGATGGCCCCGGGGCAGCCGGGGTGCGGGGGATATGTCGATGACAACCTCACCTCGGGCCTAGCACCACGACCCACAGTCGGCGTGCGGTTTTAGCCGGTTCGAGCCCGACATAACCTCCCCTTCCGGCTCCGACAGGGGGGGGGGTATCCGAGGGGATCTCCGCAAGGAAAAAAATAAGGTACTTACATACATACCTTTGATTTGCCTGACGTTTCGACCAGGTTACACCACCGGCCGTGGTCACAGGTCACAGGTATGTACCTATACCATGATCGCGTAAATTCCCGTTATTGTTATTGTATATTATGGAACGTGAGAGTTTAAAAGTTAGTGCCCATTATTAGTAGGATTGTCGCTTACATCATTTCATAAATCGATTGTCGCTTAAGTACTTTTTTCAATCAACAATGCGTTTAAGAACTTTTATTTCCAAATCAATAGATTGAACTAAATTAAAGCCAACGAAGCGAGAGAAAAAAGGTAAACAAAGTTTCAGCGGTTCCAAACATTTTTATTTCAAAATTATTACGTAAAGATGGCGGATCTGACAGTTTAAAACTGCTGTGCTGACAGCTTTCCTGTACTACGAAACACGGCACGACAGCTGTCGCTCGGCCATTGTCGCGTACGTGTGACATGTGCGACAAGGACAGAGAAAACAATTGCTAGTTATCGCAACGTAACTCAGTAATCGTCGCTTTGTTTACCTTTTTTCTCTAGTTTCGTTGGCTTTTCTTTAGACAGGCATAAAAAAGCTCTATATTATATTATATACTATCGAATATTAATATTGGTTGTCTGCATTTCTGTTTGTAATTACTACAATTATCGACCATTTTCGCCCCTTTTAAGACCCTTATGGAGTGGGCAGAGGTGTTTTTAAGACCCACATTTCGTCAATTAATTTTGGTCCCACATATTAAGGGTTGAGCATATTGCCATCAGGGCACTTTATCATGGGTTATAATATGTTTACCGTCATATAGCCAGATAAATAAAGCGCCAAAGGACCGATAATTGTAGTAGTTATTAAAAAAAACTAAAATAAGTATAATTTGTTTAGTGTATCTATAATTTTTTATACGTTTTATTAGTTTAAAATTAGTATTAAAATTATTTTTTCATAGGCAACTCTTTCTGTAGACTGTTTATCGTCCAACATGTTGGCTGTTATTAAAGTTGTGTATCCTGTGATTACTGCTTTGCATTTTAAAAAAAATACTAAAAATATTAGATTGGTTTTAAATGATGCCATTCATCAACTACTCATTGGCTAACAAATCGGTTAATGAATAGGCCCCTTTTTTGTAAACCGACTGCGTTTAACCCAAAGAAGGTGATACTGAGTTATTTTATAGTCGTTACGGATAAAAAGAGTTTGGGCACAGCTTCGACAGCAAAATCATCTGGAGGTATTAATTTGGCGAAAGACGAAAAAGTTTTTTTTAAATAATGTATGGGAATAATGTTCAAGTAAAAGGAAAAATGTATGGGGGTTTTAAAAAAACAAATTCATAACATAACATAAACTCACGCCTGTATTCCCCGAAGGCGTAGGCAGAGGTGCTAGCATCCACATTTCGCCAGGTTATGATTAGGTCCCAATGTAATAGGTGGCGAGCCTAATGCCATTAACCGGGCACTTATAAACCTGCGATAAATACACACATAACTTCGAAAAGCATCGAAAAGTCATTGGTGTGTGCCATGGTCGACCTGGGATCAAACCCGAGACCTCGTTTCAGCAGTCCATTACCCATACCACTAGGCTACTGCAAATTTTATGAAAGAAATAGCTATAGGTTGTGAAATATATGCATAGACTGAAAGTCATTATTACTCTTGTACGCGCAGTCAGATATTTATGTAAGAGGCTTTACTAAAACCTTCGAAGAAATATCAATTGACTTTTTAAAGACGATTAAAAAACACATTGTTTACGTACCCTATGCTGGGTCAATTTGAGTTCGTCCACCGCAGTACCACCCCTTGTTGTATTCAAAATATATTCAAGAAATGTGTCCAACGCGTAGCACATTTTAAGTCCAACATATATGAATCGAGCGATCAGAGCCTCATATACCCGTTTTTATGGCTTATTCCGAACCTGACCCGAAAACCTGACCCGGTTGCGGGTTAGGTTAGGAACTTGAAAAAAAAATGTGATATTTGTTCCGAACGTAACCCTCTTCCTAACCTGACCCGACATCTCATTCTTATCATAACCTGAATGCGCAGATTTCTGTTACTGTTAAAAGTCGAAGTGCGGTAATTCCAACTTCTGTAGGTTAGGTTAGATTAGAACTGTAACCACAACGCGGCAAGATCTGCGCAATGCGGGTTACGATAGGATCGAGACTTCGGGTCAAGGTAGGAAGAGGGTTACGTTCGGAAGAAATTTCCAAGTTTTTAACCTAACCCGCGACCGGGTCATGTTTTCGGGTCAGGTTCGGAATAAACGGTTTTTATTCTCTGTTACCCTATATTTTCATTTCAAACGCACACACACTTTATTTAAAGAATGAGGGTAGTTGTATATTAGAATATCTATTGGTTTGAACCTTAGAGTATTTAAAGTATAGAAGAGATGGTCATACTTGCAGAAAAAACTGTATAACTACCTAAACTTTCTAACGGCCGTTCCCAATAACATACCTAGAGTTAAAGATAGATCGCAACAGTCAAATTTGACGTATCGGCTGTTTAAATTCAAAACATGGTAACTGATTTTTTTGCGGGAAAGCGTATCGCGGTATAATTTTATTTTCCGAAATTGATGTGAAATAGGAATTACTATGTTTTGAATTTAAACAGCCGAGCACTTTATCCGTAGATGCGGCGGTTAAAGAATGAGGGTAGTTGGATATTAGAATCTCTATTGGTTTGAACCTTAGAGTATTTAAAGTATAGAGAGAGAGAACTTTCTGAATGGAAAGAATTGAAAATGGCGGTATTGTAGAGAATTCAGTAAATGGATTGTTCAAGTGAACTTGATTCGACCAATCAGGTGCTACAACATGGCTACTACGATAGAACAAAACATGGCGGTTGGCGTGATCCTTAATGTGATTTATGGATTCAATTTCGTAGTAGATTCAAATCTATAACTATACCGGGTGTAAGGGGAACGTTCCCGAAGCCGGAAACCCCTAGTAGTACTCCAGGTACATAACACATTGGCATAAAAATAAAATCGATTTGGACATAAAACACCACTACAAAAAAGCACGCGCTTGACTCTAGTTGTTTTTTCTTTGTAGTGATGTTCTTTTTATGAAATTACCGTTTCATTTAGCTTTACTAACACGATGGAGAGCAAACAATACAATAAAAAAAAAAAATGTCAAGTCGATTTCATTTTTATGCCAATGTATTATGTACCTGGAGTACTACTAGGGGTTGTAGAGGAACGAGGTGTGATATTCCTCCAACACAAAGGGAGGATCCTACGACCAGGCAAGGTGATCACGCCTGGCGGGCCGCCAACCAACGAATGTCGTTGGGATGTTGTACATATATTATACCAGCGTGCGAACTTCACTTTCGCGATGCAGGATTCGTAGTGACGTTGTAGCGGCTTAGTGGTTCGGTTTGTTGTCGCTAGATGGCGCTGGGTACATGTGGTATCGTCACAGGGTTTTCGGCTTCGGGAGCGTTCCTCTTACACCCGGTATATTGCCGGTTTGATCCGGATTCACTCTGATAGCCACTTTGAGCTTTTTTGTTCAACCTATGATCTCTATGTACCCCATTACGGTATAATATAATAGATTTTACTCAACTACCCTACATGTTGTAAGCTAGCGATAGTACACTCACCTGGGTTTGTCTCAAATAATATTTTTCTTTGCAATATTTTTAATAATAAACACTTTTTAGTTTGCTATTACACTGTGGTTTTATTTTAAAATAGTTTTTTTTACCACTGCGCTGAGTTATCGCGACGGAGCAGGTCATTCATAGAAATTTAATGTAATCTGTCTCATTGCTATAATTTTATTTGATTACCAATTCGAAATACATCGGGAAAAAGAAGAACTCAAGTGGGATTTGAACCCACGACCTTTCCCTTACAGGGGAATGCTCTTCCAACTGAGCTATTGAGCCACACCTGAATCACTTCAAATTTCCCTTCTCTTTATATCCTTCTTTAAGGGCGACGGTTGATTACAAATTTCTAAGAATGACCCTGATCCGTTGCGACGAGGCAGCGCAACGCACAATGGGCTATTTGACTAATTTTTTTTTACTTTCGAAAAATGACCACTGTCTTATAATATAATGAACTGTAAAAGTAAAATTTTCGTACGACAAATAGTTTTCAAGATATTTGATTTTGAAAATTTCAATTTGTCGCGCCGCCCGAAAACGCTCCATACAAAATCGTTCTAAATTGTGACGTCACGCTTCGGTAGCGCGTAGTGAAAATGTATGGCGTGCAAGAGAATATCGCATTTATCTCGGTCTACGTTGCGTTTACACTTATATAGTTAATAATAAAAGTTATTTAAAAGGAGACTGAAATGATTACATACAATCTTGGGCCTAGTTGTAAGAAGATGAAAGTGGTGTCAATTAATAGCTTATATATTATCAACCTTTCACTGAAAATTCTGCGGATTTTGTCAATCTGAGAACAGAAATATAAGAGATTATGTAAAAGTGAGGTTATGTTACAATCTTTATCTAACAGCTGATTCCTGAAGTGCAAAATGTGTTCTTTTGCACTAATAGTTATTATATTTACTAGAAAATGTTTGAAAAATCATATGAATGAACGTCAACGACTTCAAGCGATAGGTAGGTAACAGGTAAGGAGATAGGGAAAGGATGTCTAAAATAAAATAAAAAATCATTGAATATAGTGTTTTATTCACCTTCTATTAAACACATTTTACATTTTAAACCTGCCAGGATGGTAGCTGGTTAGATGAGGTTACAAGTATTTACTTACAGACTGAGGTGCAAGCCATTGCCGAATCACTTACAGAATTGTTTCATCGTGTAAGGGCCGTCGGCCCTGCGGTCTATGGCCCTATATGGGTGCCTAATATGGGCGGACACCCTGACGGTCCACAATGTGCGTCTGCTGCGTGGGCCGCAGCGTGCAATGGCCAGCAGGGCCATTAGGGGGTACCGCACGATATCTCTGGAGGCGGCGAGTCTCCTTGCCGGATCCCTACCGTGGAACCTGGATGCGAGAGCCCTTTCGATGCTATATCGGTATCGAAAGGAGGCGCGGGAGCAGGGACGGTAACCCGAGCCTGATGAAATTCGGGCCGTGAGGTCTCAGCTCCATAGGGACATGGTAGCGGAATGGGAGCTACGACTTGGGCGCCGTAATAGCGGCGGTAAGACCCATCATGGAGGAGTGGCTAGAGAGGCCACACGGCAGCCTCTCGTACCGGCTGACGCAGGTGATCACCGGACACGGGTGTTTCGGGAGTTACCTGTGTCGGATCCGGAAGGAGCCAACGTCCGAGTGCCATCACTGTGATGCGAGCGAGGACACGGAGCTGCACACGCTGACCGAGTGCCCGGCGTGGGACACGCCGAGGCGGGTCCTAGTGGCGGCTCTGGGGGTGGGAGTCCTCACACTCGCCACGTTGCTCACAGCGATGGTAAGATGCGCGAACGCTTGGGGTGCGGCTGTCTCCTTCTGCGAGCAAGTAATGCTCGAGAAGGAGGCGGCCGGTCGGGTCCGGACCAGACTCCGGGCCCGGGAAGCCCGCGCAGAGCGAAGACGAACCGGACGTCGGAGGTCGCAGAACGACCTCCGTCCTCCATGAGCGCTGGCCTGGGGGTGACCGGTGGAGCCGCCTGTCACCCTAGCAGAAGCAGGCCGCGGCGGCGGCGCAAAATGCGCCTCCCCGTAAGCGGGGCTAGATGGGGACACTGTGGTCCCCACAACCCGAAGGGGGCCATCTCGATAGAGATGGTCCTGGGTCTGCCGGGGTGCGAGAGATATGCTTTTGGCAATCTCACCTCCGGCAACCAAGGACCCAAGACGGCGTGCGTTTTAGTCGGTTCGAGTCCGACATAACCGCCTCCACCGGCTCCGTGGGGGTGGTACCTATCCGTGGGGATTTTTCGCAGGATAAAAAAAAAAAAAAAAAAAAAGGGCCGTCGGCCCAGTGTATTGCAGTGACCAGTAGATATACCACAATTCACACAGCGATCCATAGTTTCAATAATATCCAATCCACAAGCTGGCGGTAAAATGCAAAATAACAATTCCAAGTCAAACGTGCGAGCGATCTTCGGTGTCCAAGGTGAAAGCAAGGGTCGTACAAGGTAGGCAGGGCCAGAATCCGTAAAATACAAAGCAGTTGTCGTAAAAATGACGAATAATCGGGAAAGCACTCAAAACGCATCGGAAAACACTAAGCGCGCGCGCGTTCTTCCTATATCTATGGGAAAACACGAAACGATGAGCAAACAAAAACAGTCAGCAACTGTCTAGTGTCAATTTTAGTCAGCTGCCTTGTCAGTGACATAGACTACAAATATAAGAGAGATTTGAATCGATATGAAATCGATAATCATTAATATTGGTTTTTCAGTAATTAATTGATATTTGATTTAATAATATGACTGTAATTATATGCACTATAATGCATGTAAGTATATATAGTGCATTTAATTACTTTGAGTTAATTATTTACAGCAAATATTTTAGTGTAATCGATTACTCAATTGATAATCTCACGAAAACTATTTTCTCATATTTCTCCGCATCCAGATTGAGAATTGAGGTGATTTTTCATATTCTAAGATAGAAAAATATGACTAATTTTTTAGATCATATCTCAACTTATTACATTTGGGCCCACCATTTTCCATCTCCTTTAATGAGGAATCTAAAAAGTTAAATATATTTGAATTGAATTTGATTGTTTTATTTTGACTTTTTTTGGGAATTTCAAGTAATGAAAAGTCATAGTTTCAGTTTAGATATGCAATATTTTTTTTGCAAGGCGTATTTTTTCACAACAAGCTATCATATTAACTAGTATTGGGAAGAATCGACGACTTAGTCAAATACCCTATTAGGGCCTCGCCGTGGCTGACAAGCACACGGCCGACTTTATAGAAGGTGGTTACCGTGGCCTATAGACGTGTGTAACACCAGGGGCGTCACACTCGTGCTGACGACCCTGTAAGACTTAGTTTCACTCTCCTGTGTTCGCGGGAATGAGAGGGTCGCCGCAGATATAAGATCATCATCAACAGCCTTGCGTTTGTCCCAGTCGCATCTGAAGACTGCCATCTGACCTCTCAACCTGAGTTGTAGTTAGTGGCCAACTACGGACAGAGTTGTTCAGGTCACCTATGTAGGCTTCCGTCTTGAAGTAACGACTGACAATTGGGACCGACTTAACCTTTCCTCTGAAGCATGGAAGAGCTCAGATGAAATATCAATTAACGGTCACTTTATCGAAATGGCAACTGCAGGTAGCTTACCCCGTTGTCCTACATGAACGACAAACGTGACAGCGCGCGCAAGTGACACTGCATAACATTACGTTCCATATTTCGAATGAGGTTTTCATGCGACACTACGTAAGACACCATAAAGAGCAACGACAATTTTTTAATGTACGCATGGCGTCGAAACGCGTCACGTTAGCGTATTTGATGCGCACGTAGGAGAATGTCTTAACCATGAACCTTTATACTTACTGGACTGCGCACTATGAACAGAAAAACGAGCCGAAAGAGAGGTTCTAAAGTAGTAGTGCGTCTCTTTCTAATAGTTTTTATCATGTTTTTATTGGTCTTTCTTACAAACAATGTTGCCGCATAAGAATTTTGAAAGGCTACCAATGTCACTCTCATAACATTTAAAATAAAAGTATTACTTTGTACAACTTCATAATACTTTGTACAACTTCATAAAAGATGATCAACCATTGTATATTGATAGTTTAAGTATTTTTATGCAAAGTTTCATCACAAAAACATAACGCACAAATATATGCAAAATTAAAAAAAAAATACCATTTACAACCAAAAAGAATTTACATTTACTATGGCAAGTTGTTAGACAGGGACAGACTACTACTTTTTGGCTGTCTCGCTCGGCTCGATTTTTCTACTTTCACCGAGACGATGAAAAATGTACCTTATGTCATTACAGTTGGGTGTAAATTTGTAATTATTGTATTTTACAGTACGCAATCCAGTTAGTATACAGATTCATGGTCTTAACGCACTGCTCAGTCGGCGACCACAGATAAGAAACAAAATAAATAACTTAGTCGGTTATTGCGTTCGCCGCCTAAGTAGCTGTAGGTCCAATCACTGGTGTTGTGGTTACGTTTTTGTTATTTTGATATTTCGTTATTTCCTTTTGTAATATGTGCATGTGTTCATCCGCAATAAAAACCAATGTTCTTTCTTTCTTTCCTTCTTTCTATAACTGATCAGTGATCACTTAGCGAACGCACTTGCCCTCGAGCACTTTTCTGTTCACTCATGCGTATTTGTATAAATTAAAACAATCTTTTGAGTCTTGATCTATTGTATATTATTTTCACAAAACTATATAAATATCACAGGTACAGCTAATGAAGAAATGTCCACTTAAAATTTATCTAACATGAATCTTAAACCAATCACAATTAGAACAACAACATAAGTGTATTGAATAATATTAATACCAACATCTAAAACTGCCATTATTATTGATAATAAAGAATTCATAATAATTGTCCTTATACGGTTGTGGTATCTATCGATTTCATCATCTTTACAAACTTGACTATGTAAGACTTCCATTATTTCTTATTATAAGTTTCTGAACGAAACCTTTAACTTCAACCTCTTGGTTTAAAAAAAAATATTTTGGCGCTATTTTCAAGTTTTTTTTTACTACCTATTTTATATGTTCAGAATCTTTAAAATCTTTTAAAATATATGATAAATTTACTAATATTACTCTTGTTGGCATAACATAAGAGAATCCACAGTAAGCTGTCAGCAACATAAGAATAGAAACACAAAAATGTACGCTTACTTTAAAAATTGTTTGATGCACTTTAACGACGGAATTTGGTTTGCCATTCGACGCGTGGGATACTGTACTGCGTCTTTTTGAAATCAAGCTGTTGTTGCTCCTTTTCGGTATGAATTGGTTTATTTTCTTCTTGGGAATGATTATTGCGTGGTATTTAGTGATAAAATCACCGTCGATATCTACTTTGTACCAAGACTTGTGCCTTTCTGATTTAAGTAATTTGTGCCTGTTGTCACTCCAATCCATTGGTTGGGAAATTGTTTTATTTGAATAAAACAGAAAATTTTCAACACGCTAGATTTCATAACAGATTTTTGACAGAAGTACAGATAGGAAGGGCCTATGGTGTACCATAAATTATGAAAAAAGGATTTTGTCATGGAGTAAGTATATCTAGGTACTATTCTGTCGCGTTATGATGAGAGATACCCTATTGGGCAACCTATATAGGCAGCGTGCGTTTTTCGTCGGTTCGACTCCGATATATCCACGCTCAATGGAAGGCAGTGGATTTCCGTACCGTGGGGATGCTTAGTATGAGGTTATTATGTATGTCCTCGTTACATATACCTATAACATCTGTAACATCATATCGACAAAATTAACAATTTTGCTGAACTGGTAGTAAAAACATGGATGCAACTGAAGAACTCTGGAACAAGATGGAGCGACTGCAAAATTTATGTATCCGTTTTATTTTTGGTCTCCGCAAATACGACCACGTGTCCGAGTTCCGAAAGCAACTGAAGTGGTTACTAATTCGGCGGCGTCGAGATATTCATATTCTTTCCCTTCTCTTCTCTATTCTTCACAATCCTCATTCTCCGTCATATCTTCGTGAGCGCTTTGAATTCCTTGTGCCCAGGGTAAACCCTGTCGCACTTCCTCCTCTCTTCTTCTTCGAACTGCTGGTCATAGTTCTTCCTTCTATGACAATTCTTTTACAGTTTCTGCAGTACGTCTTTGGAACTCTCTTCCTCACTCCATACGTGATAGTCCATCTTCGAATATATTTAAAAAAAGAGTAATAGACTACTTTCTCTCACAACTTTAGCAGACATATCTATGTATGTATATGTATGTATGTATATTTATGTATGTATGTATGTTAGTATGTAGGTGGTTATGTATGTATGTATATTATGTTATATGTATGTATATGTATTTATGCCTATTACCTGGGGTATACGTCTCGTAAACCTCTTACATCACCATCGCTACTTACCTGTACACTAGACTTTACCACTCATATTGCAATTCCTCTGTGCACTCCTGGGTTTGCTGGTAGAAAACTCAACTTTGAGTTAAGCTCGCCTTTGTACATTTCATCTCACTATTGTATATAATTGTAATTTATGTGTACTTAAAGAATAAAATAAATAAATAAAACAATCGAATTGTGAACCTCCTCCGTTTTGGAAGTGTGTTAATAATATATAGTACAGCGGGGATCTAACCTCTCTTCAGCACATACCCACCCCCATAGACTTACATTTTCTGTCTACGCTCTCCCCCGTATACGGTAATGGGTTCCTTGCTTCCTGCATAATTATTAGCCCAATTGATTTCTGCGGCAGCCTAGCCTATGGGTAATGGACTGCTGAGACGAGGTCTCGGGTTCGATCCCAGGTTTACCATGGCACACACCAATGACTTTTCGATGCTTTTCGAAGTCGTGTGTATTTATCGCAGGTTTATAAGTGCCCGGTTGATGGCAATAGACTCGCCACCTATTACATTGGGACCTAAACAAACTGGCGAAATGTGGGTGCTAGCACCTCTGCCTACCCCTTCTGGGATACAGGCGTGAGTTTATGTTATATGTATATGTTGATTTCTATTTTCTTTTACGGACAAAAATTAAAATTAAAGAATTTTGGGATTTTGCCTTTTTTTGATTATTTCGCTTAGGCTACAGGGAATACGGAAAATTACAAATAAATACCTTCTTCATTTGCTCTTAAAGTGGGAAGAAGCCTCTTTTCTTAATTAAATAATTTAATTATGATTAGGTACTTAAATCAGACCAAATAATTCATGTAGTTTTGTTTGGTAGGTACTGTTATTCCCTACTGTAACTCTGTCTGTCTGTATTTTTCATCACGCCTAAACCACTGAACCGATTTTGATGAAATTTGGTATAGAGGTAAATTAGACCTTGAGAAAGGACATAGGTTATGTTTGGTCGCGATAACCGACATCCACGCGGGCGGAGCCGCGGTAGCTAGTTATTAATAGTTATCAATATAAATACAAAAAAATGAAAAGGGGACATTTCCTCTTCTCCCCCACCGCCTTCCCCGTGTTACTCGTTCCACATGAGTTAATCCACTTTGTTCAACTGTTTGTTCAACGAATACCTTTTGGTATTTTCATTTGGGGACCTTAACGACTAACTGTACCAATTTTCAAAATTACACGAATTATGTGGCCTGATTGTTTTGGGTTCACGTTAATTTAAACACGCTAACTGTAAAATCTACAATGCCGTCCTTCGATGATTGAAAAGCTAAAAGCCATATAAGACAAGGATAGTTGACAAGAAAACTAGTATGATATAAAGGGTTTTTGAAGTGCTTTACAATCTTTTTTCTATGGAAACTCAATGTCGCTTGTAACTTTTTGCCTTTCAACCGTCGAAATGCTTCGAAAAGAAATTCCAGATAAAAAATAAAAACACAATTTTAGTAAAATATAAATGTTTATATCAATGTTAACAGTTACATGATTACTAAATTAAAAATAATAATGGAGGACATCTTGGATAACAATATCATTTAAAAAAATAAACACTTCTTGTGGTTCGAATTTCTGAACTTAATTATTTTATTACTTCAAAAAATACATGTTATTTATTTATAATAAGTAGTTGAACAAAAGAAATGAAACGAAATATTGTAGCTATATGTATGCTAGATTTTCTCATAAATTAAATTCGAAAAAAGAGGTTTTTGGACTTAAACCCTTGGCCAAACTCTTTCTGGGAAGAGAATTCTGACCAACTGACCTATCTAAGCACATTCGGGATAGCTGAAATTCTTGTCTAAATACATCTTAGATCGATAGTGGAGCCATCTACCGAAAATTCTCACGACTTTTCCCGATTTAAATTATAAGAAAAACATTTATCGAAACAAAATATAAAGCGAATCAATGATCTTATATTAAAATTAGATAGACATGTTATCTTAGCCAAATCCGCTGTTAGACTGGTAATGCGGACCCCAGATTTGAAGTTAAAAAGCTTCAAATGGGACTGGGATTAATGCTAGGCTGAAGGAAGACATTTTTATTATCATAATACTCTTACGATGTTAAAAGTACCACGATAAATGACAGATTACATGAGTTATACTTTGTACACCGAGACCCGCTCGGGTAAAAATGTTGCGAACGATGAATTGCGTGATAAATCTGATTACGTTCTAACAAGACATCCGCTCGTTCGCGCGCTCTGTCATATTATGACAAGTTGACCAACATATCCGAAAACAATCGAGAGAGAGATAGCAATATTGTCTGTCTCGTGCGATTTCTATTTTTTTCTTAAGCGATATTTTTGTTGATTTTGCTTACGATAAGCTAGGCTAATTAGCCTTTTTGTGAGCTTTATAACCATCAGTACCGTATCTTCTTTTTAATATAAGACCATTATTCACAAGTAAAAAAAAAACAAAACTGAAAACAGAACACTGCTAACAACCATAGAGAATGCATTTATATTTTTAATTAGCAACTGTCAACCTCAAACGTCAAATTGTCTATAAATTTCTAAACGGAACATATGTAATCAGAATTTTCAATATTATTATTTATGTCAAAAAAAGAACAAAAAATGTAAACAAAATTATTGATATATAGTTTAGAAGACATATCCTTTCGTGATCAGTCAAATACTATACTCAGTTGTGTTTCATTCTACAAGATGCCATTTCATTTCAGACTTTAACAGCATAAATATAAAGTCTAAAACTGAATGGCATTATTTGCAAAATGAAAGTTTTTGATACATACCTATTATCAGAATCATGGTAGAGCGCACGCAAAATTCGCGCCAAAAAACCATGCCTTACTTTTGTCTTGTGCTTTTTCTATGACCTCCAAATCTCAAGTTACTTAAATCTAAAAAAAAATATCACTAATGAAATCGAAATGAGATATAAATTAAATGAAAAGGGAGAGGGATAGTCCCATTAAATAATGACTTAAATAAATGTTTTTGGCCCAATATAGCTAGGTATTAATTAGGCACCAAAATTGGTTTGAATGACACCAAAATTGGCTTGAATGGGCACCGAAATTGGCTTTAATGGGCACCAATATTGGCTTGAATGGGCACCAAAATTGGCTTGAATAGGCACCAAAATTGGCTTGAATAGGCACCAAAATTGGCTTGAATGGACACCAAAATTGATGGAGCTCAAGCCAAGTCAGCAAGCGAACCTTTTAATTGAAAAAAGAGGCTTTATTTCTTGGTGTTATGAGGTCAGGTGGTAGTCACTAACTTAAAAATCAAGATATAAGGGGAAGAGGGAGACCCCGGTTTTGAATGTTGGGATGAAAAGAGCTAGTCTAATTGGGCCATTAAGATAAAATATAGGTAACTACAGGAAGAAACAACTTAATTTTTCTTTTATACATAGTTTAAACAAGGCGATTAAGGGATAAGATTCGACTTTCGACAGTTTGATGACCGGTTGGCGGCAATAGGCACCCTGTCAAATAGGATGAAAACCTAGTTGAGAACAAGTGGGTATGTGCCCGGTTGACGTCAATAGGCACACTGGAAAGTGGTTTGAAAACTTACTTCGCGAAATGTGGGCATGTGCCCCGTTTAACAGCAATAGGTACTGCGTTAAGTATGAAAACCTTGACGAAATGTGGGTATTTCAACTATCACGATAGCCTCCTATAGATATTAGTTGCCGAAAAATTGCAAAATATAACAATTAATGTAAATTTAAAATTACATAATTTACAATATTCTTTGAAATATGTATTTATTTTTAATTATTTTTATTGAATATATGAGCATAAGACTAAAAGTCTAAATTTTATCGATTTTTTTTTATTAAAAAGATAAGCAAACTACCTATATACCATATTACAGGTTATAAGGCGGCACACGACCATTTCAAGGCTCATTTTGACAGTACCCGGCTTATGGTACATCGGGAATACGAGTGAGGGTTCGGTAAAATTCGGCTTGGATCGGTTTTGTAGTGTCCTCTCTCTTGCACATTGATATAACAGATTGATATCAATATAGAGTAGGTAAAACCATGTCTTTGAAATTATAGCTTCGGTTTTAACAGCTCTATAGAGATACTTTAAAGAGAAGCGAGGTCTCTGTCGCACATTGAACTAACATTTTGACATCAATATAGAGTAGTTGAAACCATGTCTTTGAAATTATAGCTATTTTTATACTGGACACGTCAACACGTCGTTTGGTATAAGGGTAAATTAGAATATTGCATCCTTACATACAATTTTTTATAAAAAAAAAATCAACTGATGCTTTTATGTGAACTGTACTCATAAAAAGTTCATACTGTAGGCAAGTGCTGTGTGAAAGAGAAAACGCTATACAGAACCGAAGAAACCCGATTTTAGCCGAATTCTTACTATTATACCCGAAGTACTTCCGATACTGTCCATCCTATCCTACTAATAATATAAACCAGCGGACACGGCGAACTTCGTACTGCCAATTTCTTTCCGCCGGCGTGGCGTCACATCCCGTTCCCGCTGCACCCTCTACTTTATAAAGCATGTATCCATTAGTATGGATACATGCTTTAATACTAATATTATAAATGCGAAAGTAACTCTGTCTGTCTGTCTGTATGTTACGCTTTCACGCCTTAATCACTGAACCGATTTTGATGAAATTTGGTATAGGGGTAGATTAGACCTTGAGAAAGGACATAGGCTATGTTTTGTTGCGATAACCGACATCCACGCGGGCGGAGCCGCGGGCAAAAGCTAGTTATACATATAAACCTTCCTTTTGAATTACTCTATCTATTAAAATACCAAAACTGCATCAAAATCCGTAGCGTAGTTTTAAAGATAAAAACATACATAGTACGGACAGGCGCTTGGATGCTTGTTATTCAATAACGCTCAAACGGCTAAACAGATCTGAATGAAATTTGATACAGGGATAGATTATCTTTCTCTCTAGAATATATGTGCTATTTTTTATCGGGGAATAAGTTCCTTAGCTGGAATGGGATGAACATTTCACACTGGCATATCCGCATCTAAAGTAAAGCCAACGAGACGACAGAAAAAAGGTAAACAAAGCGACCATTACTGAGTTACGTTGCGATAACTAGCGATTATTTTCTTTGTCCTTGTCGCACATATCACTTTTGTGCAATTTCATTCCTATCTGGAATGAGCTTGAAGTGATACGTAATAATTTGCAAATAAGAATGTTTGGAACCGCTGAAACTTTGTTTACCTTTTTTCTCTCGCTTTGTTGGCTTTACTTTGTACAGTAACAATATAAGAAATTTCAATGAAGTTAAACATTATTAGTTACTTTTACACGACTGCTCAGAAAAAGAAGTGTTTGTTTCGTGAATATGTCAATATGGGGTTATGTCCCTTTATGATTATTTCAATTTTATGGTTACATAACGTCATGATAATTTCAATATGGGGTTATTACCCGTCATGATTGTTTCAATATGTGGTTATTCCACCAACACAGTTACAAGTAATTCTAAATATTATTTTAAACTCAAGAAGTCATACTTTATTTTTACTTTATATCAAACTGAGGCTAGTGTTGTCAAAACTTATTAAAATACGCTAAAAATGTCTAAAATTATATTATACACATAGATTGTATAGTCGTTTCGATAGCAAAATCGTTGGGTTAAGTTATGTGGGACTCGAACCGACTACAAGGACTACTAAGAACAGAAAAACGATTTTCGACATTAATAACATTTTTTTAATTATGTCATTTCGCATAAAAGATGCCGCTGATCACGAATATACGAAAATAATCACTGTTCCAAATGATGTCAATAAGGTCGAAAATTGCTTGCCGGTCAGCCGGCTGCCTGCTAATTGTGTGTTCATTTGCCTCACGGCCATAGACTGTCCGGCCAAAACTTAGCCACACACTATAATAATCTTTATCTACGAAACGACTATACAATCTGGGTGTATAATACATTTTAGAGATTTTTAGTATTTTAATTAGTTTTAATACAACATAATTAGAATCACTATCCCTATTTAGGTGTACCAATGGTTACGTATCGCCATTATTCGAAAATATATTTTCTCGTTTAATTATTTTATATAACTTATAACAGAAACAATGCATTACTTGAACCACTGAAACGCAGGCATTTTTTTATACAACTTAGCAGACCAGTACAGGTCCCACCTGATGGAAAGTAGTTGGCCTATTAACGTGTGCTACAGATGGCACTTTTCCCAGCTGAAAATCGCCGTTGATGGGGATTATTGAACTTTTTGTTCACTATCCCCCGTAGACGTAAAATTTTTAAATAATGGGGATTAGTGAACTAAAAAGTTCCCCTAATAGAATTGATCATGATGGGGATTAGCGAAATTTTTAGTTCACTAATCCCCATTATTCAAAAAATTTGCGGCAACGGGGAATAGTGAATAAAAATCAATAATCCCCATAAACGGGGATTGTCAACTGGGAAAAGTGAAATAAGCCCTACAGAGAGTCACATTCATGCTGAAGACCCTGTAAGCAAAGAGAGCTTCTGTGCCGTCAGTGCAGAAGACAAAGCAGGACAAGCCTTTGGTCTTCCCACTGACAGCACAAACACTCTCCAGTGAGCTCTGGCTACCCTACTCAAGGTCAAAGCCTGCCAAAATTGGGAAAGGCATATGTCCAGCAGTGAACATCGATTGATTTGTGTTCATTCTAAGGTTTGTTGAAAGAAAATATTAAATTTTTATTTTGACAAGATGTCGGATTTTGCGTTTGGTTCTGTTAGAAGTATTGACACAATGTATATAATAAAATGCACAATTTTTAACTATATTTACATTAAGAATAAAACTATTTTGTCTGTGCCCAATTATGGACGGCCGCCGCTCGTTGATGGTGAATCTGAAATAAAAATGAAATAGTTCATTTAAATTCATTTAAGTTCATATAATATCTGAAACTATTCAAATTTGAAATAAGCGTCGGTAGCTTGGTGGTTAAGGAGTCGGCCTTAGGATCGAGAGGTCCCGGTTTCGAATCCTGGCCATTACACTGACGACGTGAACCCACTTCTAGCACAAGCAATTAGCTTTGTTGGAGGGGTTAGAGGGAATATTAGTCACTTCGGTTCTAATATTATTTAAAAAAAAAAACATAATTAAACAAATTGAATAATATAGGAAGATTTTTGATCAGTGCAGCCGGGATTCGAATGCTTTGACTATTAAGCTACCGGACTCGCCCGGAGTTTCAATGTCATTTACTTTAATTATTTTTCATTTAATTTTAAGTCTGGCTAAGATTTCTCTAACAACAAAAATATATTATCAAAATCCGTTCTGAATTTTTTGTGCCCATCGCGAACGGATAAGATTAAAAAAAATGGATTCATTACCGTTATTTTAATATAACCCAAGTAATTTTTTAAATATCTATTTTTTATATCACTTAGGTGGCAGACAAGCACAAGGCCCACCTGATGGGCAGCGGTTAACGTGGCCTATGGACGTATGCAACCCCAGGGGCGTTACACTCGTGCTGCCTACCCTGAAGAAACCTTCTATTGCCCTTCTTGAAGAACCCCATATTATAGTCGCTAACTTAAAATGTCTTAATAGTATAGATATTTACACACCTGGATAGGATGTTGATACTTCCTGAAAAAAAAAAGAAACAAATATGTTTAGTAAAATAATATAAAGTAAGGCCAACGAAGCGAGAGAAGAAAGGTAAACAAAGTTTCTGCAGTTTCAAACATTTATCACTTCAAGCGCATTCCAAACAGGAATGAAATTGCTAAAAACATAGCGGATCTGACAGTTTAGAACCGCTGTGCTGACAGCTTTCCTGTACTACGAAACACGCAACGACAGCTGTCGCTCGGCCATTGTCGCGTACGTGCGACATGTGCGACAAGGACAGAGAAAATGATCGCTAGTTATCGCAACGTAACTCAGTAATGGTCGCTTTGTTTACCTTTTTTCTCTCGTCTCGTTGGCTTTACTTTAGAAGACGTGAGTGGGTGAAATGGCTATCAGACAATAATAAAATACTAGCTTTTGCCCGCGGCTCCGCCCGCGTGGATGTCGGTTATCGCGACCAAACATAGCCTATGTCCTTTCTCATGGTCTAATCTACCCCTATACCAAATTTCATCACAATCGATTTAGGTTTGAAAGCGTAACATACAGACAGACAGACAGACAGAGTTACTTTCGCATTTATAATATTAGTATGGATACTTACGACTCGCCTTGTCCGTTGAACAGTCATGTTCTGCTGAGGGATAGTGGAGTCTGGCTGCACTCCCATGGCCGAGTATATTTCCCGGAGCATAAGAAGCATCGTGTCTTCAGATTCCCTGGAAAAAAAGTAAATTATTAGGGTTAAAAGTTCTCGAGACGAGAATTCTCGGGAATATTGGGTTAGGCGAGAAAAAAAGTATCGAGAACTCGAGAAGTTTTTAAAGTGTGTCTTTAGGTTACAGTCAAACACAATCAAGTCATAAAATGACTCACGTTCCTGTAAAAAAACATCTCATCTAGCGAAAACCAGTATTTCCCGGGAATTCTCGACTAGAAACCTCAAAAATATTTAAAGCGTGTACCTCACACGCTTTAAATATTTTTGGCAGATCGTATTGAAATGATTAATTTAATGAAAATTTAACCTGGTTCGCCGACTACACAGGTTGATTATAACGGTTTTAAGTTGACAGACCCCCTCTATATAGCTCCGGTAAGATTATATCCGAGGGGTACCCGCAGTGTTCACCAACTAAAGTAAAGCCAACGAAGCGAGCGAAAAAAGGTAAACAATGTTTCAGCGGTTCCAAACTTTATCATTTGAAAATGATTACGTATCACTTCAAGCGCATTCCAGACAGGAATGAAATTGCTCATAAGATGGCGGATCTGACAGTTTAGAACCGCTGTGCTGACAGCTTTCCTGTACTACGAAACACGCAACGACAGCTGTCGCTCGGCCATTGTCGCGTACGTGTGACGTGTGTGACAAGGAGAAAGAAAATAATCGCTAGTTATCGCAACGTAACTCAGTAATGGTCACTTTGTTTACCTTCTTTCTATCGTCTCGTTGGCTGTACTTTACTCAGGCTAATCTTGTGCTATTGTAACAAAACTCGTTGCGGTTTTAGTCGACAAACTAACCTCATCGGTAGCTCCGATAAATTGATATCCGCGGAGGTATCCGCAGTATAGCATTCTACTCTAATCCCTCAGCTCCTCTAAGGTGAAGTATCCGAGGGAGTATCCGCAACATCAGCTGCATACCACTTGACACTCTACTCTCTCAACTCCACTAAGATGATATCCGAGAGATATAAGCAGTATCCGCAATATCCACAGTATCCGCAATATCCGCAATATCCGCAGTATCCGCAATATCCGCAGTATCCGCACTCACCAGTATCCGACGTGGCTGCTCATAGCGAAGAGATACTCGTTGATCATCTCTAGAGGCGCCTCCTGCAGTACATAGTCTACCCGCCGGCCGCAGTTCAGGTGGCCGAGCATCTCGGGAGTAGACTGGAGACCATGAAAAGACCATTATTTATCAATCAAGTAAGGTAGCTTAGTGGTTAAGGAGTCTTACGATCGAGAGGTCCTGGGTTCGAATCCTGCCTATTACACTACCGATGTGAACCCACTCCTAGCACGAGCAATTTAGCTTAGCTGGAGGGGTTAGAGTGAATATTAGTGACTAGCTTTTGCCCGCGGCTCCGACCGCGTGGATGTCAGTTATCGCGACCAAACATAGCCTATGTCCTTTCTCACGGTCTAATCTACCCCTATACCAAATTTCGTCAGAATCGGTTCAGTGGTTTAGGCGTGAAAGCGTAACATACAGACAGATAGAAGGGTTACTATCGCATTTATAATATTAAGAATGGATTTCGATTAAAATTAAAAAAAAAACAGTCAAATAGCAGTCTCTATCCCAGTCCACTGCTGTACACAGGCCTCTCCCAATGTGGGCAGGCTCTGGCCTACTGTGTCCACGCTGGCTGAGTTGGTACAGGGTTGTATGTCGAGTGTTCCTTCTCTCGCAGTGATATCGTCTGCGTATGTTTCCGTCAGTCGCCTCTTACGACACCCTTCGGATGAGACGGGATGGTGATACTTGTATTATTTTATTTATTGCCGCGTTGATTCTTAATGGAGTAGAATAGGACCACCCCAGTTCTTCCTATGGGTGTCGTAAAAGGCTACTAAAGGATAGGGCTGTTCTCCGTCCGACAGTAAACATACAGCCTATGACCGTGCTTGGAAAACTTTAAATGTTTCATCAGGTGTGGCTTAATAGCTCAGTTGAAAGAGCATTCCCATGGTAAGGGAAAGGTCGTGAGTTCAAGTCCCAGTTGAGCATTTCATGTTTCCGGATGTATTGGAAATTTAAAGTAAGCCTAATAAATGCTATAAAAAATCATTCAAATTTATGTACAGTAAGCTTCAGAGAAAAGGAACCCCCCTTGGTAATGGTTTTATTCTCAAGGGGGGTTCCTTTTCTCTGCAGCTTACTGTACCTATGTATTGTACACTTTTTTTTTATACAGGACACGTCAATTTGACTTCACCTCGCCTGATGTTAAGCCAAAGGAAAAGTCTCAGAAAGAGGGTCACTATCGCAAACATGTATCATGTTAACAGTGGTGGCACTCAGCTTGACGGCCTCATTAGATGCCTTTTCACGCCCCTCTTAAAGGACCCGGGACTGTAGGAAGAAGGAAACACGTGAGCTGGCAGGGAGTTCCAGGTCTTAGTGGTGTGGCATAGGAATGAGTCGCTGAGTTATTGCAAAATCATCTGGGAGTATTAATTTAATTTTTTTTTGCTTTCATAACATAACTGTGCCCAAATTCTTTTTATCCGAAACATCTATAAAATCATCCTGTATATATAATATATGTATGTATGTTAGATTAGTGTTAGAAATTAATCATTACTCTTACCAACGTCTTCTCTTTAGCTAATTCTTCTCTGGTTTCGTCATACAACTGTTCTTTGTCCAATTCTTCTTCCACGACCTGAAATATTCAGAACAGAAGATTATATTTAACTCGAAACCAAAATCGGCTCGTCGCCAATATAATAAACTAGCTTTTGCCCGCGGATCCGCCCGCGTGGATGTCGGCTATCTCGACCAAACATAGCCTATGTGTTAATCCAGGGTGTCAGCTTACTCCTTAGAAATACATCGGGAAAAAGAAGTACTCAAGTGGGACTTGAACCCACTACCTTTCCCTTACAGGGGTATGCTCTTCCAACTGAGATATTGAGTCACACCTGAATCACTTCAAATTTGCCTTCTTTTTATATCCGTCATTAAGGGCGAAGGTGGAGCCATCTACCAGCTTTCTTACGAACTGTTGGCATCAATGAATGATTTTTTAACCATTTTTATTCAGGTGGGGCTCAATATCTCAATTGGAAGAGCATTCCCCCTGTAAGGAAAAGGTCGTGGCTTCAAGTCCCAATTGAGCGCTTCTTTTTCCAGATGTATTTCTAAGTAGTATAAGTATGTTTATCCGCATTCTAGATTCCATAACACAAGCTAGTCTCATCAGGAGCGTCACACAGGTACTGCCGATCCTGTAGAAACCTTATCATGCTCTTCTTGAAGAACCCCATATTGTAGTCGCTTGGGAAAACCACGGCAGGGAGTTCATTCCACAGCTTGAGCGTACGTGGGATGAAAAAAGTTCCTTTCATACCTGACTACACGTATTGTTACAAATCGCAATTAGTTTCTTTTATAAGGACACCTCAATTAAACTTCACCTCGCCAGATGGTAAACTAAAAGCAAACTTTCTGGAAGAGACTCACCATCGTAAACATGTACCATGATAACAGTGGTGGCACTCAGCTTGACGGCCTCATTAGATGCCTTTTAACAAGAGGGTCACCCCTCTTTCCGAGACTTTGCCTTTAGCTTACCATCAGGAGAGGTGAAGTCAAATTGAAGTGTCCTTTATAAAAAAAACATATTCGTATGATAACCAGAAGCCCCAATACAATAATCTAACTCCAAAAACTATAGGTTATGTTAAGTAAAGCCAATGAAGCGAGAGAAAAAAAAGGTAAACAAAGTTTCAGCGGTTCCAAACATTTTTATTTGAAAATTATTACGTATCACTTCAAGCGCATTCCAGACAGGAATGAAATTGCTCATAAGATGGCGGATCTGACAGTTTAGAACCACTGCGCTGACAGCTTTCCTGTACTACGAAACACGCAACGACAGCTGTCGCGTACTTGTGACATGTGCGACAAGGACAGAGAAAATAATCGCTAGTTATCGCAACGTAACTTAGTAATGGTCGCTTTGTTTACCTTTTTTCTCTCATCTCGTTGGCTTTACTTTATAATCTTACCCTTTCCAGGGTTCCATCGGCTGGAACAGACTTCCATTTGTTCCAAGTGTTCCGAAGAGACTCTACCACTTTCTGCTTGAGGTCGGCTCCCACGCGAGCCATTGTATCTTTGAGCTCTGTGTGATACATACAAAAAAACTAATGATACAAAAAAAATAGTTTAAAATACTAAATAAACACGCTTTTAGCACCTGTCCGCCATCTTGGACGTCCGCCATATTGGATTTAAGTCACGTGACATTTTTTTTCGTATTCCTGACAGCAAATCCTTTCATCTGATATGGGTATCATGGGGGTGGATTTCAAACCGCCAGTCCGCCATCTTGGAGAGGCCGCCATATTGGATTTGTAATGACGTTTCTTAGCTAGTCATGTATTGTCTTCAGAACTCAGAGCGTGTGCAAAATTTCATCCTAATCGGAGACCGGGAAGTGCGTCAAATTAAGATTCCAAGATTTTCTTACATACATAGTTACAAGTGAAGCTTATAAAAGCGTGTTGAAAAAATATTATATTCCACAACATTCCACACAACGCTATCTAGACCCATCGTAAGCATAGCTTAACTAGCTTGTGTTATGGAATCTAGAATGCGGATAAACATACTTAAATACATTTTTTTTTGTAAATATATTTGCATTTCAGTTGAATTTTTATATTGCAGTCGGGTCTTTTGTTTTCTTAATAATTAAGATTGTTTCAAACTTTTTAGTTACTAAGCAACAAATTAAAATTTTCATTTGATTTATTATATTTTTGCTTATTTCTCCGGTTCCACTTAACCGCAACCAAACAAATGTCAGATATTAAGTCTGACCAAGACCTTCTAAACAAATAAAACCACATCGAAATCCGTTCTTTAATTTTTACGCCCATGCCGGTTAGATTTGAGGTCAAAAATCCGCCATTTTGATTTTCTAGAAATTTTACCATATGCACTCACACAATCACGACGAATCAAATGACACCTCGCATGTTAAAATCCGTAAAGCCGTTCAGGCTATAGGCCGTGCCAAAGAAACGGACATACATACATACATACATAGCCTCGAAAAACATTACCCTCCCTCCTTCGACAGTGGGGTAAAATAAAGCTTTTTTGGTTAAACGGAATATGACGTCAGAGTATTAGCGTTTATGTAATAAATATATTTGTCTTTCTCTCACCCAAATGCATTCTCTTTCTTCCTTTGTGGTGTGGAATCAGATATGGTTTCAGTTCCTTTAGCCTGGGGTTGATAAGGGGTTCGATTCTGAAATAAATACAGAAATATATAGAAATAATTATTATGTAAAATAAATAAATATTTCCCAACATTCCACACAACGCTATCTAGACCCATGGTAAGCATAGCTTAACTAGCTTGTGTTATGGAATATAGAATGCGGATAAACATACTTAAATACATTTTTTTTTGTAAATACATACATATTATACATAGAAACGCCCAGACCAATGCAAATAGCCATATTCATGCATACAAATATTTGCACTGAGCGGGAATCGAACCCGCGCCTCCTGCGTGGCAGTCGCATTCACTACCACCACGCCACGGAGGCTGTCATATGTGAATGATAGTTAGGTAGTTCTGTATTGTCATTAACTAAAATACGCTAAAAATCTCTTAAATGGTTTTATACACCCATATTGTGTAGTGGTTTCTTAAAAAAAGATTTTGGACAGTTTCGTTAGCAAAACCGTTAGGTGGCATGCTATGTGGGACTCGAACCGACAACGAACAGAAAAACGATTTTCGACCTTAATAAAATTTTCTTACTTATACGTCATTTCGCATAAATCTTTTTTTTTTAATTTTTTTTTCGCATAAATAGATGCCGCTCGCTGATCCACGGATATTTGAAAAAAAAAATACTTGCTCTATGTGATTTCAATAAGGTTGAAAATTGCTTGCACTAGTCGACGGCCGGCTGCCTGCTAATTGTGTATTCGTTTGCCTCACGGCCATAGACTGTCCGCCCGAAATCTCTCGGTACTGACCGGAATCGGCCCCACAGTATAATACCCATTTTTTTTTTCCGTGCGATAATCTCCTTCGGATACTCCCCCTGCTGGAGCCGGAAGGGGAGGTTATGTCGGACTCGAACCGACTAAAACCCACGCCGACTGTGGGTCGACTTTCGTTCCCGCATGTAGGAGGGAGCTGAAGGATTGTGGAGAATGTTGAAGAGTAGGCACAGCACCCGAATATTCCTGCGGAGGCGAATAGGGAGCCACTTCAGGTCCCTGCGATAAGAGAAGACATGGTCGTATTTCTTCAGATTGAAGACAAAACCAATTTTATTGCGAATTGCCTTTATCTGCGAAACGACTACACAATCTGGGTGTAAAATAAATTTTACAGATTTTTTGTGAACTATCATTAACATAACATATTATATACATATTATATATTAACATAACATAATAGCATCATTAGCTGTAATTATGACACAACTCGTATTATAGGTTCTAGAATGTTGATCTACCAACCCCGAGAACCTCAACCAAAAGGCAAGGCTCGGGTGTAAGCGCGCCGCGTTCTCTTGAGTTTGAAGTGTATTTTTTATGTAGAGAACGTTAATATGACTTAACTTCGCCTGATGGTAAGCTAAAAGGGAAGTCCTAGAATGTTCCTTGCCCTAAATTACCCATTTTTAGGGTTCTATATCTCTAGATGAAAATATGGGACCTTTATAGGATCACTTCGTTGTCCGTTTGTCTGTTTGCCTGCCTATCAAGACCTTTTTCTCAGGAATGATGATGATGATGATAATGATGATGATGATGAAGATGATGATGATGAGATGATATGATGAGATGATGATGACGACAGACTCTGGGTCTGCCCTAGTAAAATCGAAGTGCAACTTTTGAATGTAACTGGGCTAGATAATGATGATGATGCTGATGATGATGATATGATGATAACGACTTACCTATAAGCTATGGGGTCATACGGATGGAAGATGTTGAAGAAATTCTTGCAAGTCGGTAGAGAAAACTCGGTTCCTAAGGATTCGATGCCACGGATACACTCGAATATCGCTGAAAAATATAAGAAAAGATAATAGTTTAAAAAACTAAAAAACACGCTCTTTTCGTATTCCTGAAAGCAAACCCTTTCGTTTCATACCCATATCATGGGGGTGGATTTCAAACAGCCAGTCCGCCATCTTGGGGAGGTCGCCATATTGGATTTGTAATGACGTTCCTTAGCTAGTCATGTATTGTCATCAGAACTCAGAGCGTGTGCAAAATTTCATCGTAATGGAAGACCGGGAAGTGGGTCAAATTAAGATTCCAAGATTTTCTTACATGCATAGTTACAAGTGAAGCTAATAAAAGCGTGTATAATAATAAAAGGCAGCCTCTGTGGCATGGCGATAGTGAACATGGTGCTTCGTAGAGATGAAGTGAATAATATTAATATTAGTTAAGAGATTACTAATCTCTATGGATTCAGGTATTAGTAATCCGACCAACTATGATATGCTAATATTCCTGATATCAGTAATATCAAGATTATTCACAATTTCACATGGTCGTGTAATATCATTTTGTTTTCGATTGGTGTATTCGGTCGGATCGTTTTTGGCACTAACCATAGACTAAGACGATTTTTTTTTTTGTATATATCGATATACTAAGAAAGAAGAACCCAAGAAGCACCCGTTTCTTAAAAATATTCTAGGAATTATCAAGGTGATAGGGAATGTCTTGCATTCAAATTATTACTTATATTATAAAAAAAATGTTCTACTACTTGGTCCCATTATTTTATAAATAAATGTGGCGCAAAAATAGCTTTTTTTTTCCAACCTTAGCAAGGTATTCAAAAAATACTGTTGTGTATCTATTGAGGACGTCCGTGCCTTGCGAAAGGATTATTTCTAAATCGGGAGAGCTAATTTCCGACAGGTACTCGGCTGTCTTCCGAAAAAGTTAAAAAAATGATGTTTTTAAACACAAATAAAAAGTAACTTATTATAAACAAGATTTAAAAAAAAAATTTAGTGCTTTTATTTGATTTTATTTTATTTTTATTCCCACGGGAATCGGGAGCAGAATTTCACGCAAAAGAAATACAATATGTACCTACTTATTTGAAAATTTAAGTACCTAACAATAGTGTGCGACCGGCATCGGGTAATTCGGGTAGGTACTGTGATTATGTTTATTATTATTAGATATTCCAGTCCCCAACCACGACGTATCGTATTAAACTATAAAAGTATTATGAACAGGTAAGTTCATAAAATAAAGTGAACAGAATTACAAAATCAGTCTCTTGTATCTTCAGCAATAATAATCCATAATCGTGGTGAATAGATTGGTTAAGACCAATCTATTCAGCACGAAATATTAGCGCAATATGTCAATAATAATATGGTCGTACATATTATCTATCACCGCGGTATTCATCATCGGTCATCGGTAAAATATTACTAATATTCAAATATTAGTTAAGATATTATAATATCATGAGACTAATATATTAAGATTAGCTAATACTGACAAATATCGGTATTAACCCATCTCTAGTGCTTCGTAGATGGTACGGGTTCGATCCCCAGTGCAAATATTTGTATGTGTTACCGGCAATGTGTAAAAAAGCAAGCGTTTGGCGCTAGTTTTTTTTTTGTAGTGATTTGAATACATTTATTATGCTAACGTTTAAAATTCGTATACATCGGGATAAATGAAATGCTCAAGTGGGATTTGAACACACGACCTTTCCCTTACAGGGGGAATCAATGTTTAAAAATGTTTGAAAAATCATTCATTGATTCCAACAGTAAGAAAGTTGGTAGATGACTCCACCCTTAAAGACGGATTTATAGAGAAGAGAAATTTGAAGTGATTCAGGTGTGGCTCAATAGCTCAGTTGGAAGAGCATTTCCTCTGTAAGGGAAAGGTTGTTCAAGTCCCACTTGAACGCTTCTTTTTCCCGGTGTATTTCGAATGTATTATACATATAAACCTTCTTCTTGAACTACTCTATCTATTAAAAGAAACCGCATTCAAATCTGTAGCGTAGTTTTGAAGATTTAAGCATACATTAGGACATAGGGACGCGGAAAGTGCCTTTGTTTTATATTAAGTAGTTATTATGCGATATGAATAGTCAGCATATATGGGGTGTCCCAGTAAGAGTGCACTTTTTAATATTGGATTTTTTTTTTCATGCAAGTGACTTGACTTGACTTAAGGTCCTTTGGCCCCTAGCTGGGGCAGAGGGCGTCCACAGTGAGTTTCCATCCCGTACGGTCTTCAGCCTCGCGTTTGACTTCGCTCCAGGTTTTTCCAATGGCTTTCGCTTCACCAATGATAGTCCGCCGCCAGGTCTGTTTTGGACGACCACGTTTGCGTTTTCCTTGGGGATTCCAGTCTAGGGCTTGCCTCGGTATGTGGTTTGGATCCCTTCGGAGGGTGTGGCCTATTTAACTCCATTTACGGCGTTTGATCTGCTGGTCGATCCGGACTTCATCACAACGTTCCCAGAGTTGCTCGTTGGAAATTTTCTCTGGCCAGTAAATACCCAGGATTCTGCGAAGACATCGGTTGACTAAGACCGGGAGCTTGTGCAAGATGTCCTTTGTGACCTTCCACGTTTCGCACCCGTACAGCAATACGGATTTCACGTTGGACCGGAAGATTTTGAGCTTAACTCTACGAGTCAGTTTCCGTGATTTCCATACCGGTCTAAGCTGCGCAAAAAATGCAAGTGGCAACTCTGAAATTTTACAGTTGTCACCTCAGTTTATTCCGATTATTAAAAATGGAGCGCTTTTCGAAAGAACAACCCGTTACAATTTTAAAAACTCATTACAAAACTCATGATACAACAATCGATGTCAACTGGCCACCAAGATCGTGCGATTTAACGCCGTACAATTTTTTTCTTTTGGGTTTTGTGAAATCTCGGGTTTGTGCGAATAAACCCGAAACAAATCCTGAGCTCAAATCGAAAATCCAACGCCTCATCGATGAGATACAGCCACATCTCTGTGCAAAAGTCATGGAAAATTTCATGAAAATATTTTATTCCATACTTAATCGGAACATGTCTTCTTTAAAATACAATAAAAATATCACATCTCTGTCATAAAAGACTTGTTTTAGTTTTAAAATTAAAAAGTGCACTCTTATTGAGACACCCTATAACTCCTTGCTTTAAAATTTAATTTCAGTACCCAGTAAAGAGCATTCCCCATGTAAGGGAAAGGTCGTGGGTTCAAGTCCCACTTGAGTCCTTCTTTTTCCCGATATATTTCGAATTCAGTACCCACATTTCGCCATTAAATTCTTCACTTACCTATAGGGCTTCCAAGTGCATATAGCGCCGCTGGCTCAAACTCTAAATGGGGGTATACCACGGCAGGTGGCCCGGTCCCGGACGAATTGGCCAGGTAGTGCTTCTCTGGCTGAGGTGGGCTTTCCTGGAAGGTAAGGTTATCGTGGTACCGGCATAGTTTGTACAGCAAAATCATTAATCTATACATATAAAATTACTTGTCCCGACTGAGACTGATTCATCAACGCAGAGCCTAAACCGCTGGACCTACAAACTTGAAATTTTGACAGTAGATGTATTTTATGATGAAAGCATCCACGAAGAAAGGATTTTTGGAAATTCTGCTACTAAAGCGGTAAAATAAGTGAGGGAAGTTTGTATGGAGGTCCGCCATTTTCAGAGTTAGATGCATTACATTTCATAAACTTGTGTCTTTTAAGAAATAAATGAACACGTGTATCAGCGTTTTTCAAAATTTAACTACTAAGAGGGTAAAATAGGTGATAAACGTTTGTATGGAAAAATCATCATTTTCAAAGTTAGAAGCATGAAAATTCGTACACCTACGTCTTTTGAGAAATGTTTTGTCGCGATACTAGAAAGAAAGTTAGTTTATAATAAGCGTTGGTGATTTGGAATTATTGAAGCGACCACTTAGACCAAGTGGGACTCTGAAGGCCTTAGTGGGACCCTGAAGGACTTATTGAGGCCATGAAAGTATTAGTGGGGGCCTAAAGGTCCTACGGCCGTTCCCAATAACATACTTACAGTTAACGATAGATCGCAACAGTCAAATTTGACGTATCGGCTGTTTAAATTCAAAACATGGTTACTGATTTTTTTGCGGGAAAGCGCATCGCGGTATAATTTTATTTTCCGAAATTGGTTTGAAATAGGAGTTACTATGTTTTGAATTTAAACAGCCGAGCATTTACCCGTAGCTGCGATCTATCTCTAACTGTCAGTATGTTATTGGGAACGGCGGTTACTGGTGCACTGAATATCTTAGTGTGGTCTGAAAGTCTTACTGGGGCCCTGAATGTCTCAGTGGGACCCTTAATATCTTAGTGGTGCCAATAATATATTAGTGGTGCCGATAATATCTTAGTAGGGCCCGAAAGGTCTTAGTGGGGCCCTGAAGGCCTCAATGGGGCCCCAAAGACCTAAGTATGATAGCTTACCTTACTCTGGTGATACAACAGATCATACAGTCTTAGTGGTGCCCTGAATATCTTAGTGTGGTCTGAAAATCTTACTGGAGCCCTGAATGTCTCAGTGGGGCCCTAAATATTTTAGTAGTCCCTGAACGTCTTAGTAGGGCTCAGAAGGTCTTAGTGGGGCCCTGAAGGCCTCAATGAGGCCCCAAAGACCTAAGTATGATAGCTTACCTTACTCTGGTGACACAATAGATCATAGAGAATGACACTGCCAAGAGAATGTCCTCCAAGGGAAATCCCCCCTTTGAAAGAGGGGTTCCTCAATTTGAAGATTTGGTAAATCCGGTTCAGCTCTTTGCATACCGTGTTCAGTATTGTCTGTTGGCAAAAAGAGAGAATTTTAGTTAGCAAGGTCCATAATTATTTTTTTAAGAATAGGGAGGCAAACGAGCAGACGGATCGCCTGATGGTAAGCGATCACCGCCGCCCATGGACACTCGCAACACCAGAGGAGTCACAAGTGTGTTGCCTTCCTTTTAAAACAGAGTACGCTTTTTTCTTGAAGGTTTGAAGGTCGTATTGTTTCGGAAATACCGCTGGTGACAGTTCATTCCACAATTTAGTTGTGCGAGGCAGAAAGTTTCTCGAGAAAGGCACAGTTGTGGACCGTCAACCGTCCACATGGTGAGTGTGGAACTGCTGTCGCGTGGGACGGTGGCGGAAAGAGGTGGCGGAGATCAATCCGAACAATTCCTTAGTTGTAGCAGGTGAGCACATAAGGGATGATATTGTGAGTGATGATTGCGAGTCGACGGTCTGCGTTGTCTTCCCGGAGTGTAAGGTAGAAGAGACGGGTGGAGACAGAGACTCCCTCTCATGTCTCCGTCTGTGTGGATGTGTAAAATACCCAAAAAACGGATGAGATCGATCAAAAGTAGGTAAAGAGATCCGGTTCTCAGTATTCCATGGATTCACCGTGCGGTCGCCGGGTCCATGGCGTGGTACAGAGAGGAACACTGTGACGGCGCCTGGGACTTGCGACCCAGGTGTAGGTTTAGGGGCCAACTTGTGATGCTTCAGCGCTTACCTCCACCACCAGTCGTGTTCCCCCCTCTACCTATCCAAATTTGGTAAGATCCTATCAACGCCGTTCGTGACTTGCTTATGGAATGAGTGTATCTCTGAAGTGAGTGTGTTTATTGGATGAGTGTACTTATTGGCTTAAGTGTATTTATGGGATGAGTATTCCCTACTATGTGACTGGTATATAACCAAATTTGATATCACCTGGCAGAAGACCGGGCTGGTGTAGAACAACACATCGAGTACGGTGTCGTTGGTGAAGTTCCGCAGACGGGGGATGCTGTCGAGAGTGATCTGTGAAAGACGCCGGTCTACTCCCGTCTCGCCCGAGTGGAGGGCCGCGTGCCACGAGATTGGGAGCACCTGGGGGGAAAAGGGGTATGATTTATCGATCGGGCTCAGTATATCCCTTTCCCAAAATGTCCGTAGATTTCAAATAGTCTCGAAATGTCTCTTTCCCATAATGTACCTTTCCCGAAACACCCATTTCCCAAAATAACCCCTTCCCGTAATATCCCTTTCTCAAAATGTCCCTTTCTTACGTCTTTCGTTCTTATTTCAGTCACTCAGGCTCAGAATGTCCCTTTCCCAAAATGTCCCTAGGTTTCAAATAGTCCCTTTCCCGAAATGTCCCTTGCCCACAATGTCAATTTCCCAGAATGTTCCTTTGAAAGGGACATTTCGGGAAGGGAGCATTTTGGGAAAGGGACGTTTCGGGAAAGGGACGTTTCGGGAAATAGACATTGTGGTAAAGGGACATTTCGGGAAAGGGACTATTTGAAACCTAGGGACATTTTGGGAAAGGGACATTCTGAGCCTGAGCCAATTTCACGTGACTATAAATGATTCTGATCGCGTTTCTATTTCGATGAGAACCTATTCTATCGATAAGAAGCCGACCAAGTGCGAGTCGGAGTCGGCAACCGTTGAATCAAAATATTGCTAGGTAGGTATATCAAAAGTTATAAGGCAAACACAATTTATTTTCAACATTTTGGAGATGTTTTTTGTGACGGGGTCTTTTTTATTCAAGAAGCTGTTAAATAGGTTCAAATATAACTTACCTCGACTCTGCTCACTACGCCTTGGTCGTACGAATTCTTATAATGTGACTGCACTAACTGTAAGCTCGTTGATCTAAAATCTTCCACTGTAAACAAAAAATTACAATGAGCAGTTTTCCAGTAGGTACATAATCGTTGGTTTTTAAAATCATCAAGAGATGGCGCTAGCATAGCTTTTGGTAGTTTTTTTAATTTGTATTGTGGAGACCAATTTTGTCTGTGGCAAGAAAGAACTGAACGAATGTCTCAATTTTATTATTTGCTGCTTCTGAAGCGTTCAAGTATGTTTGTATGTAATATTGCAACTTCAAAAAGTTGATACCTACATAATTTTAGATAAGTAATAATACATTGTAGTAAATACAATAATCTTTGTTTTCAGTAATACGTAACTAATATTCATTATGCGGTGTGCTGTTCATACATACAGAAAACATTAGATTCCACAAGAAGTTACATTACGAAAACAATGGATTAGGGCACACTCTTCTTACCAAAAGTGCCGACTGCGCCATCTAGCCCGTCTTTGGGAAAGCTTTAAATACCTACTAAAAACTGCTCATTGATATAGCTTTTCATCGACGCACCACGACACTCAATCGGCGTGCGGTTTTAGTCGTTTCGAGTCCGGGGAGGTATCCGTGGGGATTTCCGCACGAAAAAAAGTCATGGGGAATCATATTACAACGCCATCTCGCTAATATCTGTTTTTGCTATGCTTCAATACTGCTATAAGCCAGGACACATGACTTGGACCTGCGAGACTAATCAGGCTTTGGCGCGGGCGGATTGTTTAAATATAATAAATAATAAATATTCCACAACATTCTACACAACGCTATCTAGACCCATGATAAGCTTTTATAGCTTGTGTTATGGAATCTAGAATGCGGATAAACATACTTAAATACTTTTTTTTTGTAAATACATACGTATTATACATAGAAACACCCAGACCAATGCAAATAGCCATATTCATGCATACAAATATTTGCACTGAGCGGGAATCGAACCCGCGCCTCCTGCGTGGCAGTCGCGTGCACTACCACCACGCCACAGAGGCTGTCAACTTATTGTTTTGTTATAATCTATGCTTGGTGAATATAATCTATGGTTTAGATCCAAGATAACCGTCCCGAGATACAAAATAGTGATCTACTTGTTGGTCACAATTTATACTGAATGGTTGGCATCGATTTACAAAAAAAATTAAAATTGATCGTTTTCTAGTTTTAGTCGTGTGGTTCCCGGCAGAGAAGAATTTGGTCCACTCCATTCTTCCCATGCGGTGTCGTATAAGGCGACTAAGGGATAGCGCTGTTTAACAACAGAAAGACATACCGGGTGTAAGGGGAACGCTCCCGAAGCCGAAAACCCCTAGTAGTACTCCAGATACAGTCAGCATCAGAAAAATGTTGACGAGTAGAGTACTCAAAATAATCTTAAAACCAAAATTTCAATATGATATTGATAATTAGAGTACTCAAAAAGTTGTAAGCATCCAGAGTAGTCAAAATATCTTAACAATCGGTCTTCCAGAAACATGTTAGTAAGCAGAGTGTTCAGTTTCATATACACAATCACGCTACTCAATGGTATCTAGTCAAACAAAGTGTTCAAATATCTGGACAATGTCATTTAAACGCATTTCGCATCCCTTTTTTACTTATGTAGCCATCCTTTACACATGATGATGGGATAATGTGAGATAGATGTATAAGTTAGAACAGGATTAGTCCGCGTGGACTTATATCTCCTTATGTAGGTTTCAAGTAATTTACACATCATACGAGTATTTATTTCTTACGTATTCATACTCTTTTCTCACCAGTTCAAGTGGATAGTTTATGGCTTAAGCAACTGGCAACCATAAAAAATACAAAAGAAATTGTCATTAATTTGACAAATTTTCTATCCTGTTCTAACTTATACACCTATCTCACATCATCCCATCATCATGTGTAAAGGATGGCTACATAAGTAAAAAAGGGATGCAAAATGCGATTAAATGACATTGTCCAGATATTTTGAACACTTTGTTTGACTAGATACCATTGAGTAGCGTGATTGTGTATATGAAAATGAACACTCTGCCTACTTACATGTTTCTGGAAGACCGATTGTTAAGATAGTTGGACTACTCTGGATGCTTACAACTTTTTGAGTACTCTAATTATCAATATAATATTGAAATTTTGGTTTTAAGATTATTTTGAGTACTCTACTCGTCAACATTTTTCTGATGCTGACTGTACATAACACATTGGCATAAAAATAAAATCGATTTGGACAAAAAAAAATTTTTCATCATCAACATCACAACAGAGAAAATACAACTAGCGCCAAGCGCGTGCTTTTTTGTAGTGGTGTTTTTTTATGAAATTACCGTTTCCTTAAGCTTTACTAAAACGATGGAGAGCAAATAATTCAAAATAGAAAATAAAAAAAAAATCTGCGGTAGCCTAGTGGTATGGGTAAAGGACTGCTGAGACGAGGTCTCGGGTTCGATCCCAGGTTTACCATGGCACACACCAATGACTATACGATGCTTTTCGAAATTATGTGTGTATTTATCGCAGGTTTATAAGTGCCCGGTTGATGGCAATAGGCTCGCCACCTATTACATTGGGACCTAAACATAAACTGGCGAAATGTGGGTGCTAGCACCTCTGCCTACCCCTTCGGGGAATACAGGCGTGAGTTTATGAGTTGTAAGAAAATAAAAAAAAATCGAAAAAATTTTTTTTTGTCCAAATCGATTTTATTTTTATGCCAATGTGTTATGTACCTGGAGTACTACTAGGGGTTATCGGCTTCGGGAGTGTTCCCCTTACACCCGGTATACAGCCCGGACTCAGCCTCAGATATAGGCTCGAGTCAACTATAGTGCCCGAAACATTATGGCAATAGGCTTACCCCCTATTACATGGGACCGACTACAATAAATGGTGAAATTTGGGTGTTAATTCACTTTTGCCTAACCCTTTGTGGATAAAGGCGTGATTATATGTATGATATTGTTACAAATGTGACGTAACATGTCACAGCATTGGAACGATAAATTCGAACTTACTGTCAATAGCAGCTGTGACTGAGCGGTTTAGACAACGCCTGCCAAAACGATGGTCGACGGATCGAATCCCGGTGTCACGATATGTGGTTTTTGTGTTTAATTTATGTAAATCTTTATTTGGTAAAGGTAACAGAAGATTCTATATATTTAAATTCTACTAATTATTAGCAGAACATTCTGGAAGAATGAAAATGAGAAACGAAATGAAGATCAAAAATATAGTTTAGCTCTTCTAGGAGAGCATAGAAAATTCTAGAGAAATAATAAAATGAATATCGAAAAGACGATCGAAATTCAGGGTATAAAAGGAGCTGTCAGAGCCGTGAAAGGACAGTTAAGTTTGGGAGTTCAAAGTGAACAGAAGAAGAGGAAGAAGGGAAAAGTGAGAAAATAGTGAAAAGTGCAGTAATTGTGCAGTCGCGCTGTGAGTGTCGTGAAAGCGCAGTGACCTTGCAGTACAGTCGCGCTGTGAGTGTCGCGAATAAGACTAAAGTGCAGTAGTGCATCGTGTGGTACAGTCGCGTCGTGACGTGTCGTGTTCGAGATTTAGCTGTTGGGGTGTGAAAATAAAGCGGTCTCAAATACGAAGTTGTTTATTTCCAATCCCGTTACCCGTCTCCCGTAACAATATGTATGATATGTATGTATATGCATGTATATTTGTAGTGATATCGCACCCCCCGTTCCTGCTAATGTTAGAGTCTCTTACCGACTTCCTCCACAGATCTGAAGCGCATATCGCACGCAGATCCGACGCCATGGCACAGCAGTAACAGGTGGTCTATGCTGGAAGGTTCTGCGTCTTCAATCTCGGAGTCGTCACACCCTCTACGGACGACACGGGGACGGCACGATGACTGCTGTAAATAGGGATAGGAGAGTTTTAGCATAGTTATAGTTTTGATTTAAGTAAAGCCAACGAAGCGAGAGAAAAAAGGTAAACAAAGTTTCAGTGGTTGCAAACATTTTTATGTGAAAATTATTACGTATCACTTCAAGCGCATTCCAGACAGGAATGAAATTGCTCATAAGATGGCGGGTCTGACAGTTTAGAACCGCTGCGCTGACGGCTTTCCTGTCGCTCGGCTATTGTTCCGTATGTGTGATATGTGCGACAAGGTCAGAGAAAATAATCGCTAGTTATCGCAACGTAACCCAGTAATGGTCGCTTTGTTTACCTTTTGTCTCTCGGCTTTACTTTAAGCGTGAATTTGCCATGATTTTTATGTAGGAGTGCTTTGACGAAACTCCCATCATAGTTGAAGCTATGCTTTTTTTTATTGCTGGCTCCTTGCTACGCATTTAGCCACAAACAAGTATTATCTTTACTAAAAGCTCCCTGGGGAGATTTGGATTGAACACGTAGAGTCACAATTCACTGTAATATGCCACTTTCCTACACGTGTGTGCGTTGTCCAAGACGTTATGGTTAAAAATCCACCATTTTTATACATAAAAACTCGAATTCACGCCAATTTCGGAAAATAAAATAATACCGCGATGCGTCCTCTACGCTTTCCCGCCAAAACTCCCCGAAGCTATGCTTAGATATAAGGGGAATCCTGTAGATCTATTTACGGTAGGAAAACAATCATTTCATTCGCTCATTCATTAATTCATCACTTTCTGCAATCTAAATAACTAATAAAAAAAATTACATTACATTTCAATTCACATTACATTCATCAATTCATTCACTCATTTATTCATTCAATCAATACTTTCTGTTCTCTATAATAGCCAGATACTAGATAAAATTAAGCATCTTCTACCCGTGTAAAAACAGTGCATTTAATCCATTCACTCAATCGTTCATTCAGACATTCAATCTGTTTTTATCGTCTATTATAACTTACAAAAAATATTTATATTCCTCTGTTTAGGTAACAAGTTCACTCTTCAACTCATTCATTCCTTTATTCAATCGTTCAAAAACTTTCTGCAGTCTATAACAATTCTCTTATATTTATGATTTCATTCAAACATTTTATCCATTTTTACAGTCTATAATAACATTATGAACTAATCATTTCCTACCCGTTATATAAATAGTTCATTCTTTAATCCATTCATTCATTCATTCAACTGTCAAAGTATTAAAAGTCAAAGACTAACAATCTTTTCTTTCTGTATCCGATACTCTCCCGCACCGTGGACCAGAAATATCAGATGGTCTATCTTGAGAGGCTGGTCTCTTGATACCCTGATCTTCGGTGGGTTCCTGTAGACACGCTTTCCGAAGGAGAACAGCTGGGAGAATGGATTGCTGCCTGGCTGGATTGGGTCAGGATAGGTTAGGGTTAGGAATAGATAGGATATAAAAGGAGGCCCTAACTTACTGCTACTTAATACTATAATAGATTAGAATGTTCTATTTATAGCATTTACTATGCTAACTTTAAAATCCCTTTCCCTTTAAACAAGTGGGAATTCGCTGGCCACCGTGTCGTGAAATAGAATGACTAAAATGCATGGGATTTGACGTATGTGACAGTCGTTAACTGTCAACTAAATGTCAAATATGTCAAATCCCATACATTCATTTAGAGCCGAGCTTTCACTTGTCTAGACGGGCTGAAAGGGGAATCGAAAACTTCGACGTTACATCAAATATGTTCGGAACTAACACACATATGATTATGACTACTTACCGGTGGTGAGCTGAAAGCATCGCTGTTCAAGAAGTGTACCATCACGTTCGGACCATGCATAACCACTACTTCGTTGTTGGGTAGTACCAGTCGTCTGTGCCATTCGCCTGTGGTCATACCATGCCAGTACTCCTCCTGGAAAGAGAAAAAAATGGCTGATTTTTAACTATGTATTGTTTTATTTATATATATATATATATATATATATATATTATATATATATATATTATATAGATTGTGTTTGTGTGTGTGTGTGTGTGTGTGTGTGTGTGTGTGTGTGTGTGTGTGTGTGTGTGTGTGTGTATGTGTGTGTGCGTGCGTGCGTGCGTGCGTGTGTGTGTGTGTGTGTGTGTGTGTGTGTGTGTGTGTGTGTGTGTGTGTGTGTGTGTCTGTCTGTCTGTGGCATCGTAGCACCCAAACGGATGAACCGATTTGGATTTAGTTTTTTTTGTTTGAAAGGTATATGAGTCGGGAGTGTTCTTAGCTATGTTTGAAAAAATTCGGTCCAAGATGGCCGCCGCCACAACATGTTGGAATACAAATTTCGACGCCGGGTACAAACTGACAACATGTTAAAATGTATAAAGTATCAGATAGCACGACTGTCAAAATGTAAAATCTATTAATGACAAAATACCCTGATGTCAGAATGTACAAATGCTAAAATGTTCAATCGACAACATGTATTTATGACCAAATGAGCAATGGTCAAAATATACAGTTGCTGAAATGTTCAATTGACAGTATGTAACTTTTCTTATCTTAACACTAAATTCAAATAAAATCCACAAAACTTACAATTTTATTAATGTATTTATTGTTGTCTTAACACTAAATTCAAATTAAAATCCACTTATATAATTACATTGACATAGCAAAATCTAAGTATTCTTCTACATTGAAGTGCATGTTATACTTCAAATAGATATGCACTAAAGAGATTTTATATCAATTATCTATTTGATGGAAACATTTTATCATTTATTCATTATTACATTTTGTGCATTTTGACACTCATGCAATATTACACTTGTAATTTCTAGCATCACTGCATTCCTACATATTATCGTTACAACACTATGACGATTTGAAACTATTTTACGTTTGTGCATTTTGACACTCGTGCTATCCGATACTTTATACATTTTAACATGTTGTCAGTTTGTACCCGGCGTCCAAATTTCGTTATAATTCCCTCAATATGGGTATCAAATGAAAGAGCTTGACTAGTAGATCAATTTAAAAAGTATAAAATAAAAATTAAATTAAAAATTTAAAAAACCCCCGTCACAAAAAACACTAAAAATAAATGAATAAATTTTAATTCAACGGTTGCCATGTCGGGGGACCTTACGATATAAAGGAGTACTTAACCAGTTACGGTCCCCCGACATGGCAACCGTTGAATTAAAATTTATTCATTTATTTTTAGTGTTTTTTGTGACGGGGGTTTTTTAAATTTTTAATTTAATTTTTTAACACGCTTGTATTAGCTTCACTTGTAACTATTTATGTAAGAAAATCTTCGAATCTTAATTTGACCCACTTCTCGGTCTTCGATTAGGATGAAATTTTGCACACGCTCCGAGTCCTGATGACAATACATGATTAGCTAAGAAACGTCATTACAAAAGCTGGAGGGGTTAGAGGGAATATTAGTAACTACGGTTCTAATATTCTTTAAAAAGAAAAAAAAAAACAATATGGCGGCCTCCCCAAGATGGCGGACTGGCTGTTTGAAATTCACTCCCATGATATGGGTATCAAATGAAAGAGTTTGCTGTCAGGAATACGAAAAAAATGGTCTCGTGACTTAAACTCCAATATGGCGGACGCCCAAGATTTTTATAATTTTTAGTGCGTGCTAAAAGCGTGTTTTTTAGTTTTTTAAACTATTTTTTTTTAGATTCGTACCTACAGCCTCAAGTGTTATATTCCATCAATCTGATGCTGGCTGTACATGCAGTTTTTTATACCACATATGTACCTACACGACTAATAGCGCCTGACCTGTCACCAACCGGTTAGGTGGCAGACAAGCACACAGCCCACATGACGGAAAGTGGCTACAGTGGACGTGTGCGACACCAGGGGAGTCACACGAAGGGGCGCGGTGGTGTTGATGTTTGAGTAAAAGTACTCGGAATTAACTTTTGAGATCATTTTTACTCACGACGGAACGGAGACGGTATATGCGTTTGGGGTGAGAGCATGTTTGTGTGTTTGTGTGTTTGTTTGTGCAAATCCATGTTGCCATTTTCTCCGAAACTACCAATCCAATTTTGATGCAGTTTTCAGTTATGGGTTCGGCTTTAATTGGAGCATGTTCTTAGATAGGTGTTACAATGACAACTCAACAGGGGGCGCTACAGTAAGCATTTTTAATACAAATCTATGTAGCCAATTTTCTCCAAAACTACTAGACCGATTTTGATGCAGTTTTCAATTATTGGTTTGAGTTTGATTGGCGCATGTTCTTAGATAGGCGTTACGGTGACAGCCCACTAGGGGGCGCTGCAGTAAACATGTTTTGAATGATTTTTTATACGTCGTGGGTTTTTCAAAACATTTAATTTTATATCTTGTGAATATTTGGTAGTCAAGATCCACTTTAGCTACGACCAGGACTGTCATTCTGATGATGAGACGCTTACCTCAAGTTTCTCAGCAACATTTTCCGTGTATGGTACGTATCTGGGGTCTGTGGTGCCTTTGTAGAACCAACTGCATCTGAAACAAAAATATTATTAAATTATGGAAAGGGTTCACACCTTGACCATGACCTTAAAGGGAAACTGGTACCACCTGTTGAAAGTATAAACCTGTGGCGATACCACTTCAGTGCATATATCTTGGACCCAAAATGTGCTCTATACGCACTGTACGTGTTTTAGGTGTCTTTTGAGGATAACACAGGATGCTACGGTGCACCGGGGCTCGGAGAAGGCGGTACACCGGGGCTCGGAGGACGCGGTACCACCAACTACTCCCCCCCTAACCGGGCCGGGCAGTAGACGCGAAGGCGTCTGCTGCCCTTACATAGGCCTCGAGGTTGAAGGCGCACTTCGTGTCGCGTGTGCCTTGACTAGGCGGGTGGCAGAAGGACTCCTCTTCTGCCGCACCAGAGACGGGCCTGCCGCCGATCAGTGGCGGCGACCCACACGACGATGGCGGAAGATGTTGTTCCCGCCATCGTCGATATGTGGTGACGACGGACACCGTGCTGGTTTAGTGGGTAGTCTGGCCTCCTTTGGAGGCTAGGAGTCCCACACGAAGCCCGCCCCCTGCCCCCGCGGGTGTTGAGCGACGTGCTTAAACGCATTCCACCACGTAAAAATAAATAAAAAGGGTGCTACGGTGGAGGAGCTCCAACAATCATTCTACTAATATATCGACGCGAAAGTTTGTAAGTATGGATGGATGAATGTTTGTTACTCTGACGTCTAAACGGCTGAAGCAATTTTAATAAAATTTCGTATGGAGTTAGCTGACACCCTGGATTAACACATAGGTTATGTTAGGTTCTGGCAATAACCGACATTCACAAGGGCGAAGCCGCAGGCAAAAGCTAGTAGATTATATAAAAAATATTCGCGCGCGCCATAACCTCTTTTCTCTCGCGACTCAGGTGCCCCAGTAGTTTTAGACTTACCTTCTAACATTAGTCGGCTTGTCACTCCAGTACACCGGTATCCTCAGCCTGCCCACAAGGTTGACGTCATATCTCCCACCGTCAGTAGGCACGAGGGTGTCTTCGTTCAAATCCGCTGGAAAGGAAAACTCTTTAGAACAGTCATAGAAACCACATTAAAATCAGGCCATCCGTTTTGGAGCTATGATTCACAGATACGCTGTCAAACTACAGGATGAAGAGTAAGTCATTAAGCATTATGTGTATAGGCCATCAAGATTTTCGGTGCGAAAATCAACATTATCTTAAGCCCGTACCATGAACTCTTAGGCCGCTTATTGTGCATTTAACGATATAGTTTTTCTCACAGGGTTGAGACTTATTAGACAGGATATTAGAAGCTATTTACAGGGTCCTCGGCACGAATGTGACTCTCCTTTTTTTTATCGTGCGAAAAATCCCCACGGATACCACCTCCATGGAGCCGGTGGAGGTGGTTATGTCAGAGTCAAACCGACTAAAACGCACGCCGTCTTGGGTCTTTAGTTGCCGGAGGTGAGATTGCCGAAAGCATATCTCTCGCACCCCGGCAGATCCAGGACCATCTCTTTTGAGATGGCCCCCTTCGGGACGAGTGGGACTTCCCGGGTGTTGCAAGGCTATGATGAAGATAGATATACTCACGACTTAAAAACTTAGTCTCCAACGCCCTGGAGTCGAGCACAGAGAATCCTCGCCATATTGACTTCTCTTCCACGTCTACACGGTAGAACCAGTGATGTTTGACAGCACCGTATTCTGGGTTGGAGCGGTTCTGAAAGTGAAAGGTCATATCAGGATTAAGTGCACGCAGCTTACGGCAGAGAAGCTTTTTTACCCGACTACGGCGAAGCCAAAAGGAGGGTTATGATTTTGACAGGCTATGTATGTATGTATGTTCATTTGTTCCCTCATAGCTCCTCAACTACTCATTAGAACTGGATACATGAGGTATCGTTACAAGCGGCTTGATCGTCCGATGGTTATAGGCTATATGACGTGTCACTCAATCTTGTGTGGTGCCCTCTAGCGCTCATAAGGTACTGTGTTAAAAAATATATTTGTGATAAATATGCCGTGTTTGGTATCAAATGTAGGTGCTTAATTAGCACATTTCAAATATGTATAATATATTAGCTTTATTTACCTTGCCCAAAATAATATAAATAAGTAATAAAGTTTAAAACTAAAAACCACGCGCACGTGGTATCACGTGCGCTCTCGATTCATGATAACCTCTGCATGATTAACCGTCGTCAACGTGTCATAAACGCCAAAATACGTGTCACTCTCATACATTCATCATTTTTGAATGAATTTAACAGCATTAAGTATGCTTACTATATAAACCGTCGCCGTAAAGACATAAAAATGGAAGGGAAATTTGAATCACATCGGGCGTGTCTCGGTAGCCGAGTTGGTTAAGGCATTTCCCCTATAAAGGAAAGATCGCGGTTTCGAGTCCCGCCCGAGAAGATTCATTTTTCCCTATGTGTTCTACACTACACCCACCAACATATAGGCGCTTGTCTAGGGGGACAGAGAACCGTAAAAAATATATGAATGACAGAAATAGCATATCATATCCCACTTCTGCAGTGACGATAATATAAAATTGACGATTGTTTATTATTAAAAATCTAATTTTAAATATCCTAAAGTTACCTAGTTGTAACGGAGTAACCTTTATTTACGGTATGTACCGTCAGTGTCAAAAATATCTTGAGTACAAGTCTCAAAATGATCTTAAAACTTACTTATGAGTAAATCAAACTTTTTTATTGATTTAAATTGCACGAACACACCTTTAGTGTACCAAATATCAGAACAGAAAGAAGGGAAAACAAGGAATTAAGATAATTTTGAGCACTTTGGTAATTACATAGACAAGGTATATTAATAAATCAGTATAAAAATAAATTCCTACCTCTGTTTGAGCACTAATGCTATCGTTCGCATCTTCGTTCAATTGCACACCATCGAAATTCACAGTGACAGAGTTCGTTGGACAAGAACTATTTGTATCCATTGTTGGTTCAGCATTCCTTTCTTCACAACTATTATTCATAGAAGCCCTAACCTTATAACGTTTCTGATATATTAGCGCAGTACAATAACTACAATGATTCAATAAATCTAAATCTTTATCATCTGTATCTATTAATACATCTGGAGAACTATCGCCTTTATTGAATTCAGGTAGTGCAACATCGTATTCTACTGTGAAATAATTTACGTGACGAATCGTTTGGTCAGGGGGTACTGTAAAATTCTGGACAGAAGTCAAATCTTTGATTAGATCTGCATATTTTTCTGAACTACTTGCATGTTTGTAATGGTTTTGACTTTGACTTAACTCAAAAAAAGACTTCGCATGTTCTGTTTTTGGCGGGGTACTAAAATAACTGGCTAGTCGGTTTACGTTTTCGGTAGATACTTCGGTATTGGAATCAGCAAAGAAATTTAACGGATCTGATAGTATAGGCGTTTCTTTGTTGCTAGGTTTAGAATCAGTTATAGTCGGTTCAATTGGTAACGTTTGTGTAGGATTGAAGAAGGAACATGATTTTGGTATTTCGGTATCACTAGATTCAAAAATGTTTGAGGTTTGTGGAATGACTGCTTCTGAACCAAATGGATTAAGCATTTTGACAGCACCAGCATCAGTTTTGGATGAGGCGGCAGGTTCAGTCCCAAAAATTGGTGATGTTTTCGTTAAAGTTACTCCACCAGATTGTCCACTGTCTGTTTGTATTTCTTCTGAAGTAATTTCAGATAATTGTTTTAAAATATCAATAGGTTCATAATCACTTGACGATATTTTTGAAGATTCTGGCTCCTTATACAGACCCGAAGAAAACAGAGGCGTGTCAGGCACTATCTCAGCTTTATCTTGAACCACTTTTGAAGTACTGGTCACTACGTTATAACCACACGGCATTACACTGTGGGCCGTAGTTACTGACGCAGTTGATTTAGTCTGAGTGGATGTTTCTGGGACAGTCTTTAAGAGTTCCTTCAGTTTGGCCAAAGCAAGTCTTTTCTTAAATTCTTCTTCGAAACCGGGTGGTATACTAATTTGACTAGGAGAACACATTGTATTTCTATAATGATTATCCGCTGCATAGTTGCCCGTATCAAAATAAGATGCCATACTAATCGGTTGGACGTGTTGTTCAAATAGTGCTGGTACTGTCTTATGTTCTTCAATATCCGGTACTTCTTCTAATTTCTTAAACTTCTCCACTCTGTTGGTAAAAGAATCAAGTTCACTCTCTTCTGTTTTCTCTCTCTCTTTAAATTCTATTTTATCGTCATCAGTTTCAGAAGGTTCTATTACAAATTCCTCGTATACAGAAAAGTCTTCTTTAGCATCTAATTCTATAGAATGAACGTCTAAAATACCTGCATCATCAGATTTAGAGTCTTCTTCCGCTGGTGGAGCAGATGGTATACTCATTTGCCTCGGTAATATGTCTTCTTGGTGTATATATTCAGCCTTTAATTCATCGCTAGCATTTCTCGGCACCTTATCATTGCGCAGTGGCTCTCCAAGGAATCCAATTGTATTAGGTTCGACTGTGTAGCTATAATCATGCTGTATCGATAGATTAGTTGTTTGCATCATAGAATGTACTGTATTTTGTGCAGGTGGCCATCCATAACTCAATTTTGTTATATCATCATCTTCTAAAAGTTCAGTAGCCTGTTGCGCATGTATAGTTTCTATAGTTTCTTCAGCAATGTGAACTATTTCTTCGTACTGATTGACATCAAACTCTACCCTATCCGCACTATTATCTCCTTCAGTTAAAGGAACTTCAACAGGATTCAATAACTGAATAGGTGAATTTATATTTTCTATCAATTGCCAAGTTAAGTCATCTTTTTCAACATCTGTATCATCCGGTCTGTTCACTTCTCTGCAAGTTTCACAAATATTCAATTCAGAATGATTTTCAATATCGGCCGGTATATCAGCAGCAGTGTCCTTAAAATAATTAATGTTTTCTTCGCTAGCTAATACCGAGTCTATATTAGCACAAATGTTGAAATCTTCAGTTTCTGATACATCGCCAACAGCTTCGTATAAATTTGTCTCCCTATTTAATAATAAACTACCTTTGTTTGAACTATCCCACTGTTCAGACTTTTGACCAATTGTGAAGTAACTAATATTTGAGATTTGAGCATCGTGCTCTACAGGTTTAGCTTCTAAGCCTATGTCTGGAAAATTTAAATTACGATTTGCATCTAATATATTATCATTTTTAAAGACATTAGGTTCTTTCTGGATCTCACCACCTATATTTTCAAAGAAACTTATACTTGCTTGTTTGTCTTCTATATCTTTCTTTTTTACTCGTTCATAGAAAGGTAAACCTATTCCATCATTAGCTTCAGCGTTCTTCACCTTATCAGTTGCAATTGCAGCAAGACCAAATAATGGTACTGAAGCGACGCTTAATATAGGTACTTGTTCTTTTGACAGAGACTGTAGTAAATTATCTTCCAGTGGAATTTCTTCCTTCTCTTTTGAGTCGTGTTCTATACTAGGGAATATACTGTCTGATTTTACATCTTGCCTTATATTATCTTGTGTTACGGCTGGAAATAGTATATTTTCTGTGCCAAAACCCAAGATATTCGTTTTTACCTCATCATGAAACATCGCTTTAGCTTCACTACCTATCGGTTGAGGATATTTATGTTGAGGTCCTTTAACTACATTAGCTTTGTGATCGTATGCAGTGCTTGTCATTTCGAGTTGTGTCTTTGTATCTATGTTAGGTGGACAAATGCTTCCATATTCAGTAGATGCATCGTTTGGAAGTATATCAGCTATGTGTGCCACGTCTGCCTGTACAGATTCAAATATCTTGCTTTTTATAATAGGCTTAGGGTCAGAGTTTAAATTACTGATATTTTCTTCGTGCTCATTGTCAGATTGAGGTTGCAAACTTGATTCCGGATTAAAGTAATCTTTAATACTGGTTTTTTCAACTGTAGGTATGTTGACTGTTTGAGGAATCGGAGTCCTTTCAATTTGAGAATTATCAAAACTTTTATTGACATCTATTATCGGCATATTGCTGAATATATTTACTTTATCTTCAGGTTTTACATTTGTGCTATCAGTTATTTCTGTAGTATTGCCCTGCTGGTATATATCACTTGTGGTAGGTTGGTTTTGAGTTGACTCGGAATAATAGCTCGTAGGATACGTGTGGTAGGAGTAATTCTTATCTCCGTATGTTACATTTTGTTGATGATATGCATTATATTGGCTCGACGGATCAAAGCTTAATTGACCATACGTATTTTGATTAGCTCCCATGCTCGAACTGTTAGGCATAGTTTGCTCAGTATTTGGCATAAATATGTCAAAATTACTCTGAATTTGACCATATTGTGGAGGATCATAAGGTACATTTTGCTGTGCAACTATATCATCCTTTTTAACATCTTTGTACCCGGGATCAAAGAACGTAGTCACACTACTTTGAATTTTATTGATATCAATACTACTTAGCTTAGATTTTAGCGAACCAATTATGCCGAATCCTTTAGATTCTTTAGGTTCCTCTGGAGGTTCATAACTGGTGTCTGATCTGTTTAGATCGAATGAAGTGTTGTATTGTTGCCCGTAATCTTGATATGGTTGAGGTACTTCATAGTTTGGATAAGATGTTTGATTCATAAAAGGTGCTGCAGGTAAGGTCGAGCCTGAATTGGTGATATCAAAATGCGTACTTGGAGTTTCAGTTGCGGTTTGTTGATTAATATCAAACGATGGTGCATTAGTCTCAACCTGTGGCTGTTCAGGTGTGAATAAAGCTCCTTGGAATGTACCAGAATCAACTGTAGGTATAACAGGTTTGATATTATTACTTATTGAACCAAAGCCTTCTATAGGTCCTGAGTAATACTGTGGCCTTTTCTTTGTCATCCTAAAGTTCGATGCTCCACTTGCCTTTGGAGGTTCTATTAAAGATTTCGATGGTTCTGGAAGCAAATTTTCTTGAATGGTAGCTGCATTGAAATTAGATGGATATGTATTGGAAGAAGTTGGTGGAGTATAAAATACTGGATTCTGCCCTGGATATGAGGCGACTGTTGTAGTGGTAACTGAAGAAAATATGCTTGAAGACGGTGGCAGCGATGTTGGTCCTGCTGAAGAAGACCCTAAATCTGAACTCAATGGCACAGATTCAACGTTCATTGTATAATCCGGAATGGAAGGCGTAAATATAGCGGCGGCTGTCGTTTGCTTGGCAGGTTCAAATATATATGGTGCTGTTTTATCTATAGATGCCATACTATTTGCAGAATTAAATGCTGATTGTGAAGGGAAATTGGTTGTAAATAAAGGTGGAGCATTTATAGGAGGCACAGTACCAAGCCCAGTTAAACTTTGCTGAGATGGTGGGGGAGGTAAACTTGTACCCAATACTGGTTGACCGGCTTGGCTTATATTTGTAGGTACTGCAGTACTATCAGTAGGTATGTTTGGTTCAGAAGCTGGTATGGGATCAAACGTTGGTATAAATATATTATCTGTTAAGGGTGGTTGCATAATTTGTTGTTTTATAACTGGATGATTTGATCCAAGGCGTCGAGCTACGGAGGGCGGTAAAACAGATTTTCCTGAAGGATTCTCTCTTCTTTGTGTCGAAAACATTGGCGGTGGAGGTATTGCGGGTATTTCATTCTGTAAATTGATTGGAGGTGGCGTTTCTTCAACCAAATTTGGACGATTGTCCATGTGTTGGAAGACATTAGGTTGATAATCGCTTGCTCCAGCTATCGTATCATCTATAGGAGTAAATATATTATATGTTTCTGTATTATTTCTTGGTGTTTGTTCTTTTATAACATTAGAATGTTCTACTGCGGGTATATCTTTGTTTTCTTCGATATTTGTCTGAACGTTTTCAGTTGGAATGAAATATGAAGGTACGTTTTGAGTTAAGGGATTGAATGCTAGCTGCTGTGGTTCTCTTGTCGATAGGCCTGGTATTTGAGCGTATTTTTTCCTTGTTGCTAATCTGAAGTTTGAAGTACCTGGAACAATAGAAGAATAAATTATATTATCATTCAACGAAGGACAAGCCGTTCTAGTAATATTTTCTTGACAATAATTCCGTTTGTAAGACTGCGCAAAAGGTTGTATAATTTATCATTATGGAAGCCGTGGTAGTGAACTGAGAGCTCAGGATCCATCTTCCGGCTTTTCCTCCCCCACTTGGCATGATCATGAGCGTCCATGTTGGCAAGACCATAGGGGCCATAGGTTTTATATCAGGCCGTTGATATACGATTTTTTTCTAATTGATTTATTACCGTTCTCAATAACATACCTACAGTTAATATAGATCACGCCTCCAGATAAAAAGTCAAGCCTGAAGTATCTATGACAGCCTCTGTGGCCTGGCGGTAGTGAACGCGACTGCCAAGCAGGAGGCGCGGGTTCGATCCCCGCTCAGTGCAAATATTTGTATGCATGAATATGGCTATATGCATTGGTCTGGGTGTTTCTATGTATAATATGTATGTATTTACAAAAAAAAAAATATCTAAGTATGTTTATCCGCATTCTAGATTCCATAACACAAGCTAGTTAAGCTTAGCATGGGTCTATCATGGTACATACATTATACATAGAAACACCCAGACCAATGCAAATAGCCATATTCATACATACAAACATTTGCACTGAGCTGTGCTCGAACCCGCGCCTCCTGCAGCTGCGTAGCGGCCGCGTTCACTACCATCACGCCACGGAGGCTGTCTATTTTGTCTAGCCTGTTTCTACTTCTGTCTGTCCATGGTCTGTATTCGATGTGTATAGTAGGTATACTTAATGCTTAAAAAATAATTCAAGCTAGTAGATATAATGATACTAGCCTTTGCCCGCGGCTCCGCCCGCGTGGATATCGGTTATCGCGACCAAACGTAGCCTATGTCCTTTCTCATAATCTAATCTACTACTATGCTGCTAATTCTGTTGTTACATCTCTAAACTTAATATTCTCTAAAATTTTCTGAATGCATCTGTTTCTTTAATTATCAGATAGAAAAGGACAGATGATTTATTTTAGTGAACACCTGTCAAATTAAGTCGGCGCCTTGACGGTACCCTTCAATTTTAGTCGACATCTACGAACATGCGACTTAACTTACTACGTACCAACAAGGCGCTGTCTTAATTTGACAGGTCTTAACTTAAATAAAATCATCTGTCCTTTTTTATCTGATCATGAAAGACAGAGAGGCAATTAGATTTTTTTAGAGAAATTTAAGTTTAGAGATGTAACAACAGAATTAGGAGCTATATCAAATTTCATCAAAATCGGTTCAGTGGTTTAGGCGTGAAAGCATAAGACAGACAGACAGACTGATAGACCGACAGACAGACAGACAGACAGAGTAACTCTCGCATTTTTAATATTAGTATGGAGAGTATGGATTGATCTAGTTGTCACTTGTCCCGCCAAGTTACATCGAAGGAGAAACGCTCAGCTTCTAAGTGCCCAAACTAGTTAGAACTTGCGCTTGCGCCTAACCGTCTGGTCCAGCAATTATATTGAAAATCACCGGCAAATGTGCGTTTCCATTATACCTACCTAAATCTACGAGTAAATAATAATACGGAAGCAGAAATCTTCTATCTGCATCTACCTCAATGTATCTCTGCATCACCCTAAAGTTAACTATTAGATAATGCCTTTGGCATTAAGTCCGCATTTGTACAAATTTATGGGCATAAAGTTAAAAAAAATCGGTGGTAGGGTACCACAGAATATGAAGTCTATCGAAACTAAAATAAAATGATAATGATTTTGCGTCAATAACATGATTTGACTTATATGGTGAGCATTAAAAATCTCAGGTTTATAAGTGCCCGGTTAATGGCAATAGGCTCGCCACCTATTACATTGAGACCTAAACATAAACTGGCGAAATATGGGTGCTCGCACCTCTGCCTACCCCTTCGGGGAATATAGGCGTGAGTTTATGTTATGTTATATGTTATGTTACAAAGATACAGAAACTATATTGGAGGAATATAACACGGATACGGCGGAGGAGTAAATTTTGTACCTCGCAGTATCGTTCCTATAAAATTTACGCTTAGAATTTGACACACACTAAGAAGACACGTCAAATAAAACGTTGTGATACCGTGAGTCAATGGAAACGCACGATACAAGTGCGTTCAGAAACCTATAATTTCACACAAGTTATTAAACGTTAGCAGTTCCTTACCATATATATATTTATTTTAGTGAAATGTTGAACAAGTAGTATTTACACACTCATAGAACACAAGTTTTGGATTTAGCAATTATTAATACGTTAGCATAAGATATTATTATCCATACTAATATTATAAATGCGAAAGTAACTCTGTCTGTCTGTCTGTATGTTACGCTTTCACGCCTAAACCACTGAACCAATTTTGATGAAATTTGGTATAGCCTATGTTTGGTCGCGATAACCGACATCCACGCGGGCAGAGCCGCGGGCAAAAGCTAGTTAAACATAATATTTTAAACCATCCGTATTGGTTCCCGGTGGGGTAGAACATTTGCGCATCTCTTCCCGTGGGTGTCAGGGCGAGTAAAGCTGATGAGTCGGTCATTCTTATAAATTTGTCATCACGCTTTTGATGATATATCATCATCATCAAAAGCGTCGGTAGCTTAGTGGTTAAGGAGTCGGCCTTACGATCGAGAGGTCCCGGGTTCGATCCTGGCCATTACACTACCGGCGTGAACCCACTCCTAGCACAAGCATTTTAGCTTAGTTGGAGGGGTTAGAGGGAATATTAGTAACTTCGGTTCTAATATTCTTAAAAAAAAAAACAAAAAAAAAAACATCATATCAGCGACATATAGTCCACTGCTGACCATAGGCCTCTCCCATAGACTTCCAGAATGACCGATCTAAATCAGCCCGCATCCAGCGCTTCCCGTGTAGGACGTCCAACGACCAGGTGGAAGGACGACCTCACCAAGGTCGCCGGGTAGAAATTTGTAATCAAATAAAATTATAGACACGAGAAATTGTTTGAAATTTCTAATAATTAATTTCGGCGAAGCCAAAAGGAGGGTTATGATTTTGACAGGCTATGTATGTATGTATGTATGTATGTATGTTCATTTGTTCCCTCATAGCTCCTTAACTACTTATTAGAACTGGACAAATGAGGTATCGTTACAAGCGGCTTGATCGTCCGATGGTTATAGGCTATATGACGTGTCACTCAATCTTATGTGGCGCCCTCTAGCGCTCATAAGGTACTGTGTAAAAAAAAATTTCAGTAGTCGGTTTTTAGTTTTAAACTTTTTTTTTTTAACACGCTTTTATTAGCTTAAGAAAATCTTGGAATCTTAATTTGACCCACTTCCTGGTCTTCGATTAGAATGAAATTTCTAAGAATGACCCTGCTTAACGCAACGCACTAGTGTGGCCTTAGGAGTATTGGAGATAGCGAATTACACAAGAAACTTTCTATTATTGTAGAAAAAACGCATTTAAATATTTCAGCAAAATCACTTGCCAGTTGCCACACCCTTCACATTTTTATTTCTGGCGGAAATCCCCTCGGATGCCTCCCCCGCCGCAGCCGGAAGGGGAGGGTATGTCGGACTCGAACCGACTAAAACAGCACGCCGACTGACGTTCATGGTGCTAGGCCGGAGGTGAGGTTGTCATCGACATATCCCTCGCACCTTGGCTGATCTAGGGCCATCCCTTACGGTCTGGCCGTCATCGGGAGGGGGGACTTTGAAAGGAATATTTGAAATTATTCAGGTGTGGCTCAATAGCTCAGTTGGAAGAGCATTCCCCCTGTAAGGGAAATTCAAGTCTCACTTGAGCATTTCATTTTTTTCGAAGCATAATAAATGCTATAAAAATCATTCAAATAGCATATGTATTTTTATGGCATCAATCGATTGAGTCAATCTTAAGGGTCACATCTATATCTATGTGTTTAGAATACCTTCCATCTAGGTACTATCGAAAGTTTCGACCCTGAAGCCAATATCTCAACGAAAACCGATGGACTTCGGCCAGCCAGGGTAATCACCTTGCCTGGTCGGAGGATCCTCGCTTTATATTAGAAGATCCACACCCCGTTCTTCCGCATAGGTAAAAATATCATACATAATAAATAAATAAATATTTTTTCACAACATTCTACATAACGTGCAACGCTATCTATACCCATGGTAAGATTAACTAGTTTGTGTTATGGAATCTAGAAAGCGGATACTTAAATACTTTTTTTTGTAAATACATAGATATTATACATAGAAACACCCAGACCAATGCAAATATTATATTTCGGGATTCGAACCCGCGCTTCCTGAGTAGCAGTCGCGTACCGCAACGCCAAAGAGGCTGTCAAATACATACATACAATCACGCCTTTATCCCCGGCGGTTTAGGCAGAGGTGAATTAACACCCTAATTTCACCAATCATTTGATTCGGTGCCACGTAATAGGGGGTGAGTCTATTGCCGTATTCCGGGCACTATTGTTGACTCAAGCCGTGCATCCGAGGCTGAATCTGGGCTGTATATATTTGTCTGATGTTAAACAGCCCTATCCCTTAGTCGCCTTGTACGACACCGCATGGGAAGAGATGGGGTGGATTACATTGTACTCTGCCGGGAACACATACTCGTAGGTAATCACCATTACTTAATTATAAGTATTAAGTACATATAACAGACTCATTTCATAACATTTAATGTTTTCTCACGGCGTACGAAACGCCATGACCTTACGCAAAGGTCACTAGAAAACATCCGACGTCTATAATTTGTCCAAATACTTGTATAATGTACTAGCTGATGCCCCCGACTTCGTCCGTGTGGAACTTGATTCCCTTCTCGCAACTCATAGGAACCTATTTCCGGGAAAAAAATGTCCTGCGTACGTTCCTTGAAATTTCTGGGAGCCTAGTATTCCATGCAAAAAGTACCAGGCTCACAGAATTACCTATTCCGTGACAAAAGGGCTGTTTTTAGGGCTTTTCCGGCAATTATTCGAATTTTTCTCGCCGTAAAACTGAACGCCGTAAAGTTGAACTTCAAAGAACATTTTACAAAAAGAATTGGCCAAATTGGTTCAGGCGTTGTTGAGTTATGCGCTCACCAACACATTTAGCGATTCATTTTTATATTATAGAAGATCATACCTATATGTAATCATAGTTAGAAGTACTTGCAACTGGCGAGTATGTATGAAAACTATCCCTGCCTGTTACCTATCAAGAACATCAGTACAGGGGTCATGGGCACATCATACCGAGTAATTTTTAACAAGCTTTTATTAGCTTCACTTGTAACTATGTATGTAAGAAAATCTTGGAATCTTAATTTGACCCACTTCCTGGTCTTCGATTAGAATGAAATTTTGCACACGCTCTGAGATCTGATGTCAATACATGACTAGTTAAGAAACGTCATTACAAATCCAATATGGCGGCCTCCCCAAGATGGCGGCCTCCCCAAGATGGCGGACTGGCTGTTTGAAATTCATCCCCATGATATGGGTATCAAATGAAAGGGTTCAAGGGTTAGTCAAAAAATATAATAGCGTGTTTTTTAAATTAAGTAAATTATTATAGTCGCTTCGGAGTGAATCTTTCACTCCGAAACACAGCTTGAGCTTTGAGCACAGTTTCGATAACGAAATCGTATGGAATTATTAATTTACATACATACAAATATTATAATCACGCCTTTATCCCCAGAGGGTAAGCAGAGGTGAATGAACACCCACATTTCACCAATCATTGTATTCGGTTCCACGTGTAATCGGGTGTGAGCCTATTGTCGCATTCCGGGCACTATTATTGACTTGAGCCATGCATTCGAGGCCGAGTTAAACAGTCTGATGTTGAACAGCCCTATCCCTTATGACATCACATGGGAAGAGATGGGATGGTCCGAATTCTACACAATCATGCACACATGATATACTGAGTGATTTTATAGTATTTTCGGAACGAAAGAATTTGAGCACAGTTTAGGTAACAAAATCGTCTGGAAATATTAATTTAGCGAAAAACGTTTGACTTCTAGTTTTGTGCTTTAGTAAGTTTTGAAAGGGATTGCAAACGTAATTTTACTGAACAGGGCAATAGGTTCTTGAATACGCTAACTTAAGTATCTAGATTTTTTATCTAACTACGGCGAAGCTAAAGAAGGGTTATGATCTTGACAGGCTTGGTAATTATTCAGTGGTCGGGTTTTAGTATTAAACTTTTTTCTACATTATAATGTAAATAAAATTACTAATATAAAAAGGGAATCCGGGACACCGGGAAAGCCTCCCTACCCTAAAAACCTATAGAAAGCAAGCGTTTCTTAAAACAAATTGTACTTGAACGAAAATAATGTTTTTTATTCACACAATTAGATTAGATTAACGAGAATATTTGCCAAATAGCTTTCAAAAATAAATAAAAAAACTTACCACATATCGGTGGTTCCTTTGGAGGAGGAGCAACTTCCTTCATGACATCCTCAGTCTTCATCAATGGCACACTCGAAACATTAGCTCCAAACCCTTGATCCTGAAACGGATTCATTTCTGCATTCCCTTGAAATTGTACTTCTTGGTACTGTTGTGACCCTTGTAAACTTTGACTCTCTTGGAACTGAAGATCTTGGTAACTCTGAGTTCTGTCATCAGGAGTCTGTTCTCGACTCTTCATACTCCACATGTTGGAGAAAGAACTGAATACCGCGCTAGCCACATGTGGTAAAACATTTGGAAGCTGTGAGAAATTTTGTGCGATATCAGCTGTTAAACTTTGTTGTACCTCTTGACTTTTATCATCGTTAAGGTTTATTTCTTCAAGATTCTCTTCCGTTTCTGTCAAATTTGTCTGGTCAGGGTGACTATGTAATGGAGCGCTGACATACCTTGTGCCTTGTAACCTCGCAAAGTATTCGTTAACATCAAAATCATCTTCGGATTTTGAAGAGGCTTTCGACACTGTTGCAGTTGGTAATTCTGGTTTTTTGTCAAAATGATGGGCTGTTTGGTTGTCTAATAAATGGGAAATGGTTGATGTGGGTGGATGGGAGTGGAGAATGATTGAATTTGAGTCCCCGGAAGGAAAGTTTGTATGTTCATGGTCGGTGTGCGCCAGGGTTTGAGAGGTGGTCCCCGTTTGATCTGGAACAATACAAAGAAATATGTAAATTTTATGTGGCTAGTTTTTTACATTTCTATAAGGTGTTTCGATAAATATTCCACCTGAGTCGTAATATAAAATACTTGATAATTGTTACTAGTCTATCAATAACCTTGACAAGACAAGTATCTTAAGCAAAGTTCTTTATAAAACGGAAACAGCACTCAATTTTTCGCCATGTTGGAGGCAGTTAAGTATTTTATTTGCTTATATTAAATTCTAGGTCTATAATTGTAAATGATGATGACCTAATGACAATGCTATGACTTATGGGATTAATAAAGTCGAAAAAAGTTTCAGATATATCTCTAATCTATAGAAATACGAGCGGGGAAAACATGATGCGGAATCACTTTGGGAAGACACATAGACAGTCTTAAGAGTTGATTCCCATTGCATTTCGATTGAGAGCCACGAAGTCTCGGACTTCGAAGCTCGTTTTCTTCAGTCAACAACAGAAAGATATTGATGAACAAAGTACTCAAAATGATCTTAATTCCTTTTTTTTACCCCCTTCAAGTTGACTGATTGTTCTGATACTTGCTACAGTAGTACCACGTTTATAAGTTACGCCGATGTACCTACCTCATATTTGAAACGCGCCAAATAATCTTAACCAATCACAACGCTCCGCCAAACATGGCCCTTTATTATTGGTTGCAGCCTGCGCGCCATGTTCGAAACAATGAACAATGAGCGAGAAAGCAGTACTCTCTGGATTTATTGCATTTTCAATCTTAACGCAACGCAATAAAGTTGGTGTTTCAATAGCATTGGCAATCGTAATTAATCGGCGTTAGCTTACTCTTCTGAGCAGGCGAACTTTGCCGATGCGACCTATAAATGTGGTTCACCTGTACACCCAATTAGTTCGGACAATAATACCATTTAGTGCGGACAATTTTACCGTCCGTGTTGGTCCCCGATCGAGCAGAATAAGACCACCACACCTATTGGTGTCGTAGAAGGTGACTAGGGGATAGAATTGATCTACATCCAGCCGTAAACATACAGCCCAAGACAAAGGGCTCTCTAGACGGCAATAGGCTCACCCCCTATTATGTCGTGGGTCTGATAATCATAATTGGCGAAACATGGGTTTTACTGACTGATGGAAGACATAACATAACATAAACTCACGCCTGTATTCCCCGAAGGGGTAGGCAGAGGTGCTAGCACCCACATTTCGCCAGTTTATGTTTAAGTCCCAATGTAATAGGTGGCGAGCCTATTGCCATTAACCGGGCACTTATAAACCTGCGATAAATACACACATAACTTCGAAAAGCATCGAAAAGTCATTGGTGTGTGCCATGATAAACCTGGGATCGAACCCGAAACCTCGTCTCAGCAGTCCATTACCCATATCACTAGGCTACCGCAGATTATTGTAGACTGATGGATGAATACAATTTAAATCAATAAAAAAGTTTGATTTGCTCTTAATACGTGAGTTTTATGATCATTTTGAGACTTCGTCGTCAAGATATTTATGACGCTATCTGTACGGTAGTATACTGAAATATTATGGGAACGACTTCCCAACCAGGAGAAGCCTACCTTCTTGTAGGAGAGTTTGGCTGCCTGAAGACTTTGTATGGGCCCTTAATTCGCAGGGAAGTCTCCGGACATTAAGAAAGCTTCCTTTCAAGAATCTTAACAAACTCACAAGTAATAACTTAAACAAACACTCGTGTTTGTCACAAGTCGCTTACACATTACGACATACATATCTTACGTATAGTCGATGACAAAAGCTGGTTATCATTAAAAAAAATACAAATCTTTAATACACACATACATAAAATCACGTCTGCTTCCCATAGGGGTAGGTAGAGATCATGGATCTCCATTTGCTACGATCCTGACACACTACTCTCGCTTAATTCACTCTCATTACATTCTTCATGCATGCTCGTCGGCTTTTCTAAAACTTCCCCGATTTGGTCCAGGTATGTGCGCCTAGGTCTTCCCCTACCGACGCGCGACGGTACCCGATACTTTGAAATAAGTGTATGTACACAAATAAATAAAATTTAAGTGTCTGTTAAAATAACAGGTTTATAGCTGAATTTAAAAATGAGTTAATTTTAAATTCAATTGGTATGTTTTTGAAGGGATATCTTTTTTGGGCGCGTCACCATCGGGCAGTTATTTGAAGAAAATTTTGGGTGAACAAAAAATCATGGAATTCGCGTCATTATCACCTGCCGACCCGCCCGAATAATACATCTCCTTAGGAAATCCTGGAGAAAATGAGAGAAATTGGGTATTCTACTGACTAGTCGAATTACTTTTCACTAAACGTCAAAACGAAAAGTTACAGGGAACTTCTATGAAAAAAGATGTAGTGACGTCATAAAATTTTATAGTCAAATCAATAAATAAAAACTATAAAATAAGAACCGACGTAACTTATACCGCTCTTTTACCATTCTTAATTGAATAAGCTCGGTTAGATAATTTATTTTAAGTATAGGATAATACCCAATTCAAGTTCGTTGAGCTACTTTGTCATTGACTGTACTTAAAGATGTTACGAAATTGTTTTTCTTTAGGTGTTAATATGTTGTAAAAACGAAATGAAAATTTGAAGAAAATCTTCAAAGTTTAAAAGTAAATATTTTGGTGGTTCTGCGGCATAACCAATAACCTTCCAGTAGCTATCATATGGTACCATACCTAGGGGGTGAATGACGGGTGGAGCCGCCTGTCACCCCAGCAGAAGCAGGCCACGGCGGCGACGCGCTGAATAGCGCGCCTCCCCATTCCGGGGGCGAGTTGGGGACACCGTTGTCCCCCCTCCTGAGGAGGGCCAGACCGTAAGGGATGGCCAGCCGGGGTTCAAGGGATATGTCGATGACAACCTCACCTCCGGCCTAGCACCACGACCCCCAGTCGGCGTGCGGTTTAAGTCGGTTCGAGTCAGACATAACCTCCCCTTCCGGCTCCGGACAGGGGGGTACCCGAGGGGATTTCCACCCAAAAAAAAAAAGAAAGGTACCATACCTAGATCTTCGGGGTGATAGCCGTGTTGGTTCCCGTTGGAGTAGAATAGAACCACCCCAGCTCTTTCTGTGGGTGTCGTAAAAGGCGACTGAGGGATAGGGCTGTTCTCCATCCGACAGTAAACATACAGCCCAAAACAAAATGCTCGCTAGGCTACGTCTCAACTCCCTGCCAGCTCACGTGTTTCCTTCTTCCTACAGACCCGGGTCCTTTAACCGGGGCGTGAAAAGACATCAGATGAGGCCGTCAAGCTGAGTGCCACCACTGTTAACATGGTACATGTTTACGATGGTGACCTTCTTTCCGAGACTTTGCCTTTGCCAGTGTTCAACGGTGCATTGAAAATCGCCCAACCAGAAGACGGGCCTAAGTCTTCAAAAATCTTGCCATGCTATCATGGGATGTATACATATAAAATTAGTTGTCCCGACTGACTGACTGACTGATTCATCAACGCAGAGCCTAAGCCGCTAGACCTACAAACTTGAAATTTTGAAAGTAGATGCATTTTATGACGTATCGACCACTAAGAAAGGATTTTTGGAAATTCTGCTACTAAAGGGGTAAAATAAGGGATGAAAGTTTGTATGAAAGTCCGTCATTTTCAGAGCTAGATGCACTAAATTTCATAGATCTTTTAAGAAATAAATGAACACGTGTATTAGCGGCATTAAAAATTTTACTACTAAGAGGGTAAACTAGGTGATAAACGTTTGTATGGGAAGTTCGTCATTTTCAAAGTTAGAAGCATGAAACTGCTTACACCTTCGTCTTTTGAGAGATGTTTTGTCGCGATTCGCGATAACTGACATCCACGCGGGCGAAGCCGCGGGCAAAAGCTAGTACTCGATATACCTTTATTTTCTACCTTATTCATTTGAAATCATGTAACACCGACCTCTCCTTGTATTTCAAGAGATTATACTTTTTACGAGGCACAAGCTACTCGCGCAATCGTGCTTGACCAAATATGGCGGCGGTGTTTACGTATACAATTACCTATATATGTCCGATGTATGACATACGGTATTAATTTATTTACTTGTTTTGCAGGTCGGCGAAGATTATTTGTTGAGGCTTTAATATACAGAAATTTTCCGTTAAGCAATTGGCAATATCTTTTTTTTTTCGTGCGGTAATCCTCTCGGATACCTCCCCCGCCGGAGCCAGATGGGGAGGTCATGTCGGACTCGAACCGGCTGAAACCGCACACCGACTGTAGGTCGTGGTGCTAGGCCAGAGGTGAGGTTGTCTTCGACATATACCTCGCACCCCGGCTGACCCAGGGCCATCCCTAACGGTCTGGCCCTCCTCGGGACACATTTTCAATATCGGGCTAAAGTTCTGTAGTCAGAAGGAACGTTTTGGGCTCTTCTTTTTAACCCCCGTCGTAAAGAGAGGGGTGTTATAAGTTTGACGTGTCTGTCTGTTGCATTATAGCTCCCGAACGGATGAAGCGAATTCAATTTGTTTTTTTTTTTGTATTACAGGGGACTTATGTGCGAGTGTTTTTAGACATGTTTGATGAAAATCAAATGAGCCGTTTAAAAGTTATAGGGGTTAAAGTGGGCATGGGAGTGTCGGGGTTTTTAAAAATGAAATAAATGTTTATTCATCGTAGCGTCAATCCCAGTCACATCAAAAGCCTTCACCTCGGAGTTAGTGCTCCGCTTTATGATTCTAACTGCGGATTTGGCTGAATTCCAATATTTTCTGTGAAGCGACTGCCATCTGACCTCCACAACTCGATGGCGATATCGAAGCATTGCAGTTAGACCAGTTGTTGCGTCTCTTGAGTGCTCCAACTACCCGGAACAACTGCCATAGATATTCATATGGCAACCGGGACCAACGGCTTAACGTGCTCTCCAGGACACGACCAGATCTTTTTTTCCTTGCGGAAATCCTCTCGGATACCGGATACCTCCCCCGCTGGAGCCGAAAGGGGAAGTTATGTCGGACTCGAACCGGCTAAAACCGCAAGCCGGCTGTGGGTCGTGGTGCTAGGCCGGAGGTGAGGTTGTCTTCGACATATCCCTCGCACCCCGGCTGACCCAGGGCCATCCTTCCTCAGGACTGGACTGGTCTGGACCCCCTCGGGAGAAGGTACTATTTGCACCGAGCGGGGTTCAACTTCTCCTACGTTGCGGCCGCGTTGACTAGCGATATGCTGTTGTGCTATTTAGGGCCTTAAATACGCATAACGAATACCATAGATGTTCGTATGGCAACCCGGACCGACGGCTCTAAGTGCTCTCCGAGACACGGAGAGTCTCAATGTGTTAAGAGGATATGACAAAATATTACTTACCCCTGGAATGTGTTAACCTAAAGTAAAGCCAACGAGACGAGAGAAAAAAGGTAAACAAAGCGACCATTACTGAGTTACGTTGCGATAACTAGCGATTATTGCCTCTGTCCTTGTCGTACACGTCACACGTACGCGATAATAGCCGAGCGACAGCTGTCGTTGCGTGTTTCGTAATACAGGAAAGCTGTCAGCACAGCGGTTCTTAACTGACTGACAGATCCACCATCTTATGAGCAATTTCATTCCTGTCTGGATTGCGCTTGAAGTGATAAATGTTTGGAACCGCTGAAACTTTGTTTACCTTTATTCTCTCGCTTCGTTGGCTTTACTTTACTCGATACTTATTACTACACAGCCACGTGCCTCAAAAGGCGTGCCAATAGATAACCCATAAAAATTAAAGGAAAAATATAACGAATCAACTAGAACTACTGACTCACTGAACCTAGAAAATAGTTTAAAAATTACACTGGTCAACAAAATTCAAACTTTTTTTTGTCACACGATAACTTATACCAAATTTTGAATGTACTATGGCCACCAAACAATAATATATCAACAGAAAAAAATTGACACATCAGGTTTCTTTGTGACATCAAGATTTATATTTTCATGAAAAGTACAAAAATCAGTAACATATAAAAAAATATTTCTTAATTTAAAATAAATATCTATGATTTGCGTGAATGTTTGGCTTCTGGTAGGTCCCTTTTAAGTCCCCAGCAGTAATCTGCTAGCATCCCTGGACTCTATTTCCCTTGATAGCGCTTTTCTGTGAAGGAAATGTCGTGATGAAAACTCTCGCCTTCTTCGTCGCTCACAGCACTCAATTTTTCGGGAAAAACATCCAGAGTACAGCATATGTATTTTAAAGACATATTACTTCCTAAAGCTTTGTATGAAATTAAAAGCTCACTGATTAAGTCTTTGTAATTTTCTGCTTTATGGTTTCCTAGAAAATTTCGAACAACATTCATAAAACATTTCCAGGCGACTTTTTCGTGATCATTCAGCTTTCCTTCAAAGTTTGTATCCTTTATTAGTTCCAGTATTTGTGGACCAACAAATATTCCCTCTTTAATTTTTGCCTCGCTGAGTTTAGTGAATTTCTCTTTCAGGTATAAGAATCCACCGCCATCTTAAGGCATAGCTTTTACAAAAATTTTCATCAGGCCGAGCTTAATATGCAATGGTGGTAAATTTTTCATCTGTTGGCCGATGACATGATTGAGTACTGGACAGTGTGTTTAGACTTATTTGTTATGCCTTTTGTTTGAATCAAACAAAAATAACAATCACTTACATGATCCTTTGGTTCCATCCAAATCATTGGTATACCAAAAGCCAAATGTCTAGATTCTTGTTAAGACCAACCTAATAGGAGTCTAACACACGTTGAACAACATACATGTGGAACCCAGGGTTTATCTTGGTGGCGTACAGGAAAACCAAAATAGTCTAAATAGCACTTTTCAATTAACGGCGTAAATTTCCGACGCTGAGATGTAAAAGTTAATTTCCACACACATAACAAAAACTGTCTGGGTTATTAGAACACTTTCACGGCATATTTACAATATAACAAACGTAAGTTAGTTGAATGCAATCGTTATACAGTCGTCTAAATTAACTTTATTCAAATAAAAACTCGTAAATAGGTCAGAAATGAATATGTAGCTGTCACAAAAAAACTGGATGTGACTGATACAAAATAATGATTATTTTTGAATGAGGGTACATCAACTTAAATAAAAATCATCACAAAGTTCGTGTGCCAAAAACAGTGTTGACCAGTGTTATCAAATACTTCCAAGTAATGTTGCTAACTATTGTGTAATTAGGCCGCGGGCAAACTGACAAGCGAGCACTAAGGGCGTGGACAGATAAGTGAGGAATGTTTATTCGTGGAGTGGTCACCATGTCGCAGGTAGGGTGAGAATTCAGTCGAACATTATAATTACTTGTTGTAGTTGGATGTATTTTTTTATCGTGCGCAAAATCCCCACGGATACCACCCCCACGGAGCCGGTGGAGGCGGTTATGTCGGACTCGAACCGACCAAAACGCACGCCGTCTTAGGTACTTGGTTGCCGGAAGTGAGGTTGCCGAAAGCATATCTCTCGCACTGGAGTTGGGTGTAGGGATTGATTTAACCTCACGACGAGGATACGTAGTCTTAACTCTCGGGGATAACTCAAACGGGAGTCGAACCAGCAGGTATCGCAGCTAAGGTTGGCTTCCGGCGGTAGATGGAATGAGGTATGCACTCCATCCGCAGTAGAGCCTTCCACGAGTGTCCAGAGCGCCAATTCTCATAAAATAAAACTGTTCAAAATTCAGTCTCAATCTAAATAACTAATCTTCCAAGTGTAAAAAATGGTATTCTCGTAACACAATTTAGATTCAGTCATCATGATTGTTGTTGATATTTGAGGAATTGAAATTAGATTAGGACAGATTTTACGAGAACGAGACGAATTGACCCTCTGGTAAGGAACATCGCCTAATCAGAAGACAAGGCTACACCACACTTTGTGATCCAGGGCTTACTGAGACTGCGTAGTATTTCTGACTAGCCCTTCTGCATCAGTGCACGGGTTGTTCTTACATCCTTTACTCCAAGAACTTTTACTGCCTTCAAACTCACTCGCTAAGAGTTAATATTTAATTAATATTTTATGGTGGTGTAATTTGTTAAGGTCTAATATACAACAATTTGTCAATCTTTGTAACTTATTTTATTCAGCTGTTACCGCTAACCGAGGTAGGATGCTTATCTTTTTCTTTTTGAACCTTTTTAAGCATTAAATTCACCAAACTTTAGTTAATACATTTCGATTCATATTAACAACGTATCAATGGTTCTCTCACTAAAGCACTGTGTTTGGTACAAGGCAGATTGTTTTAGTGTAGTGAGAACTCGACATACCTATTTTTTTTCGTGCGGAAATCCCGTCGGATATCTCCCCTGCCGGAGCCGCAAGGGGAGGTTTTGTCGGACTCGAAACGACTAAAACCGCACGCCGACTGCGGGTCGTGCTGCTAGGCCGGAGGTGAGGTTGTCATCGACATATCCCTCGCACCCCGGCTGACCCAGGGCTATCCCTTACGGTCTGGCCCTCTTCGGGAGGGGGGACAACGGTGTCCCCCGAACTCGACATACCCGCGCGGCTACATGGTGAGGCACATTGGCTTGTTTCATTGGCTATCCCCTCAAATTCCCCCCTTGTGAAAAAGCTAGTCATATTGACAAAATCCTGACTACAAACTCGAACAGCCACGATGAATGATTCAAGTGAAGTGGACACCACCGTAACACGGGTGCTGGTCCACTATCAGTACTGCGCCCTGGCACATCCTGACACCTCATGCTCATAGGTCTTACACAACGAATGTGTCAGTCAATGGCTACGCCTCATGGGTTTTACCCATACTTTATGTGACTATTGTTGATGTCAAACAGAAAACAAGTAATAAAAGTAAAAATTTTGAAAAACCCACGACGTATAAAAAATAATTCATTTTTTTTTTACTGCAGCGCCCTCTAGTGGGTTGTCACCGTAACACCTATCTAAGAACATGCACCAATCAAACCCAAACCAATAATTGAAAACTGCATCAAAATTTAAAAATAGATCTAGTAGTTTTGGAGAAAATTGGCAACATTGATTTGCATTAAAAATGCTTTCTGTAGCGCCCCCTGTTGAGTTGTCATTGTAACACCTAACTAAGAACATGCTCCAATTAAAGCCGAGCCCAAAACTGAAAGCTGCATCAAAATTGGATTGGTAGTTTCGGAGAAAATGGCAACATGGGTTTGCACAAACACACAAACATCCTCTCGCCCCAAACGCATATACCGTCTTTCCGTCGTTGGTAAAAAAGCTTAAAAGAGAAAGGTCGCGTGGTTCTCGGCAGAGTAGAATTTGGGGCACCCTATCTCTTCCCATGCGGTGACGTACAAGGCGACTAAGGGATAGCGCTGTTTAACATCAGACAGATATAAACAGCCCAGACTCATATGGCTCGAGTTGCCCGGAATACAGCAATAGGCTCACTAAAGAGTGTTTACGAGTTACGTGGGTGGGCCTGAATACAATGAATGGTAAAATGGGTAATAATTTGAGTGTGTGTGTAACTTTTAAAATCGAAATATGTACATCGGGAAAAAGAAGACAGTACGTAAGAAAGTCGGTAGATGGCACCACCGTCGATCTTAAAGACGGATTTATAGAGAAGGGAAATTTGAAGTGATTCAGGTGTGACTCAATAGCTCAGTTGGAAGAGCATTCCCCCTGAAAGGGAAAGGTCGTGGGTTCAAGTTCCACTTGAGTTCTTCTTTTTCCCGATGTATTTCAAATTTATGGGGTATAATTCACATCTGCCTAACCCTCCGGGAATAGCGGTGTGATTATATGTATGTAGAGAAGAAAGGATAAAGTTTGTCTTTGGTCGGATTTGTGGATTTTTTAATGTTTCCAATGTACGGACATAGCTAAATTACAAATTTATTATAACACTTATTGATACCGTTAAAGCTAGTAATAATAAAAAGGTTACTGTACAGCTTAATAAACTTATTTATCCTTAAGAAATCCCACAGAGACGAAAAGCAATTCGAAGAATTACGAGGTTATTAAAAAAATAGTTTTCAGGGACTTTACTTGGTGCTTGAAAGTTTCCTTAACCGATTTGTTCAGCAATTAGGTATTATCCTATAGTTAAAATAAATTATCTAACCGAGCTTATTAAATTAAGAATGGTGAAAGAGCAGTAAAAATTGCGTCGGTTCTTATTTTATAGTTTCTATTTATTTTTAATCATCCATCCAACTTATAATATTTCCATGTATAATTATATGTATTTACAACAAAAAAATAGCATCTAAGTATTTTTATCCGCATTCTAGATTCCATAACACAAGCTAATTAAGCTTACCATGGGCCTAGAGAGCGTTGTGTGGAATGTCGTAAAAAACCTGACATTTTGGCTACTTTTCAGCAGTAATTTTTTTTATAACAGGACACCTCAATTTGACTGCACCTCGCCTGATGGGAAGCTAAAGGCAAAGTCTCGGAAAGAGAGTCACCATCGTAAACATGTACCATGTTAACAATGGTGGCCATTTCATGGTCGGGTGATGATGTTTTTGTAAATAATAAAAATTTACTTAAACTAAAAAACACGCTTTTATATTTTTTTCGTATTCCTGACAGCAACCCCTTTCATTTGATATTCATATTCATGGGGGTGGATTTCAAACAGCCAGTCCGCCATCTTGGAGACGCCGCCATATTGGATTTGTAATGACGTTCCTTAGTTAATCATGTATTGTCATCAGAACTCAGAGCGTGTGCAAAATTTCATCCTAATCGAAGACCGGGAAGTGCGTCAAATTAAGATTCCAAGATTTTCTTCCATACATAGTTACAAGTGAAGCTAATAAAAGCGTGTTACAAACCTAGTGCGGTGACGTATCGCCATATCGGCAATGACCATAGGCCATAAGTAAGTAAATCAAATTGTGTAGCTATGTAATTATCGTGACACTAATCACACAGGATATGAGCAGAGCAGGTGTAATCACCATTGTTACCTACTCAAAGTACAGTTAGAATTACACTCGTTAGTAGCAAGGACAACTTAAAAAAAAAAAACAAATAAAACCACAACGACACCCGTTCTGTAGTTTTTGCGTCCATTGCGGTCAAACAATTTGGCGCCAAAAGTCCGCCATATTGATTTTCTAGAAATTTTAACATACCCAGTGTCACTCACACAATCACGATGAATCAAATGACACCTCGCATGTTAAAATCGGTCAAGCCTTTCAGGCTGTAGGGGTGCCAAATAAATAGATACATACATACAAACATACATACATACATAGTCTCGAAAAACATTACCCTATTTTTTTTTTTCGTGCGGAAATCCCCTCGGATACCCCCCTGCCGGAGCCGGAAGGGGAGGTTATGTCGGACTCGAACCGACTAAAACCGCACGCCGACTGTGGGTCGTGGTGCTAGGCAGTCGGGTGATAATGTAACTAATAGCCTGACTCTGCTACGCAGGGGGCGCGGGTTCGATTCCCGCTTAATGAAAATATTTATATGCATGAATTATGATTATTTGCGTCGATCTGGGTATTGCCGTGTCTCGGAGAGCACGTTAAGTCGTTGGACCCGGTCACCATACGAACATCTAGAGCAGTCGTTTACGACAGTCATTCACCGATAATATAAATTAAAAATTCAAGAAACACCCGACACTGCCCATCCCCACTTTAACCCCCATTACTTTTAAAACGGCTCAACTGATTTTAATCAAACAAGTCTAAGAACACTTGCACATAAGTCACCTTTAATACAAATACTCCGGTCAAATTAGACTAAATATAAGAGTAAAGTTTACCTAAATTCCCACCAAGCTGAAAATCGGTAAGATTGTTTAAAATATCATTGAAAACAAAATTTGAAAGTTCCCCATCATTCAAGTGTAAGGAAAAAAAAAATTAAATGTCAAAGGTCAAAAAAATGAGTTTTTCGCGATTTTCAGCAAAACGGTACGTTTATCATAAAAGTACTTCAGACAAAAATTGTAGATTATAAAATTATCTATTAAAAATGTATCAACAGTTTTTTCCTACGAGCCACCGTTTCTGAGATATACCGATTCAAAAAGTCAAATCGAGTCATCCATTCATCATCATTTCGTATGCCCTGCTCAAGTCCTCATATGTCGACGTCCAGTTGGCGAAGCCAGTCTATTGCTGCCGGTGTGAGGTCATGAAGCTCACGCATTCCTCCAGCGAAACGACGGAGTGGACACTCCTCTGCTATATGCATCGTTGTCTGCTTTGGAGCTCCACAGTCACAGTCCGGCGTTTCTTTAAGTCCCCAGTCATCCATTCGGGAGCTATGATGCCACAGACAAATAGACACATCAAACTTATAACACTTCTTTGCGTCGGGGGTTAAAAATTTCGAAGTCCAGCCAACCACATAGGTTGGAAAAGGACTCCTCGGCTAAGCTAAGCTTCGGATGTGACTAGGATTAATACCCCCCCCCCCCCCCTCCCATTTTTGTTTTTTTTTTTAACGTGAGGGAAAATCTCGCAGCCGGACTCCTACCCACTAAAAACCCTAAGGGCCGGCGCCCGTTATCGGCATCGGCGAGCTTCAAGATTTTTTTTTTGCCAAGCGTAATAGATCTTACCACTTTCAACATAAAATTGCAATTTCAATGACGATCGTCGACTATAGTCGGCATCGATCGGCATTCTGCAGCGGTATGGTTACCAATTAAAGTTCAATCTTATTTCTATAACAATAAGATCTATTGTTACATGAAAAATACAAATCCTCATGCTTGCCGACGCCTGCACTGGGCGCCGGCCCTAACATAACGCCCATCAGACTACGGTTGAGAATCCCGGGTAAGCCCGCGGTAGGATGTCCTAGTACTACTACCATCAGACCTACGGCTACCACTGCGGCCTCGCCTAGGGGGTGGTTCGAATGTAGTCCCGCGTGTATGGGGGGATTTCGGGTGTCATCCCCCTCATTAATTAATACCCCTCCAGCTAAGCTAAATTGCTTGTATCAGGGGTGGGTTCACGTCGGTAGATCGAACCCGGGACCTCTCGTAAGGTCGGTCACTAAGCTACCTCCGCTTACGCCTATGTAAGTGCGTATGGTACTAATCAATGACACAAGACGATAAGTCTCTAATAGTAGGTACGCATTGCGTTAGAGGTCATTCACCTTAGGACACTTTCACATAAGCTGTATAGTTCATACTTGCAAGATTTTATAACACCGTGTATAAGAAAAAAAGCCCGGTCAAGTGCGAGTCGGACTCGCACTCCGAGGGTGCCGTACAAAATTGTACTCAGGGACGAACTTATCCTACTAATCCATACTTCCATACTTAATATTATAAATGGGAAAGTAACTCTGTCTGTCTGTATGTTACGCTTTCACAATTAAACCACTGAATCGATTTTGATGAAATTTGGTATAGGGGTAGATTAGATCTTGAGAAAGGACATAGGCTATGTTTTGTCGCGATAACCGACATCCACGCAGGCGGAGCCGTGGGCAAAAGCTAGTTTATTATAAACGCGAAAGTTTGTGAGTATGCATGGATGTTTGTTACTCTTTCACGTAAAAACTACTGAATGGATTTTTATGAAACTTTACCATAATAAAGCTTACACATTAGAATAACACATAGGCTATATATCATCACGCTACTACTCAAGGGAACGGAGCAATGATCATTAATGTCAACAAATTCGGCCGGCATCGGTATATACGCAGAAGTGACAGTGTGGTTATTTCTGTTGCTGTTTAGATAACTATATCATTGTTTAAGAGGGTGCAGCGGGAACGGGATCGGACGCCACGCGGGTGGAAGATAATTGGCGGTACGAAGTTCGCTGGGTCAGCTAGTGCTTCAAATACCACAATGTATTTTGATTGCGTTCACTTAGAAGTTTGATTTTTGTACAGCTTCAAGACGTACGCTGATATACGTATCAGGCAACGCGATGTCCGTGCAGTACTGCAATCACTCGATGTCCGGAAAGCCAGTGGTCCTGATGGTATTCCAGCGGTCGTACTTAAAAAATGTGCAGCGGAGTTATCTCCTATGCTAACGCGACTGTACCGACTGTCCTACAGTTCGGGTACAGTGCCTTCGGCTTGGAAGGAGGCGAATGTCCAGCCGATCCCCAAGAAGGGGGATCGCTCGGACCCAGCCAACTATCGACCCATAGCCGTCACCTCAGTGCTGTGCAAGGTGTTCGAGCACATAATTAACACACAGCTCATGCGCCACCTAGAGGATCACTCCTTGCTTAGTGACCGGCAATACGGTTTCAGACCGAAACGGTCAACGGGTGATCTTCTGGCGTACATGACCCACCTTTGGGGTGAGGCTATGGAGAAGCACGGTGAGTCACTGGCAATTAGTCTTGACATCGCCAAAGCTTTCGATAGGGTATGGCACAAATAGCTTCTTTCCAAGCTACCAGCCTTCGGCCTGCCTCCTAGACTGTGTAACTGGGTTGCAAGCTTCCTGCAGGGGCGCCGTATTCACGTCCTTTGTGATGGACGAGCTTCGGAGTTCTTGCAGGTAAATGCTGGCGTGCCGCAGGGTTCCGTCTTATCTCCCACTCTCTTTCTTCTGCATATCAATGACATGCTCTGTAACGGAAACATTCACTGCTATGCAGACGACAGCACCTTACATGGGAGTTATTACGCACATCCTGCGGCCAAGCAGTCTGATATCGCGGAAAAAAGGCAGCTTCTTGTCACTGACCTGGACCGGATCCTGGACCACATTTCTCAATGGGGCGCTAGGAACCTGGTCGAGTTCAATGCCAAGAAGACCCAGGCATGTGCGTTTACAGCAAAGGTATCTCCTTTCCTTCCCCTTCCCACTCTTCAGAGCACACCACTGCCACTGCAGGATCACCTCACTATCCTCGGTATGGATGTTCGCTGCAAACTGAATAACAAAAACTATATCGAGAGTATCATCAAATCAGCCTCGCGTAAACTCGGAGTCCTGAACAGAGTGAGACGTTTTTTCACGCCGGAGCAGCGGTGTCTTCTATATAAGACCCAAATTCGTTCCTGCGTGGAATACTGCTCACATCTCTGGGACGGCTCCGCAAAGTACTTATTAGATGCTCTCGACAGGTTGCAGCGACGTGCGGTCCGCATTATTGGGGATCCTGAGGTCACGAACACCCTCGAGCCTTTGCAGATGCGTAGAGATGTTGCGTCTTTGGCAGTTTTCTACCGTCTCTACCATGGTGAATGTTCTGACGAGCTCTTCCAATTAGTCCCACCCTCCCCTTTCCTTCACAGGACGACACGTGCAGGGCTAAGATGTCATCCATTTACGGTGCAGAGTATACCTGCTAGAACCAAGCGTTTCAGTGATTCATTCCTATGCCGCACCACTAAGGCCTGGAATTCCCTGCCAGTTCACGTGTTTCCTTCTTCCTACAGTCCTGGGTCCTTTAAGCGGGGCGTGAAAAGGCATCTAATGAGGCCGTCAAGCTGAGTGCCACCACTGTTAACATGGTAAATGTTTACGATGGTGACCCTCTTTCCGAGACTTTGCCTTTAGCTTAACATCAGGCGAGGTGAAGTCAAATTGACGTGTCCAGTATAAAAAAAAAAAAAAAAAAAAAACGTTATAGAGCTGAGTATGTGGTGTGAACAACAACTTGATACCTCCACGCATTCCTGAGAAGAAGGCCTTGACATACAGACAGACGGAGATTTTTTTCCTATTGACGTATGGAACCCTAAAAAACGCGAAAACTTTGCAGCGGCATCCGACTTCGCCTGCATGGATGTCAGTTATCACAGGTAATCATGTTCGTGCGCAGGCAACTCGGGCATCGAAGAGCACAGACTGACCTCTGTCCCCCATGAGCGCGGGCCTGGGGTGACGGGTGGAGCCGCCTGTCACCCCAGCATAAGCAGGCCAGTTTAGTCGGTTCGAGTCCGACATAACCTCACGTTCCGGCTCCGTTGGGGGAGGTATACGAGGGGATCGTATCTCTGGTTTAACTAAACCAATTGCAAAGAAACAGCAGATGTTACTGGCATCTTAGAACACTAGGTTTGCCTTCCGGCGTTTCCTCATCCACTTTGTACGGTCTTGAGTATGCAATGCATACCATGCACGGTACTGAGTAGTGATACTATTAGCACGCATGTCAGATTCTTTGTATCGAAGCCAAACCACAGTGGTGCCACCGCCACTGCAATAAAGGCATTAAATAATAGAATTTACAGCTATCTGCAGTAGCCTAGTGGTATGGGTAATGGACTGCTGAGACGAGGTCCCGGGTTCGATCCCAGGTTTACCATGGCACACACCAATGACCCGTTAATGGCATATAAGTGCCCGGTTAATGGCAATAGGCTCGCCACCTATTACATTGGGACCTAAACATAAACTGGCGAAATGTGGGTCTAGCACATCTGCCTACCCCTTCGTGGAATACAGGCGTGAGTTTATGTTATGTTATGTTTACAGCTATGCAATTAAAGTTCAAAATTAAATGACTTTTTGCAGAGTAATTGAAAAAGTGTGATAAAATTGAATATAATTTTTGGTGCTAACTGTTGCACCACAATGGTTAAGCTTTAGTAGAATCGAGGGCCTGGTATGAAAGGAACTTCATCCCATGCACGCTCAAGCTGTGGAATGAACTCCCTGCTGTGGTTTTTTTAAGCGACTACAATATGGGGTTCTTCAAGAAGGGTATTAGAAGGTTTCTTCAGGGTAGGCAGTGCGAGTGTGACACCCCTGGTGTTGCATACGTCCATAGGTCACGGTAACCACTTTCTATCAAGTGTCCACCTGCTTATATGCCACCTAAGTGGTGTATAAAATAATTGTTTTGACTTTGACAGCCGCGTGATTCCAGGCAGAGTAGAATTTGGTCCACCCCATCTCTTCCCATGCGGTGTCGTACAAGGCTACTAAGGGATAGGGCTGTTTAACATCAGACAGATATTAATACAGCCCAGTCTCAGCCTCAGATATATGGCTCGAGTCAAATAGTGCCCGAAATACGGCAATAGACTCACCCCCTATTAAGTGGGACCGAATAGCACGATTGGTGAAATGTGGGTGTTAATTTACCTCTGCCTAACCCTCCGGGCATAAATGTATGTTTTGACGTTAATGTCGTTTTAAAAAGCTCACAAACAGGTGTCAATACGTCCTTAACACTGAACAAGCGGTTATCCTTACAAAGGTTTTGCACAACTTTTTGTACAATAACATGCGCATGCGCACGGTCAAGTACAAGCCGACTGGTTCAACTTGACTTGATCGAGACAGTGATAGCTGATGGCCACAGTGATTAATTGTCATACATCTGAGTTCAGAATCACATGCTTTTTAACACATGACCATGAAGTAGTTTCAATCCATTAACCTATCCCCACTACAGTGGGGGACATAGGTCTCACATTATTGGGAGGCTTTGACCTTCTGTTTCCATGCTAACCAGACGGGTTGGTACAAGATTTTATTTCAAGTGTTCCTTCTCTCGCAGTGATATCGTCTGCGTATGTTTCCGTCAGTCGCCTCTTACGACACCCTTCGGATGAGATGGAGTGATGATACTTGTATTCTTTCTCTGTCGCCATACGGTTTTCCTGTAGGTTTTATAAACGGAATGTTTATGGGGCCGAAGCTACAATCATATCTAGTAGTCTCCCCGGAAAACTGAACTTATACATTTTTTTTATATCACTTACGTGGTAGAATAGCAGGCGGTCTCCACTTGATTGAAAGTGACTTACATGGCCTATGGGTGTGTACAACACCAGGCGCCTCACACTCCCGGTGGAGCCGCCTGTCACCCTAGCAGAAGCAGGCCGACGCGTCGGCGCACAGTGCGCCTCCTCGTACCCGGGGCTAGATAGGGACACTATGGTCCCCACAACCCGAAGGGGGCCATCTTGAAAGAGATGGTCCTGGATCTCCCGGGGTGTGAGAGATATGCTTTCGGCAATCTCACCTCCGGAAACCAAAGACCCAAGAAAGCGTGCGTTTTAGTCCGTTCGAGTCCGACATAACCACCTCCACCGGATCCGTGGGGGTGGTATGCGTGGGGATTTTTCGCACGATAAAAAACACCATATTGTAGTCGCTTGAACAGCACAGCAGGGTGTTCATTTAACAGGATAAGCGTGCGCGGGATGAATTGTCACCATTGTTAACATGGTTCATGTTTACGATGGTGACCCTCTTTCCGAGATTTTGCCTTTAGCTTATCATCAGGCGAGGTGAAGACAAATTGACGTGTCCTTTTATAAAAAAAAACCGCTCTGTTCCCATTTGCAATGTGTGAAGATGAATTTCCTGCCTATGGCGAGCAGTGCGATGATAGAAAAGGTTCCTAATCCTGACCAAAACGCGATGGAAAGCAATTGCTGTGCGATGCTGTTCTTTTAGCTTCAAACCAGTCGCATCTGAAGCTTCCACCTCGGGTCTGGGGTACGCTTTTACCAGTCTAACTACGTGTTGGACTGATCTTCGATACTTTCCGTGAAGTGACTACCACGACCCAAAGGCGATATCGAAGAATTGGTCCTAGATCAGTTATTGGACTTTTTAAGGCTTCAACTAAACGACTGCCATAGATGTCCGTATGACAAATGGGACCGACGGCTTAACGTGCTCCTCGAGGCAAGACCACACATTCATTAACGAAATATTGCAGTTAGACCAGTTGTTGAACTTTTTACTCACTGCCGAAGGAAGGAGGGTAATGTTTTTCGAGACTATGAATGTATGTCTACTTCTTTGGCATGCCCTAACAGGCGGCACCCATTTACAAACATTAAACCGGAAAAAAAAATTCGGGTACCTTCTGCTATCAAACTTGTTTCGATATTTTCAGCCTAAGTCAGGTTTTTAATAACATAAACATAAACTCACGTCTGTATTCCCCGAAGGGGTAGGCAGAGGTGCTAGCACCCACATTTCGCCAGTTTATGTTTAGGTCCCAAAGTAATATGTGGCGAGCCTATTGCCATTAACCGGGCACTTATAAACCTGCGATAAATACACACATAACTTCGAAAAGCATCGAAAAGTCATTGGTGTGCCATGGTAAACCTGGGATCGAACCTGAGACCTCGTCTCACCAGTCCATTTATACAGTTTTTAATAATTTATTTTATTTGTTTTAAGTAGTATTTTTACTTTGCAGTCAGGTTTCTTGTTATCTCAATAATTAAGTCTTTATTGCCATTCCCAATAACATACAATTACATACAGATATGTAGATCGCACCTCCAGATAAACAGTCAAGTTGGAAGTATCTGTGACTGCTGTCCCAATATTATAATTACAAGTCTCTATCTGTTCCATGGGACAGGCGGACAGGCCCTACAATCGGTAGGCAGTAGGATTACAGATCAATGGTACAAATTGAAGGAATTTTTACAGCATTAAGTATGCTAACTATACAAATCAAATACATAGGGAAAAAGAATCTTCTCGGGCGGGACTGTATAGTTAGCATACTTAATGCTGTAAAAATTCCTTCAATTGTTTGGGCGCAGTTATCAAAAAATCAATGTTTAAAAATGATTGTAACAACATTCATTGATTCCGATAGTTCGTAAGAAAATCGGTAGATGACCCCACGTCGCCTTAAAGACGTATAAGATGGGAAATTTGAATCATATCGGGCGTGTCTCGGTAGCCGAATTGGTCAGGCATTCCCCCTGTAAGGGAAAGACTGCGGGTTCGAGTCCCGCCCGAGAAGATTCTTTTTCCCTATGTATTTGAATGGTACAAATATTGGGACACTACAATCAGAGATTGATGACGTTTTCTATCTTTAGTATCCAGAAACTGACAGTAGATATGTTATTGGGAACGGCCAATTCTCCGATGATGCTAGTACGCGTGATAAAATCTATAAAATCAGTGTCAAGCAATCTTACCACGCACTACCAAAGTTAAAAAAGCTCATGTTGTTTATCCCTTACATAATACGAATTGTTCTTGACCGAACGAAGAGCTATTATGTTCTCAATACACCCGCTAAGGTAACGAAAGCGTGATGTTATGTAAGACAACCTTTTGACAATATTATTACGTGCGTGATGGTGCGTCGAAGAGAAGATCTTATACCTTCACACTGTTAACACCATTTTATATTCTGCATCAGATCGATCTTAATGAAAAAAGTACTCAAAATGATCTTTAACTCCTTGGTTTTTCTCCCTACCTGTTGACTGTGATAATAAGTCTTTACCTATGAAATTGCCGTTCTGCAGTACTGGCCATTTCAAATCAAAATTATTTTTGTTTGACTAAGAATTCTAATTTGAAATTAATTTTTAAAAACATGGAATTCCCCAAAAGTGGTCATTTGTTTATTGATTAGTGTTACATTTTCATCGCATTTCAATCTTTTTCGTCATCATGGATATGTAAAAAATTCGAGTAATAATTATGGACTACGATTACCTTCGTGGCAGGAACGCGGCACGCAATATCAACGACGACGTTTACGGAGCTAACACTACAAACCAACGCACCACATGTTATTGGTTTGCTCGCTTCCATTCTGGAAATTTCGACTTGAAAAATAAACCTAGCGGTCGTCCGAAGACTTTGGTCGACAATGACGAATTAAAGGCGATTGTGGAAGCTGGTGATACCCAATCTATGGCTGAATTAGCAGTAGCTTTCAACGTTAGCGTCAAAACAATATTGGTCCATTTGCGTCAAATTGTCCTAATATTTGGACACCTTTAGTTCGAACAATAATACAATTCCTTTCCTTCACAGGACAACACGTGCAGGGCTTAGATGTAACCCGCATACGGTGCAGAATATACTTTCTAGAACCAAGCGGTTCGATGATTCATTAATCAAGGCTGGCAGGGAGTTCCAGGTCTAAATATTAGCATCCAAAATTAATACAAGTAGCTTTTTTTTTCGTGCGGAAATCCCCTCGGATACCCCCCTGCCAGAGCCGGAAGGGGAGGTTATGTCGGACTCGAACCGACTGAAACCGCTGTGGGTCGTGGTGGTAGGCCGGAAGTGAGGTTGTCATCGACATATCCCTCGCACCCCGGCTGACCCAGGGCCATCCCTTACGGTTTGACCTTCCTCGGGAGGGGGACAACGGTGTCCCCGACTCGCCCTCGATCGAATTAATACAAGTAGCAGCAATATGAAAATGATGATGGTGAAACTTCTATAAATTATCTAAGACCTTCTTGTAATGGGAAAATGTGTTTGGCTGTTATAATTTTGGAGCCTGGCTGCCAATTTCAGAACCGCCGCTGCCGGCTGCTTCTATTAGGGAAACAGGCACTCTCCACTTGACTCGTCACCCCCAGGTCCGCGCTCATGGAGTACGGAGGTCTTTTTATATCTGTCACTAGCTGACCCGGAGAACTTCGTACCGCCAATTTTTTTCCCCTGGCGTGGCGTCTCAAACTCAGACTCAAACTCAAAGTATTTATTCAAAATTGTGTAGCACTACTACAGCTTTTTGACGTCAAATTCTGCTTAAAACTAATTTTACCACCGCTTCTTAGGCACCAGTGGAGAAGAAACGGCGCAACAAACTCCACTGTAGCAATTTATAGACGTGAATTTACAAAAAAAGTAAGTTCTTAAGACTAAATATTGACGAATGTACATAAATATGTCTCGTGTCAAGATGATTTAAGTATATAAAAAAAACTTAAAATAAAATAATTAACGTTAACAAAAATAAAGAATAAAGAAGTTCGCGTTCCTATTTAAACATTATGCCGTAGTTACAGCAATTTATGAGGGGCCCGAACCATGCTCAAGCCAGGCCTTTTTGTCTTTAAGGTAATCATGTAGTCTGATCCCGTTCCCGCTGCACCCTCTACTATATTAAGCTCCTGTTGAATAACTCTATCTATTTAAAAAAAACCGCTTCAAAATCCGTTGCGTAGTTTTAAAGATTTAAGCATACATAGGGACGGACAGAAAGCGACAGGGACGTTCTTTTATACTATGGAGTGACGTTTTCTGTGGGGATAGTAAAGGGTTTCTATTTTAATAATCACGTCAATAACACGTCAACATAACAGGGGCTCACCTCCGGCAACCAAGGACCCAAGACGGCGTGCGTTTTAGTCGGTTCGAGGCCGACATAACCGCCTCCACCGGCTCCGTGGCGTGGGGGTGGTATCCGTGGGGATTATGCGCACAACAAAAAAAAACATAACAGGGGCAATTCGTTGACGTTTATGACAGTTTGTCACAGAAGTGAAAATACTTTTAAATCCCGTCATTCATACATTAGTCATTACCGTGATGGATCCCGGTGGATTAGAATAGGACCACCCCAGCTCTTCCTGTGGGCGTTATAAAAGGCGACAAAGGGATAGGGCTGTTCTCCATCCGACAGTAAACATACAGCCCAAGACAAGGCCCGCTAGACGACAACAAGCTCGCCCCTAATTACGTCGTGGCATCGAAAATAAAAAATTGGCCAAACGTAGGTGCTAATACACCTTTACCTACCCCTTTGGGGGTTTACAGACGTGAGTATATGTTTGTACTAGCTGATCGCCGCGGCTCCGCCCGTGTTCCTGTGGGAGCACATTACCGGAATAAAAAGTAGCCTATGTTACTCAGGGATAATGTGGCTACATACCAGTGAAAGAATTTTTAAAATCGAATCATTAGTTACGGAGCCTATTCGCTTCAAACAAACAAAAACGTCTTTCCTCTTTATAATATTAGTATAGACTAGCTGTGCCCGCGACTTCGTCCGCGTGGAATGTACTTAATAAAAAAAATCAGTTTATTTTTTTTTGTTGTTGGCATTTTTTTTTTTAGCCGAAGTTACTCCTTATTACATAAGCTATCTGCCAGTGAAAGTCCCGTCCAAATCGGTCCAGCCGTTCCAGAGATTAGCCAAAACAAACAGACAGACAGACAGACAGACAAAAAATTTAAAAATATATATTTTGGTATGTGTACCGTATATACATTCATATGCATGTAGTAGAAAGCGGTTATTTTAATATTACAAACAGACACTCCAATTTTATTTATTTGTATAGATGTATAGATAGATGTATGTATATTCAACATTCTTTTCTACAATACTCCGGTTAAGGAATCGCCACTTGACTTGGAGCAGAAAATAAACCCCGAATCACCCACTTTTTCGAAATCGGTTAATTCGAAAGGCTTCCTTAAGGTTCTACACCAAGATCAACCCTTTCAAATAGTTTTGCTAATCCACATGTAGTCATAATGAGATAGTGCGTGCACGCGCCGGTCCAATTAGAGCGAGACGGCGCACGAGAGAGAGAGAGACAAAAGTAGTTGTAGTACGAGTGGACGGTAGCGTGAGAGAGAGAGGCAAGAAGGAATTAGTGATTCCTTTCAGTCTTGAATCCTGATTTATCTGAGGACAGATAAAAAGATTGACAGATTTAAAAGATTGTCTATACAATCTGTTCTTCTTCGATTCAATGAATGGATCTGGCATTTAGTGGGATATGTCGATGACAACCTCACCTCCGGCCTAGCACCACGACCCTCAGCTACGGCGGGAGAGGTATTCGAGGGGATTTCCGCACGAAAAAAAAACCGTTCAGGATCAGAATTAAAATGAACTCAGGGAAAAAGTACCAGCGTGTTATTCAATATGTGTAGCAGATTCCACCAAGTGCCATCAATCTCCAGTATAAACAGTAAAAAAAGGCATTTAGTGACGATTTCTTTTTTAAATTGTGTCAGCTCAGAATATGGCAGAGCAACAGTATTTTCTGTTGCTCTAAAAAGGTCGTCGATAGTTCAAGTAGTGGAGTACAGCGAGCAGGAGATTTAGCCTCACAATCGCAGGACTTTTGCTACCGTTCGATTAAGTCCCATTTCACCATGTTTTCCCTTCAGCGACCTATCTGGGTTCGCAGGCGGTTTAAGGAGCCATTGTGTTGATAGGATTGGTTTTTTTTTTTTGTATGGGAGTCCCATCTAGCAGAACTCCCCATGGGTACCCGCGCTAGATTGAACTTGTGCGGACCTTTTATGACTGGGAAAATTATTTACTATTGAAAAATTAGCCTTAAAGAAGAATGAAGGAAGAAAAAACTAAGGAGATTAGTACGAGTTGATTTAAGGCTGACTACTTTTGTCTAAATTTTGCTAAAGTCTATTTTTGAACGCTATTTGTGAATTTAATTTTACTGATTGTAATTTTTTATTAATTTACTTTTGTAATTGTAAGCTTGTGTGTAGTGTACTTGTTAGTTGTTTCCAGTGGTTTGTTTTGCGGCTTATTCTGTAATAAGCCACAGAACGCCCATGTTTATCCTGTGTGTTTGTTTGAGTGTCGTGTGTTATGTTTGTGCTGTAATGTAAATTTTATATAACTATGTTAGTTAGTATAAATGTGTATGAGTGTATGTTGTATTTTTGACAATTTATTGTTTAGGTATTAATAGGATTGGTTAGCCTAGTGTCCTTCTTGCAACCTGTTATCCGATAAATCGAAATTCAGAACTAAGTGCCGTTTTAGAATATAAGACTATGGGTGCTGTACAAAACTAGTTTTTTTTTTTTATATAAAAAATATTAGCAACGGAAATTACTAATATTATCTCTAACCCCTCCAACTAAGCTAAATTTATTGTACTAGGAGTGGATTCATCGGTGGTGCAATGGCCAGGATTCGAACCCGAGACCTCTCGATCGTAAGGCTGACTCCTTAACCACTAAGCTACCGACGAGGGACGAACTTATATGTATATATTTATTTTAAGATAGAATTAACTTTGAAGTTTGATGTTTTCACGTGTTCAAGGCACCGCCGTAGACCTAAATATTTAGTACTAGCTTTTGCCCGCGGCTCCGCCCGCGTGGACATCGCGACCAAACATAGCCTATGTCCTTTCTCATGGTCTAATCTACCCCTATACCAAATTTCATCAAAATCGGTTCAGTGGTTGAAGCGTAAAAGCGTAACAGACAGACAGACAGACAGAGTTACTTTCGCATTTATAATATTAGTATGGATGAATTTCAACCTGATGCTTTCACACTAAGAAAAAGGTCTAAAGGACAGATAGACGGACAACAAAGTGATCCTATAAAAGGTTTCCGTTATTCCCACTCGAGGAAATTAAAAAAAAACAAATCGAATTCAAAACTACTAAAAGTGGATGGTGTTATGAGATAGTGTGACAAGAAGGACGTAGTATTTTATGATTATGTTGTGCCAAATCAAAAGCCGAAAAAAACGTGGCCTGGCGCGTGTGGATTGTTTTGTAATAATCTATGCATAGTGACTGTGAGCTCTTCCACTGCTTTGTTACCTCTGCTACCCTCAAAAGACACCCAAGAAACGTGTACTGCACGTATTGAGCACCTTTTAAGCACATTTTAGGTCCAAGATACATTTCCCGAGGTAATCTACTGCACTAAAAATTGTTCGCTTAATAAATAGCATTCGATATAGTCAACATAATTCTCGAGTCCATAGAGAATTCAAATTCAGATTAAGCTTAAAGCGAACTAAATTCAAAATATAATACTTAATCAATAACGAATGATGAAGGTATTAAATTCAATATTGTATGGTGGTGTGCGAAACGGAGCCAGTCGAATAAAACCTTTAATACATTGAAACTATTATACACGCTTGTTTTCTGCATTTTATTATTTTGCAGGGGCAACGCCTTCTAGCGTGACCGCGCACCTTGGAAGTGACATTTAGGTTACGTTCTTTAATAAATGCCATCGGCTGCTTATAGCGCAGGGTTCCGCTGCACGCTTTGTCACAAAGCTTCTCATATAAATACTAGCTGGCCCACCACAGTATCACCCTGGTATTCCTCAAACCTGTCCTCCAATTGTTGGCCGTTGTTCTTTCAGTCATCATCATCATGGATAAGTATTTCCTGATTGCTTCCGAAGCCCTTTTTCCGGGTGGAAATCCCCACGTATACCTCCCCTGCCGGAGCCGGAAGGGGAGGTTATGTCGGACCCGAACCGACTGAAACCGCACGCCGACTGAGGGTCGTGGTGCTAGGCCGGAGGTGAGGTTTCTTCGACATATCCCTCGCACCCCGACTGACCCAAGGCCATCCCTTACGGTCTGGGACAACGTTGTCCCCAACTCACTCTCGGAATAGGGAGACGCGCTTCTTAGCGTGGCGTGTTTCTGTTGGGGTGCCAGGCGGCTCCACCCTTCCCCCTCAGGCCCGCGCTCATGGGGGACGGAGGTTAGTCTGGGTGCTTCCGAGGCCAAGCTGAATTCTGAGTTCAGGGTCAGCCTTGCGGCTTTCCTCCTCCTCTTCGTCCGATCTTGCTCATCTGTAGCGGTGAAACCATTGGCGTCTCGTTGATCTTACACTGACCAAACATTGCCTTAACAACACGCTGTCAGTTCAAAAGCTAGGATAGTACCGTAATTCGACAACAGAGTTCACAAACCTTCAAAAACATCTTGTACAAACAAGATACGCACGTTTCTTAAAGACTTTTTTTTCACACTCGAAACAATTGATCATAAAATTAAAAATTAATTTTATAAATATACTTTTATACCAATAAATTAAATTTACCTGTCGGTTTGTATGGAAGGTAGAATGCCCTCAGCATGATGGTCAGATGACCGGTGGCTGGTACAGAATGGATGCTATCGGATGCAATAGTGTTTGTTGGAAGAGGCTCAGGCTATGACCGAATTGTTGAAGGATTTTTTACTGTAAAGTAAAGCCAACGAAGCGAGAGATTCAAAGGTAAACAATGTTTCAGCGGTTTCAAACTTTTTTATTTGAAAATGATTACGTATCACTTCAACAGGGCGTTCCAGACAGGAATGAAATTGCTCATAGGATAGCGGATCTGACAATTAGAACCGCTGTGCGGAGAGCTTTCCTGTACTACGAAACACGCAACGACAGCTATTGCTCGGCCATTGTCACGTACGTGTGATATGTGCGACAAGGACAAAGAATATAATCTCTAGTTATCGCAACGTAACTCAGTAATGGTCGCTTTGTTTACCTTTTTTCTCTCGTCTCGTTGGCTTTTGTGTAGATATTAAAAGGCGTAATTTAGGCTACTTTTATCTTAGCTTCTCTGATTGTGATTAGTATTCCGCACAAAAAATTCCTAATCCCAAGACCACGCAGAAGGAGTTGTGGGTACAGCTAGTTATATATACACGTATATGTACGTCAAGAAGTCAAAGGTGCGTGACCGGATATTGAACTTAAAACACCGTTGTCACTACATATTTGAAAAAACTGTTGCCCGCGACTCCACCTGCATTAAACGCTATTACTGTTCCCATGAACCATAGGACCGTCCCAGGATAGCAACTAACATAATGGGCCCCTTTTTACAGTCACTCAATCGCGCGGTTAAACATGCCAGATACAATTGAGCCGCGCCATCTTGAACTCCATTAGAATGCGCGACGACTTTAGACGCGCGCTCTTTCACACACACATAAGGCAATCCCTCGAGATATACTGCTGCTAATTCTGTTGTTACATCTCTTAACTTAAAATTCTCTAAAATTTTCTAATTGCATCTGTTTCTTTCATTAACAGATAGAAAAGTACAGATGATTTATTTTAGTGAACACCTGTCAAATTAAGTCGGCGCCTTGATGGTACCCTTCAATTTTAGTCGACATCTACGAACATGCGACTTAACTTACTACGCACCAGGCGCTGTCTTAATTTGACAGGTCTTAACTTAAATAAAATCATCTGTCCTTTTTTATCTGATCATGAAAGAAACAGATGCAATTAGATTTTTTTAGAGAAATTTAAGTTTAGAGATGTAAAACAACAGAATTGGGAGCTGTTGTGTGTTAGTGTAAAAGGCGCTAATTATGCGAACCTATAATCTACCTCTGTGCTAAATTTCATCAAGATCCCTTCAGCTATTTCTGCGTGAAAGAGTCACAAAATGTCACATCCTACTAATATTGTATACGCCAAAGTTTGTAAGTATGGATGGATAGATGTATGTTACTCTTTCAAGTTTCACGTCTAAACGGCTGAAGCGATTTTAATAAAATTTTGTATAGGGTTAGCTAAGACTTTGGATTAACACATAGGCTATGTTTGGTCGCGATAACCGACATCCACACGGGCGGAGCCGCGGTCCAAAACTAATTTGTCATAATAGTCTGATAAATATCTAACTGATAACGAAGTAAAACGTGACATGATTAGTTAGATCAATAAAAATGCAGTAATTATAATCATGCGTATTGCGTAAGTAATTGACAAATGTATTGAAATGCTTTACTAGGAAAACAGGCAGAGTAATATCGATCTAAATTATTTACCAATCTCAACTGTGCAATTCTCTAAGCCAAGACAGCCTTGATATAGAATGTCATTGGTCCATCTCCAGTGACGTCATCCAGTCCGACCAATGACAATCTCTAAAAAGGTTGTCGCAGGGCAGCTTACTTCTGAAGATACGTTTAAAATGCATTTTGTCTTGTAAAAAGTGATTTTATCTCAACTTACATTTATACAATTATTTTGATTTTTTGAGAATACTTGACCACATGAACTTATTCACAGATAAAAAAGTAGCCTAGGTCTATTAATGCGTAACAGCTGAAACCGTAAAGCCGTTCTTGTACGAGTAGAACACAATAACTATTTTCAAATTTTATAATATTAGTTGCGACTGCAATATAATTAGTTGACACATTTAATTTTCAATATGGTAGATCTATAATACCTGCTGTACACCAGTAAAAAAATCCTTGTTTTTTTGGACGTACTTACTGAAAGAGAAGCTAGAATCATGAACACTGACTGCAAAAACTAAACCTGCTGCAAAATTTTCATTTCATAATTTACTAGTTTTAGCCAGCGGCTCCGCCTGTGTGACTTACGCGCCGCAAAATCCTACTGCCGTACCATCCGACCGTCAGTCTGTTACTCTTTCACGCCTAAACCATTCAACCGATTTTGATGAAATTTAGTGTAGGGGTAGATTAGACCATGAGAAAGGACATAGGCTATGTTTGGTCGCTATAACCGGCACCCACGCGGGCGGAGCCGCGGGCAAAAGCTAGTTCAAGAATAAGTACAAGTAACAAGTAGTTTATACATACATAACATAATTTACCATTTCGCCAACTATCATTTTTGGTCCCACGTAATATGGGGCGAGCCTACTGCCGTCAAGCGGGCACTTACTCATGGGCTGTATGTTTACTGTCGGATAGAGAACAGCCCTATCCCTTAGTCGCCTTTTATGACACCCGCAGAAAAAGACGGGGTGGCCTCTACTCCACCGGGAACCAACCGGTGGAAGTGGTCGTTTTTTTTTAAATAGAATGGGAAGGCAAACTAGCAGACGGATCGCCTGATGGAAGCGATCACCGCCGCCCATGGACACCCGCAACACCAGAGGAGTCACAAGTGCGTTGCCTTCCTTTTAAAAGAGAGTACGCTCTTTTCTATGAGGTTTGAAGGAACAACCCCGGAATACCCAAATATATTTTAAACTAATGTCTTAAACATCAAACATGATTCATACTAAAACACCAATCTATTTGTACAGCTGGTAACTATTGTACACCATTGATTATAATGCAGATTTGGTTAAATTAAATAATAAAATCGAATATTAGTTTAACATAATTGTAAACATAAAAGACCATATTTCTGATAATTTTAATTATTTATCAAATTATATAAATAAGTACCTACAGTACATTTTCCATTAAGTCTTGATGCACGTATAATTATGTAATACTCGCTTTTCTCGGCAGCTCCAGCCGCGTGGATATCGGTTATCGCAACCAAACATAACCTATGTCCTTTCTCAAGGTCTACTGTACCCTTATACCAAATTTCATCAAAATCGGTTCAGTAGTTTAGGCGTGAAAGTGTAACATACAGACGGATAGAGTTGCTTTCGCACTTTTAATATTAGTACGGCAATTTTTAAGTCTTAGTAGAACAAATAAAAATAGCATTAAAATCCATTTAGTAGTTTTGCGTCGATAGTCAAACCAACCTCCAGGAATTCCAAAAAGTATTTTTCAATTCAGACTCAATAATTGCAGACTGTTTATACTAGAAATTGATGGCACTTGGTGGAATCTGCTACAATGAATGAATGAATATCAATAATTTCACATAACCCAAGCTTACTTTATAATAACTCCAGTGACAAACTCAACAAATTTACAATTTAATAATAGTAGGTATAAATTTCGTGCTTCTTACTTTGAAAGTCACGGACTTCTACAACCGCTCATCCCTTATTTGATCACCTTGTGTACAGTCAGGCCAAGCAATTGCCTATCTACAGATAAATAGATAAGTGAGAATGCCAAGTTCTAAACCAACACCTTAAGTACCAATATTTAATATGACTAGTGAAAGTTTGTCACTTTCAGAACAGGAATAAGGGCAGGGCGTGCGCAGGAGTGTCTTATCATAATAAGGCTAATTTGAGATAACGCGGACATGAGTGTACATTTACATAAGGTTTGCAGTACTTTAAAGATACGTTTGGTACAGTCAGCATCAGAAAGATGTTGACGAACAAAGTGCTCAAAATGATTTTAATTTTGTTTTTTTACCCCTTTCCAGTTGAATAATTGTTCTGATATTAGATAGACACCTTTAATTTGGACAATAACACCATATAACAATAAAACAGTTTGGTTTTCTCTTAATACCGAGCGTTTTAAGATCATTTTGAGACTTCGTCGTCAAGTCCTATAGTCATAGTCATAGTCATTTATTTTTCAATATAGAACAATAAAATTGTTTCTTATTGACGTCAATTTTAATTCTACTTAATCTAAGTTTACCACCGCTTTCAAGGCGCTGGTGGAGAAGAAACGGCGCAACAAACTCCACTGCGGCATTTTTTGGGACGTCAATTTACAATATTTATTTTCTTAAAGCTAAATGTCAACAAGTATATAACAAGATATTTATGACTGTCCGAACTATTGAGTGTATGGTCCCCAAAAAACTTCGAGGTCCTAACTAACAGCTACACCTGTGAGGTATATGGTAATTGACTGAAGAGGCTCCAGTGCTGGTTTTCCTTTCAGTTATAGGGGGTTACACAACAGTTGCTGCCATAAAAATCAAATTAGTAGACTTCACGCTGGGCTCCAAAGTGCCAATCATTCACGATGTGCATAGGCTTTTAGGACCACCTCATCTTTTCCCATGCGGTGTCGTACAAGGCGACTAAGGGATAGGGCTGTTTAACATCACACTAATACATACAGCCCAGAATCAGCCTCGGATGTACGACTTGAGTCAACAATAGTGCCTGGAATGCAGCAATAGACTCACCTCCTATTACGTAGGACCGAATTCAATGATTGATTAAATGAGGTTGTTAATTCACCTCTACAAAACCCTACGGGGATAAAGGCATGATTGTATGTATGTAGAAGTAATCATTAGTCATACACACCATCTTTATCGTAATGTTCAATAAATAAAAAAATAACCTACTAAACTCAACGCCATATTAAAAATTGAGACCGGAACACCCATAAAAGAAATGCAAACAAGCATTACAACATATTGCATGACACCGTCCACTACCGATCGTGATATACGAAACACCTGCGCTTGGGCAGCCAGTGTGTCTCCGATACTCGTGACGGTCGGACGTGTACATCAATAAAATAAATTTAATTTAAAAAATCGAAGTGCTGTGTCCGTGAAACGAAAATAAAATAGTGAAGTTTTTGTTCTGTGTGTGGAGTGGTTAAAAAGTTTAAAGAAAAAAAAACGAAGGAAGCTTTCTAAGCTCTGTAAGTTGGTAGTTTTCCGTAACGATGCTTTAGTTATAAACAAAACTTTGATTAAAATATTTTAAATGTATCTAGTTATGTTTTAAATGATGAAAAATGATTTTATTATACAAAATTTCATTGAAAAAATATTGTACTTAAGTGTTGAAAAAGAAAACAGTATTTTTTTCTGGAAAAATACATTTAAAGCGCAAAGATTGAATTTTATTTTTTGTTAATATACAACGCTTAAAGAAAATATGTCTCATTTTAAAAAATACGCGAACACGCAAATGTCAGAATTAACAACATGTTTTTGTAGAGCAGTGTACCTAGTAAATCTAAAGAAATTAACATTAATAAATAATTTATGATGAATTTAAACATTGGCCAATCATTAATATTTATTAATAGCTACATTAAAATTAAAATCTGCGGTAGCCTTTTTTTTTTTTTTTTTTTTTTTTTTTTTTTTTTTCGTGCGGAAATCCCCTCGGATACCCCCCCTGCCGGAACCGGAAGGGGAGGTTATGTCGGACTCGAACCGACTAAAACCGCACGCCGACTGTGGGTCTTGGTGCTAGGCCGGAGGTGAGGTTGTCAAAGACATATCCCTCGCACCCCGGCTGACCCAGGGCCATCCCTTACGGTCTGGCCCTCAGTGGTATGGGTCATGGACTGCTGAGACGAAGTCTCGGGTTCGATCCCAGGTTTACCATGGCACACACCAATGACTTTTCGATGCTTTTCGAAGTTATGTGCGTATTTATCGCAGGTTTATAAGTGCCCGGTTAATGGCAATAGGCTCGCCACCTATTACATTGGGACCTAAACATAAACTGGCGAAATGTGGGTGCTAGCACCTCTGCCTACCCCTTCGAGGAATACAGGCGTGAGTTTATGTTATGTTATGTTACATTAAAATAACTAAAACCAATGACATTTTGAAGTATTAGTACATAAACTTATCCTTTTTTTGGAGTAATGCACAGAAGGTTTAGAAATCTTTACGCAATTTGCACACTTTTTCACAAGCCTCTCTTGAGAGGTTGCTGGACATGAGTTGTTTTTTTTTATCATGCGATAAATCCCCACGGATACCACGGAGTCGGTGGAGGCGGTTATATCGGACTCGAACCGACTAAAACGCACGCCGTCTTTGGGTCTTTGGTTGCTGTAGGTGAGATTGCTGGACAAGGGTTGGTTGTGAACTTGTGATGACCCCACAAATTAGATTTTAACGCTAACCTTTTTCACATTGAAAAATTGAAATTGCGTTCTGTCTTTTACCGGAGATAGAGCGAGACCCCACTTGTGCCTAGCGCTGCGTTGCGTTCCGTTGAGCAGAAATTTTATGCCAACTTTTAAGTTCGAAAAACATCGGAAAAAATGAAATGCTATGAAATGCATGCGTAAGAATGTTGGTAGATGGCTCCACCGTCGCCCTTAAAGACGGATGTAAAGAGAAGGAAAATTTGAAATGATTCAGGTGTGGCTCAATAGCTCAGTTGGAAGAGCATTCCCCCTGTAAGGGAAAGGTCGTGAGTTCAAGTCTCACTTGAGCATTTCATTATTTCCGATGTTTTTAGAGTCATTCTTGAAAATCTAAAGGAATTTCTCTCATTGCTATAATTTTATTTACATAACATAACATAATCTCACGCCTGTATTCCCCGAAGGGGAAGGCAGAGGTGCTAGCACCCACATTTCGCCAGTTTATTAGGTCTCAATGTGGTGGCGAGCTTCGAAAAGCATCGGAAAGTCATTGGTGTGTGCCATGGTCAACCTGGGATCGGGCCCGAGACCTCGTCTCAGCAGTTCATTACCCATACCACTAAGCTTGATTACAAATATCTTAGAATAACCCTGATCGACGCAACGCAACGCACAAGAGGAGCCTCATCCTTATTTATTGTACTTTTGATACATCAGTCAATAAAAGTAGATAATTCAAATGGCGATCTTTTAAATCGCTTTAAGGCCTATGTAAAAGACAATTTCAGCTTTATGACAGCTACAGATAACTCTGTTGGTCGAGTATTTTCTCTAATAACAAAAGTACCATACGACCATAAAATTTTCAATGGTTGCCCTCGATTTCTCCTGGATCCATCAGATTCATCAGATCCTGACGTGGTGAAAATGGGACCACCTCAGAAGTAAACCCTATCCAACAAAAAAATAAAATTTGAAATCCGTCTACAATTGGCGGAGATATCGGTGAATATACATAAAAAATATATATATATATACACAGACTGTAATTATATATACAGACGAATTGAGAACCTCCTCCTTTTTCGAAGTCGGCTAGAAATGGGATGTCGCAAGAATTTCTATCATAACAGAAATACCTACTTCTTTTTATACAAGGCTACCGGCTCAGCCCCCTATTGACTTAATATATGTTTACGACTCGTGATTTATCAAACATATATTATGTCAATAATTTACATTGATTATTCTATTAAAGAGCCACTTGTTTAGGGGCTAACCCAACTGTCAAGAAGGGTCATGTTTTTCGCGTATCTTGTATATGTATGTTTCTAATCCATACTAATATTATAAATGCGAAAGAAACTCTGTCTGTCTGTCTGTATGTTACGCTTTCACGCCTAAACCACTGAACCGATTTTAATGAAATTTGGTGTAGGGGTAGATTAGACCATAAGAAAGGAAATGGCTATGTTTTTTTTTTAACCGTGAGGGAAAATTAAGCCTATGGATTTTTTGTCTGTATGTTACGCTTTCACTAGGCGTGAACGCGTAACATACAGACAAAAAATCCATAGGCTTAATTTACTGATTAACTGATTTTAATGAAATTTGGTGTAGGGGTAGATTAGACCATAAGAAAGGACATAGGCTATGTTTGGTCGCGATAACTGACATCCACGCGGGCGGAGCCGCAGGCAAAGCTAGTATGCTATATTACCTCATATCTTCTAAACCACTACACAGATTTCAATGATTAATGTCTCAAATAAAAGGTATTCATCGCCCAAGTGTTTTTGGATACATGAAATGTTAAAAAGAGCTATAAGATCCGTATTTGGCGCCAAAATGTATGTTGTCAAAAAAATATTTTTACTCGAACTTATCGAATAGGGTATCAAAATGAAGGTAGGTAATTAAAAGGTTTCAAAATTTTTTTGATTTCAAATAACACATAATATCGTAACTAAAAAGTATTAAATAATATGTTATTCAAGATAAAAACCTTACTGATACTGAAAAGATATAAGTTCGTATATATCGTAATACATCGGGAAATCGGAAATCGGGAAATACGGTTAAAGACGGATATAAAGAGAAGGGAAATTTGAAGTGATTCAGGTGTAGCTCAATAGCTAAGTTGGAAGAGCATTCCCCCTTTAAGGGAAAGGTTCAAATCCCACTTGAGCACTTCTTTTTCCCTATGTATTTCGAACTTAAAAAGTTAGCATGATAAATGCTATAAAAATTTCATTATGAAAAAAAACAAAAGATCGAAATAAGTTTGATAGCAGGCGGTACCCATTTGCAAATCATGAACTGCATGAAAATTAATGGGTACCGCCTGCTATCAAACTTATTTCGATCTTTTGTTTTTTTTAATGAAATTTTATTTTTTAGTATTTTTTTCTTTTTTTATATTAAGTACCAGTTTTCGCCCGCGGCTCCGCCCGCGTGTATGTCGGTTATCGCGACCAAACATAGCCTATATCCTTTCTCAAGGTCTAATCTACCCCTATATCAAATTTCATCAAAATCGGTTAAGTGGTTTAGGCGTGAAAGCGTAACATACAGACAGACAGACAGACAGATAGACAGAGAGACAGACAGACAGACAGAGTTACTTACGCATTTATAATATCAGTATGGATGAGCCAAAGTACAGCGAAAGTAAATGAACTCTGTACTTCGATGTGAAAGCTTCACAATTGATGATGATGATGAATGAATTAAATCCATACTAATATTATAAATGCGAAAGTAACTCTGTCTGTCTGTCTGTCTGTCTGTCTGTCTGTCTGTCTGTCTGTATGTTACGCTTTCACGCCCTAACCACTCAACCGATTTTGATGAAATTTGGTATAGGGGTAGATTAGACCTTGAGAAAGGACATAGGCTATATTTCGGCGCGATAACCGACATCCACGCGGGCGGAGCCGCGGGCAAAAGCTAGTCTAAATATAAAACCAACAAAAGCATACCAACATCAAATATCACTTACTTATTCAATATAGTTTTGTTTTAATAAAAAAAAAACCTCTCACATCCGTTAAAAGAATCTATAGAATTTTTTTCTCGTTCACAAAGAGAGCAAAATTAATATATACAGGGTGGTGTTTATTACGTGCATAGTATTTGGATTTGATTAAGCCGATTTAGCGCATTACATTAAATTTGCAAGAGGAAATAGAGAGTTCCGCCAAATAGATAAATATTGCACAACATTCTACACAACGCTATCCAGACCCATGGTAAGCTTAACTAGCTTGTGTTATGGAATCTAGAATGCAGAAAAACATACTTAGACACTTTCGTAAATTGCTGTGTAAATTGCTTGTGTCAGCATTGAGGATCACGGCGAACAAAAGTATTCGAATCTGGGACCTGTCAATCGTAAAGCCTGCTCCTTAGCTACTAAGCTGCTGACTCCCGCAGTTCCTATTATACCCCTTTTACGGAATCAATTTCATCCCGTCCTACTAATATTATAAACGCGAAAGTTTGTAAGTATGGATGGATGTTTGTTACTCTTTCACATAAAAACTACTGAATGGATTTTAATGAAATTTGGTATGGAGTTAGCTGACACCCCCATCAACACATAGGCTAAATTATCATAGTTAAAATGTGGGAAATTCACGAAATAATGTAATATTTATGAAAATACAATGTATTAGGGCGCTAATATCGCTAACAAGATTGTTGTCATGACAACGGGAACTAAACTGAGTTAGCTAAAGAACAACCTGCTAGAACCAAGCGTTTCAGTAAGTCATTCCTATGCCGCACCATTAAGACCTGGAAATCCCTGCCAGCTCACGTGTTCCCTTCTTCCTACAGTCCCGGGTCCTTTAAGCGGGGCGTGAAAAGGCATCTAATGAGGCCGTCAAGCTGAAAGCCACCGCTGTTAACATGGTAAATGTTTACGATTGGTATGGAGTAAGCTGACACCCTGGATTAACACATAGGCTATGTTTGATCGCGATAATCGATATCCACGCGGGCAGAGCAAAAGCCTATATAGTCTATACAAAAAACATCAACCTGTACATAAAAAGGTTCGAATTCACATTTACCTGCTATTGTCTTATGATCATTATAGGTTAACGCCCAATATGACGGTTTAGTTTTTTTTTTAATTTAAAAGGTTTTACTTCCTAAACGCAGGTTATTTCCCTGGCAACTCTGGATTAGTGCCCTACAGGGCCCACAGTCGGTGATTTATATGTATACTACTAGACTGGCTGTACGTAACAAAAACTTTGTTTTCGCGAAAGATCACTACTCGATCATCAACTATTACTGTCGACTATTACAAACTACAAGACCACAACCAGATTCGACGACGGTTAACGTGCTCTCTGAGGCACAAGTTTGATAACTAGCTAGTTTTATTTGACTGAATTTTTTATTCGAAAAACATTGGAAAAAATGAAATGCTCAAGTGAGACTCGAACTCACGACGATAATAAATTATAATAATTTATATCATTTTTAATGCTAACTTTAAAGTTCGAAAAACATCGGAAAAAATTAAACGCTCAAGTGAGACTTGAACTCACGACCTTTCCCTTACAGGGGGAATGCTCTTCCAACTGAGCTATTGAGCCACACCTGATTCATTTCAAATTTTCCTTCTCTTTAGCATTAAAAATGCTATAAAAAATTCAGTCAAAGCCAATAAGCCCGGGCGGAGTCATCAAAAAATTTAAAATTTAAAAATGGTTGAAAAGTCATTCATTGTTTCCAACAGTTTGTAAGAATGTTGGTAGATGGCACCACCGTCGCCCTTATAGCTAGTTTTAATTTTAACGTGCACTTTAAGGCAAAAGACTGCTCTACCTAGATTTAACGTGATTTCTGAGGCACGATATTGCTAACTAGCTCTTTGGACCTCCTCTCCGAAGCATAAGGCTGCTCTATCTAATTTTAACGTGCTCTCTAAGGCACGAATCCGTTTACTAGCGATTTTTAATGTTCTTCAAGACACAAAACAGTCATCATCCACATAAAGACGTTAATCCTGATTGCATCCGAGGCCACGGTGCCCTCGGAGCTCAGGGTCCGCCTACCCAAGACAGTATTAACTACGAAAAACATCGGAAAAAATGAAATGCTCAAGTGAGACTTGAACTCACGACCTTTCCCTTTCAGCAGGACAGCTCTTCCAACTGAGCTATTGAGTCACACCTGAATAATTTCAATTTTTCCTTCTCTTTATATCCGTCTTTAAGAGCGACGGTGGAGCCATCTACCAACATTCTTATGAACTGTTGGAAACAAGGAATGATTTTTAAACAGACTGCTCTACCTAGATTTAACGTGATCTCTGTGGCATGTTAGCATAATAAATGCTATACAAATCGAATACATAAGGAAAAAGAAGAATCATCTCGGGCGGGACTCGAACCCGCAGTCTTTCCCTTACAGGGGGAATGCCTTGACCAATACGGCTACCGAGACACGCCCGATGTGATTCAAATTTCCCATCTTATACGTCTTTAAGGCGACGGTGGAGTCATCTACCGATTTTCTTACGAACTATCGGAATCAATGAATGATGTTATGATGTTTTTAACATAGATTTTTGATAACCCCTCCCAAATAATAAATGCTTTAAAAAATCTTTCAGTATTTACTAGTTTTAACGTGCTTTCCAAGGCACAAAGCTGCTTCAGCCAGTTTTAACGTGCACTCCCAGGCATAAGGCTGCTAGGTAGCCAGTTTTATTTTATAACTAGCTGTGCCCGCGACTTCGTCCGCGTGGAATGTACTTAATAAAAAAAATCAGTTTTTTTTTTTGGCTTTTTTTTTTTAGCCTAAGTTACTCCTTATTACATAAGCTATCTGCCAGTGAAAGTCCCGTCCAAATCGGTCCAGCCGTTCCAGAGATTAGCCAAAACAAACAGACAGACAGACAGACAGACAGACAGACAGACAGACAGACAAAAAATTTAAAAATATATATTTTGGTATGTGTACCGTATATACATTCATATGCATGTAGTAGAAAGCGGTTATTTTAATATTACAAACAGACACTCCAATTTTATTTATTTGTATAGATATAAAAATCAATGCCACTTTTCGTTGTAAACTTATAACTCAACAACGCCTTTACCGATTTGGCTAATTTTGGTCTTGAATTATTCGTGGAAGTCCAGGGAAGGTTTTTACGGCGAGAAAAAATCTAATAATAGCCGGGAACCGACATCCACGCAGGCGGAGCCGCGGGCAAAAGCTAGTAGTTATAATCGCTCACGTATTACCGAACCTTGGCATAATTTTCAATTATTTATATATAAATATAAACTGCAATGTTTGCGTCATGCCTCATTTGAATATATCTCATTTACTTTTCGATAGTAAATTAATTTTGTGCGTGATTGCTTTGTGGTTGAACGTGAGGCACCTGGTTTGACTCCCAACTTAAGTGTTATTGGTAATTTGTGTATACTTAGCGACCACGATATGAGATTCTTCAAGAATATAATAATAACATACGTTAACATAAACTCACGTCTGTATTCCCCGAAGGGGTAGGCAGAGGCGCTAGCACCCACATTTCGCAAGTTTATGTTTAGGTCCCAATGTAATAGGTGGCGAGCGGGCACTTCTAAACCTGCGATAAATACACACATAACTTCGAAAAGCATCGAAAAGTCTATGGTGTGTGCCATGGTAAACCTGGGATCGAACCCGATAGTATAATATATTCCACAACATTCCACACAACGCTATCTAGACCAATGGTAAGTATAGCTTAACTAGCTTGTGTCATGGAATCTAGAATGCGGATAAACATACATAGATACTTCTTTTATTTTTATAAACACATACATATTATACATAGAAACACCCAGAGACCAATGCAAATAGCCATATTCATGCATACAAATATTTGCCCTGAATGGGGATCGAACCCGCACCTCATTGGAAGATTCTTACAGGGTCGGTGGGTTAGGAGTGGGATTACGACGGTGGTTTAATGGTAAGAATTCGGATCCGGGGGCTCTCGATAGCAAAGCTGAGCCTATAAATATGTAATCCTAATAGCAAGCGGTTACCGCATCTTATAAACAGTCGCAACGCTAGTATATGACTTACCGTTTTTATCGCCAAACGTAGATTTTTGTTAACGTGCGCAAAATCCCCACGGATACCACCCCCACGGAGCCGGTGGAGGCGGTTATGTCGGACTCGAACCGACTAAAACGCACGCCGTCTTGGGTCCTTGGTTGCCGGAGGTGAGATTGCCGAAAGCATATCTCTCGCACCCCGGCAGACCTCGCCATACGTAGATTGATTATATTAATAAGTCCTTACCTGAAACAAAAACATATCATAAATCATGAGAATACTAGACTGAATTTGAAGAATATATTACAAATAGAACGCTATATTAATCCCGAGTAACATAAGCTACTTTTATCCCGATATTATAACGAAACCTGACCCTAGCACGAAAATAGATTACACTCCTTCCTTCTTTTTTTATCTAGGACACGTCAATTTGACTTCACTTCGTCTTATGTTAAGCTAAAGGCAAAGTCTCGGAGAGAGGGTCACCATCGCAAACATGTACCATGTTAACAGTGGTGGCACTCAGCTGGACGGCCTCATTAGATGCCTTTTCACGCCCCGCTTTAAGGACCCGGGACTGTAGGAAGAAGGAAACACGTGAGCTGGCAGGGAATTCCAGGTCTTAGTGGTGCGGCATAGGAATGAGTCACTGAAACGCTTGTCCTTCGACAGTCGGGTAAAAAATAACGTAAAAGTTTCTATTACATCAGGAAAAATGAACTGCTATGGAGGCCTTGAACCCACGACCTTTCGCTTACGGAGGGAATGCTCTTCAAACTGAGCTACTGTGCCACATCTGAATAAATGTTTCATCTTGATTTGATGTTTATGACATCGTCGGGGACACTGTTAACCCTCCCGAGGACGGCCAGACCGTAAGGGATGGCCCTGGGTCAGCCGAGGATCAAGAGATATGTCGAAGACAACCTCACCTCCGGCCCAGCACTACGATCCTCAGTGCGGTTTTAGTCGGTTCGAGTCCGATAACCTCACCTTCCGGCTCCGGCGGGGGAGGTATCCGAGAGGAATTCCGCACGAAAAAAAAAAACATTTTTGTCGACTTTCATGGACGTCAAATTCCATACATTCGGCATTGCCACTTATCTACAGGGGATCAAAACATTGAAAGCTGTTTACGCCCCTGATGACGTCACACTCTTTAAATTCACGATGCATCTCAGTCATATTACTGTCTCTGTCTCTTACCCGAATTCTCCACAAAACAAAAAGTGTTTCCGAGAATTCCGCTAAAATGTCGCGAACAATCCAGACAAGTTCTTATTGAAAGCCGACCGGTTTTTCAATGTTTATAGTATTTAGATATACAATTTGGACTCGGATACAATAATAAACATGTTATCATCATCTTTGTTTCAGCCCAATATTGCCCGGAATATTATGGCGACAGACTCACCCCCTATTACATGGGACCAACTACAATTATTGGTGAAATGTGGGTGATAATTCACCTCTGCCAAACCCTTTGGGGATAAGGGCGTGATTATAGACTATTTTTGTTAGCCCTGGCCACATCCAAGGCCTTCACCTCACAAACCGAAATCCATACTAATGTTATAAATGCGAAAGTAACTCTGTCTGTCTGTCTGTATGTTACGCTTTCACGCCTAAACCACAGAACCGATTTTGATGCAATTTGGTATAGGGGTAGATTAGACCATGAGAAAGGAGAGAGGCTATGTTTGGTCGCGATAACCGACATCCACGTGGGTGGAGCCGCGGGCAAAAGCTAGTTACTAATATTCCCGTTAATACCTCCAGTTATATTATCTACTAGCCGTTGTTCGCGGCTCCGCGCGCGTTCACTTCTGATCCCGTAGCGTGATGATATATAACCTACTAGCTTTTGCCCGTGGCTCTGCACGCGTGGATGTCGGTAATCGCGTCCAAACAAAACCTATGCCCTTCCTCATGGTCTAATCAACCCCTGTACTAAATTTCGTCAGTAGTTTAAGCGTAAAAGCTAATAGCATACAGACAGAGAGTTAGTTTCGCATTTATAATATTAGTATTGATAGATACGCGCCCCTTGATGTCCCTGCTATGGTTTTACAAAGAGACAAAAATATGGGGTTTTGTAAGAACATTTTTTTTAAAGAATATTATTAACCGACATTACTAATAATCCCTCTAACTGGAGGAGTTAATTAAGCTAAATAAGTCACTTGTTTTATGAATGGATTTATATCGGTAGAGATCCATCATCGACTGGTGTTGCACACCTCAATAGGCCGCGGTAACAACGTCCCATCAGGTTGGCCATGTGCTTATCAACCACCTAAGTTGTATGAAAAACCTCTTTGTTAGTGTTTTTTGACATTTCACCCCTTAGGGAGTAAAATAAAGGATGAGGAGTCAGAGAAGTGAAAGATAACAATCGTAGTAAGCGGAAATAAAAGTCTAACCAATGGGAAAAAAATGAAATGTTCAAGTAGGACATGAACCCCCGTACTTTCCCTTACAGGGGGAATGCTCTTCCAACTGAGCTATTGAGCCACACGTGAATCACTTCAAATTTACCTTCGCTTTACATCCTCTATCTTTCTCTATCTGTAGTAGGACATTTGCCTCGTCTTCTGCTTTTTTTCCGTGAGAATATAGTCTAAGAAACAGTTAAAAGGATATACACTCTTTGGTGAACCACATAAAAAATACACAACAAAGATTTATATCTGTGAGTAAGTTTAACTGTACGTCTGTAGAATATCAATTTGTTTTCAAGGCTGTTGTGTATTTTTTCATGAGTTCAAGGCGTTTGAATGGAAAAAAATTTGTTCCGGGAACATACCATGAACCCAAGTCACGAGACAAACGAAGCCCAAGTGCGAGAGGATTGTTTTTTAATAAATCTATGCTTGGTGAATTTGGGCTCGTCGTCCGCCGTAGCGTTCCGTGATATCCTCAAAATACACCAAAGAAATCTGTTCTACGCGTATCTATCAATAAGTCAATAATTTTTTTTTATACCTGACACGCATCAATTTGACTTCACCTCGCGGGATAAGCTAAAAGCAAAGTCTCGAAAAGAGGGTCACCATCGTAAACAAGTACCATGTTAACTGATGGCACTCAGCTTGACGGCCTCATTAGATGCATTTTCACGCCCCGCTTAAAGGACCCGGGACTGTAGGAAGAAGGAAACACGTGAGCTGGCAGGGAGTTCCAGGTCTTAATGGTGCGGCATAGGAAGGTGTCAGCGAACCGGTCGGTTCTAGAAGGTATCTAAGCCCTACACGTTTTGTCCTGTATAGGAAAGGAGAGGGTGGTACTAATTGGAAGAGCTCATCAGAACATTCACCATGCTAGAAATGGTAGCATACTGCAAAAGACGCAAAATCTCTACGCATCTGCAAAGGCGTATTTTAGCCCACCGAAGTCCACAGCTGGACATAGGCCTCTCCTAATGTGTTCCGTATCCAATCTGTCCCAGCCACCGTTTTCAGGTCGTCAGTCCACCTGGCTAGGGGGTGTCCTTACCTTGCGTTTGCGTTCTCGCGGTCTCCACTCTAGGAGTCTTTTGCTCCAACGGCCATCGGTCCTACGACAGAAGTGACCAGCCTATTGCCACTTGCTTATTCTATAGAGAGTATATTTTAGTTTCAAGATATATTTCCCGCGCAGTAAAGCGACATTCCTATCGTCCAATAACCTTAGAATTGTGTATATACAATGGCGCCTGTTTCTAAACTAATTAAACTCCAGACAATTATAATTTCTTATTTAAACATATAGGTAATCTTATTTGTTTTGTCTTTAATAAACCGATAACTTTACTTATCCATAATATGATGTTTAACTTCAGACAGATATATACAGCCCAGACTCAGCCTCTAATGCTCAACCCCCGACACTCCCCATCCGCAGTTTAACCCCCATAACTTTGAAACGACTCAACCGATTTTCATCAAACAAGTCTAAGAATCGTCACCATCATATCAGCCACACATAGTCCACTGCTGAACATAGGCCTCTCCCATAGACGTCCAGAATGACCGATCTAAAGCATCCCGCATCCAGCGCTTCCCGGCGACCTTGATGAGGTCGTCCTTCCACCTGGCCGTCGGGCGTCCTACACTGCGCTCGCATATAAGTTACGTTTAATACAAAGAAAAACTTAATTGAAATAGCTACACCCGTTCGGAAGCTATGATGCCACACACACACACACACACACAGACACGTCAAACTTATAACACCCCTCTTTTTGCCTCGGGGGTTAAAAATATTGGACAGAAAATGGTGGTACATATAGTAACTAGTTAACTACATATATGTAAATCAACTAGCGTTTGCCCGCGGCTCCGCCCGCGTGGATGTCGGTTCCCGGCAATTATTCGATTTTTTCTCTACGTACAAATTTTCCCTGGACTTCCACGAATAATTCAAGACCAAAATTAGCCAAATCGGTAAAGGTGTTGTTGAGTTATAACATTACAACGAAAAGTGGCATTGATTTTTATATATATAGATTAACTAGCTGTCCCGGCGAACTTCGTACCACCAATTTTTCCCTGCACCCGTGGCGTCAGATCCCGTTCCCGCTGCACCATTTAGGGGGATGAAAAATAGATGTTGGCCGATTCTCATAGATACCGGATAAGCACAAAAAATTTCATCAAAATCGGTCAAGCCGTTTCGGAGGAGTATGGCAACGAAAACTGTGACACGAGAATTTTATATATTAGAAGATTAGTCCAGCACAGTCCACTATTGGACATAAGCCTCTTTGAATGTTGGGAGGTTTTGGCCTACTGCCACAGTGGAGTGTGTTGAGACGTTTCTTCTCCACTGGTGCCTAGACTGCCTAGGAAGCGGTGGGAAACTTAATTTTAATCAGAATTTGACGTCAAAAAGCTGTAGTAGTGCTACACAATTTTGAATAAATAATTTTGAGTTACTGTTTCCACGCCGGCCAGACGGGTTTTATTTCGAGTCTTCCTTCTCTCGCAGTGATATCGTCTGCGTATTTTTCCGTTAGTCGCCTCTTACGACACCCTTCTGATGAGATGGGGTAGTGATACTTGTATTGCAGTTCCCAATAACATACCTACAGTTAACTGTAGACCGCATCTCAAGTTAAACAGTCAAGTTGGAAGTAGCTGTGACTGCTGTCCCAATATTATAATTACAAATCTCTATCTGTTCCATGGGACAGGCGGACAGGCCCTACAACCGATAGGCAGTAGGATTACAAATCAATGGTACAAATATTGGGACACTACAATCAGAGATTGATGACATTTTTACCCACGATGGAACGGAGACGGTAGATGCGTTTGGGGTGAGAGGATGTTTGTGTGTTTGTTTGTGCAAATCGATGTTGCCATTTTCTCCGAAACTACCAATCCAATTTTGATTCAGTTTTCAGTTTTGGGTTCGGCTTTAATTGGAGTATGTTCTTAGATAGGTGAATGACAACTCAACAGGGGGGGCTACAGCAAGCATTTTTATAGCAAATCAATGTTTGCCATTTTTCTTCAAAACTACAAGTCCGATTTTGATGCAGTTTTCAATTATTGGTTTGGGTTTGATTGGTGCATGTTCTTAGATGGGTGTTACGGTGACAACCCACTCAGCACGCCGGGTACAAACTGACAACATGTTAAAATGTATAAAGTATCATAAAGCACGAGTGTCAAAATGTACGATCTATTAATGACAAAATATCCTGATGTCAGAATGTACAAATGCTAAAATGTTCAATCGACAATACGTATTTATGACCAAATGAGCAATGGTCAAAATATAAAGTTGCTGAAATGTTCAAATGACAGTATGTACTTTTCTTGTCTTAACACTAAATTTATATTAAAATCCACAAAACTTACAATTTATTTTTTATATATTTTTTCTTTATTATATAATTTATTATATAATAAAGAAAAAATTATATATATAATTATATATATATTATATAATTTATTATATAATTTTTTAATATATTTATTCTTGTCTTAACACTAAATTCAAATTAAAATCCACGTAAATAATTACAGTGACATAGCAAAATCTAAGTATTCTTCTTCATTGAAGTGCATGTTGTACTTCAAATAGATATGCACTAAAGACATTTTATAACAATTATCCATTTATTCATTATTACATTTGTGCATTTTGACACTCATGCAATATTACATTTGTAATTTCTAGCATCACTGCATTCCTACATTTGATCGTTACAACACTTTGACGATTAGAAACTATTTTTCGTTTGTACATTTTGACACTCGTGCTATCTGATACTTTATACATTTTAACATGTTGTCAGTTTGTACCCGGCGTGCTACTCAGGGGCACTGCAGTAAACATTTTTGAATTACTTTTTATACGTCGCGGGTTTTGGAAATTTTTTAATTTTGCTTTTTATCCTTGTCTATCTTCAGTATCCCGAAACTAACGATAGATAAGTTATTAAGAACGACCGGTATTCTTTCTCTGTCAACACACGGATATAAAAACATCATTTAATATCAAATTATTCCACAGTTTATTTAAGATTGATGGAGCGGTATGCTTACGTCACTAAGTAGGCACGCAATATGCATAATAATGTACTTCCCTGCTGTATAAACAATATACGACTTTGAACTTTTAACTATACTATTGTTTGTTTATTGTATGAGCGTATTGGCCTTACGCATCCTCGAGGACCAACTTGCATGATAACATTGATGGAAAAGGCTCTATCTAGCGTAGAACTCCCTGCCAGCTCACGTGTTTCCTTCTTCCTACAGTCCCGGGTCCTTTAAGTGGGGCGTGAAAAGGCATCTGATGAGGCGGTCAAGCTGAGTGCCACCACTGTTAACATGTTGCTACATGTTTACGATAGTGACCCTTTTTACGAGACTTTGCCTTTAGCTTAACATCAGGCGAGGTGAAGTCAAATTGACGTGTTCTGTATAAAAAATCTGGAAAGCTTTGGCAAGGGGTACGGGCCGTACGGGTTTCAAGCCTTTTTTTTTGCGGAAATCCCTTCGGATACCTCCCCCGCCGGAGCCGGAAAAGAAGATTATGTCGGACTGGAACCGACTAAAACCGCACGCCGACTGAGGGCCGTGGTGCTAGGCCGGAAGTGAGGTGTCTTCGACATATCCCTCGCACCCCGGCTGACCGAGGGCCATCCCTTACGGTCTGGCCCTCCGGTTTCAAACCCAAGCTGCGTCTGATTGCATACTTTAAGGTATAATAAATTGCACGACCGGGACCGACACGCGACAGCTTTTAAGCGCGGAAATTTTTATTTCATTTGCAATCTTTTAAGGCGCCAGAGAAATCTTGAATTTATTAACGCACTCAACGATACCGATATTTGCAACATAAAACCGGTCAATTACGAGTCGGACTCGCGCACTCATGGTTCCGTACAATATTAATAATAATAATCTTTATTGCAGACCAAAGATCCATAAATTGTTAGTAACAGAAATCTTATTCTATTGTTAGTAAGTACGCAAAATAACAAAAAAAATATAGAAAGTACTAGTAGGGATGGTCACAACACTGAGACACTGCATACGTTACAATACGTGCGCTCGCACCCAGCGTCCCAGCATGGACCATCCCACTTATCAGACTATATAATATTGAATTGAGGTATAAGCTTATGTTACTAAAACGACAATATCTTTTTATTGCGTTTACCTAGAAGTTTGATTTTTTCAAAGCTTTAAAAGGTTGCAGACTTGATCCATACTAATATTTTAATTGAGAAAGTAACGCTGTCTGTCTGTTAGGCTTTCATGACTAAACAACGGAACCGATTTTGATGAAATTTGGTATAGGGGTGCATTATACTTTGAGAAAGGATATAGGCTATGTTTGGTCGCGATTACCGACATCCACGCGGGTAAAGCCACGGGTAAGCGCTAGTTTGGTATGAATTTGATCCATCTACACATTCCTGAGAAAAAAGTAGGCAGACAAAAAGACAGAGAGACGGACAACAAAGAATACTTAAGGGTTTCTCTTTTCTTTCTGAGGTAACCCTAAAAATAAGATAAAAACATGTTATTTTTATAAGGGAAAGTGATCAAGATAACCCTTTACCATAATACTGTATGTGAACGACCTTTATAGTGCAGTCAACGTCATTGTGTGCTGTCAGTGTAATTTTTCGGGTTATGCCCGATTCCACTCGAAAATTTATCAGTATCTTAATAGCGTTTTATCAAGATGGATACAGTCAATGAAATAAGTGTTATTTATATTTACATTTGGTAGTTGGGTTTCCCGGCAGAGTAGAAATTGGGCCACCTCATTTTTAACCCCCGACGCAAAAACCTTGGGGTACCTTGAATCGTTCCGAAAATTTTACGGAGTGTTTAACCAGAGTTCCCCGATATGGCAACCGTTGAATCAAAATATTAGTAGTTGGTATACGAAAAGTTAAAAGGCAAACACAATTTATTTTCAACCTTTTGGATGTGATATTTTCTGAAGTTTACGCGAATGTCACTCATTGAAATTTTTGATTTTGGATGTGTTTTTTGTGACGGGGGTTTTTGAAATTTTCAATTTAATTTTTATTTCCCATGCGGAGTCGTACAAGGCGACTAAGGGATAGGGCGACTATAACATCAGGCAGATATTATACAGCCCAGACTCAGCCTCACATGCTCGAGTCAACAATAGTGCCCGGAATACGGCAATAGGCTCACCCCTATTACATGGGACCAAATACAATTATTGGTGAAATGTGTGTGTTAATGCTATGTAGTGTAGTGCCACTTACCTAAAGTAAATCCAACGAGACGAGAGAAAAAAGGTAAACAAAGAGACCATTACTGAGTCACGTTGCGATAACTAGCGATTATTTTCTCTGTCCTTGTCGCACATGTCCACATACGCGACAATGGCCGAGCAACAGCAGCTGTCGTTGCGTGTTTCGTAGTACAGGAAAGCTGTCAGCACAGCGGTTCTTAACTGACAGATCCGCCATCTTATGAGCAATTTCATTCCTGTCTGGAACGCGCTTGAAGTGATACGTAATAATTTTCAAAAAATTTTTTTGAAACGCTGGAACTTTGTTTACCTTTTTTCTCTCGCTTTGTTGGCTTTACTTTAGTTTATGACCGCAGCATAGCTCAATAATCGTGAGAAATACCAAGGATGCCTAACATGTAAGATCACAGTCGTAAAACAAATAGTTTAGCAGTAGGTTTGTTTGTTTGTCTGGCATAAATACATACTAATGTGGTCACGTTCGTGATCCACTTAAGATAAGTCGTCTATGCACACGACAGATTAACATAATGTTGTTATTATTAGTGAAAAAATGAGAAAACAAAACTTTGTAATTTGTCATCTTTTTTTCCGTGTGTAAATCCCCAATTATCATCTTATTAAAGATGGATGATTCCCACGTGGATGTCGGTTTTCGCCGATCGGTTTAAAATTGACAAAGTTTCATACAAACATTCATCCCCTATTTTATCCCTTTGGGGGTAGAATTAATCAAAATCCTTTCTTAGCGGGTGCCTACGTCATAACATCTACCTGCATGCCAAATTTCAGCCCGATCCGTCCAGTGGTTTGGGCTGTGCGTTGATAGATCACAATGTCAGTCAGTTACCTTTGAGTTATTGTATATTTAGAATTACGCCAGTAGCGTTGCATATAAAGTTGACACTTTGGAGCTCATGGTTCACTACCCTGGATAGCCTCCGTGACGTAGCGCTAGTGAACGGACCGCTACGGAGGAGGCAAATATTTGTATGCATTATGCATGAATATGGGTATTTGCATTGGTCAGGTCGTACCTCGGAGAGCACGTTAAGCCGTGGGTCGCGGTTGCCATACGGACATCTGTAGCAGTCGTTACGGGTAGTTGGAGCCCTCAAAAGTCCAACAACTGGTTTAACTACAATACTTCGATATCGCCATTGGGTTGTAGAGGTCAGATGGCATTCGCTTCACGGAAAATAACGTTGTTTAGCCAAATCCGAAGTTAGACTGGTAAATCGGACCCCAGACTCGAAGCTGAAAGATTAGGATGAAACTGAGCTTAACGCTAAGATGAAATAGAAGTTCACTACCCTGGGGTGCGTAGTCCGGAACCTGTAAGCGGTATACCTTGGGCAACGAAGACGGTAGCCTTTCTCCCTCTCAGGGGAGACATCGCCACCTACACGATATATCGGCCGTGGCGGGAGCATCCCAACAGAGATGTGCTTGGAGGCTTTCCACATGTCTTTCTCGATAGCAGAAGGCACAGTAAAGAGCAGGCTGGGAGTAGGTGATCATCGAGCGCAAGAGTGCAATCCCAACGGTGTGACGGGGCACAGTGCTTCCCAAAGGTTCAATCGATCACAGTCCACGACTGGACATAGAACTCTTCCAATTTTGGCAAACTCTGGCCTACTATTTCCACACTGGCCAGACGGGTTGGAACAGGGTTTTATTTCGAGTGTTCCTTCTTTCGCTGTGATATCGTCTGCGTATTTTTCTGTTAGTCGCCTCGCACGACACCCCACTGGTGAGATGGGGTGATACTTGTATTCATTCTCTCAATGACAAAGACAATCGCCATGCCGTCGATATACAAACCACTAACGAAACGTCTGCTAAGATTAGAACAAACTAATCTAAGGACAATTATGGGGACAATAACGGGTCACTGTCCCCTCAACAAGCACCTATACACAAGGTGTCACGGACAGCCCCCTCTGCAGGGGGTGTTTCAGCGCCGAGGAAACGGCTGACCACGTAATACTAGACTGCGAGGCAGTGGCCAATCAACGATTCCAAATCCTCGGCACAGTGAGGTCGCTCCGCGATGCCTGTGAAGCCCCCAGTAAGCTTCTGCGCTTCTAGGCGGAGCAAGGCTGGCTGCTCTAGCCAATACTCTTCACGTACAATGGCCGGAAAAAGAGGCTACGTGCGGATAAAAAGAGTCCCCTATCCATGACAAAGACAGGTTACTTTTATAATAATGGACGAAAAATCGTCGGAACCTCGTGGACGTCTCTCGATATCACATTTAGGCAGCAGATCTGCTATTGTCCTGACAAAAACCATTATTATGGTATCAGATAAATCACTCCCATCTACATTTAAATACCGTGTTCATTACAAACTGACATTATCAACAATTTATATACATACTGATACTGAGTATATTATCAGACTGTTAGCATAACAAGTTTTAATGTATTCTGTTGACCTGACCAGGCTTTGCACGTCAAAATATCGTAAGAACGTCTAACGGGTGGCAGGAAACTCTGTCCTGCAGCGTACAGAGATCAAAGTGAAGGGTCCAAACCGTGCAAGGATGTCCAAAGGTACTATATTTATAGATGAGAACGAAACTTGGAAGCCGTCCAGCTACGTACAGTACCCCTAGCATGAATAACTATCGTGAAGGCGTAAACACCAATCGTAACGCTTACGATACGCCAAAAACCGGCCAAGTGCGAGTCGGACTCGCCCATGAAGGGTTCCGTAGCAGCAAGTAACATAACATTAAAGTTCTTCATAGCATTAAAATTCAGCGTGTCTCGGTAGCCGAATTGGGCAAGGCATTCCCCCTGTAAGGGAAAGACTGCGGGTTCGAGTCCCGCCCGAGATGATTCTTCTTTTTCCCTATGTATTCGATTAACTATAATAATAAAGAAATCGCAGTAAGAAACCCTACACCTGGCACGACTTTGTCTAGATTTCATTACTTTTTAGAGATAAACAAGCAGCTCCATCGAGACTTGGCTAGTTTCTTACAGACATTTTTGGTGGGATTATATCTTTACAGCTAAAATTTGTACATGCTGACCATGGAGAAGGCATTTCCTTCTCCATGGTCAGCATGTATAAATTTTAGCTGTAGCGGAGTTGTTGCAAGGCAATCGAGTCGCGTGCCATCCAAACGTCAAATGGACTCATTCGGTAGGAACGTTATTACCTATGACGTCCTTCGATTTTTGACACCCTGCGCGTCTCTCTTCCCACCCGCATTCGGCGACGCGTTTTTATTAGGCGAATTATCAATGGGGCATCTCCGTTACTTAACTCCGTCCATTATATTATTGTATTTTAGACAGCTCACTGACAGTGGCCGGTATAACTTTGTTCTAGCGTCAACACCTGAAAATCTTAACAAAAATTAGGCGCCAATACGTCATTTTTCATTGACATCGTCACGTCAGCCAGAAAGCAATTTTGGGGATGTAATTAGTCAATCGACTGTGTTTTTATTATAATAACTTGAAAATGTCACAATTGATATCGACTACAGAAAATATATTTTTTTAAATATTACTTAACTGGCGATTTTTAACCAATTTCTAAACAACAATTCGGATGTTTATAATTATTTATATTTGTATGATTTATACGGAAAAATGTTTTTTGTAACTCCGTCATTTGTAGACGGATTGTCAAAATTCTTTATTAGTTTGAAAGAGGTTTATTCCAAAATGGTCCCATTTAAATTTCATAAAGATCTGAAGATGGATTTCAGAGAGAGGCCACGGAACTCTACAATAAATACCAGGAAATCAGCATGTTGGAATATTCTTCTAGAAGTCAGTTGTTTTGTTTAGGAGATTAGCATATGCGTTATGGCTCACAATCGTTTTCTATTACATTTGTAAACTGTACAGACACGAAATATCTAAGTACTACTTTATTATTATGTTTAGAAAGATAATAGATAATAGTTCCACATGAAATCATTTATAACATTTATCATAATATTTTCATATATCGATTTTTTTTATCGAGGTTTTTAACTTTGTCGATATTATAAATTTTCATGCAATCACTACTTTCATCTGTCTAAAATACAATAATATGATGGACGGGGTATAATCATATTCTGTCCTCCGTGATGCCGACCAACAGTAACCTCTAAATACTATGTACACAAGAACTACCTACTAACACAGAAACATATTCACCTAGCCTCATCATATAATTGTTAATTACCACCGTTGCGTACAGTTGCACAACTGTTGCCATCGCCACTTTCATACTAATCATAGGAAAGTCTATAGATGATGCAAATCACATATATTGTGCGTGTTGTAAAAATATTTACAAGGATTTTGATGGATGAGTTTTCTTATTTACAAACTGACTTATGGCTGAGGCGGTAATTTAGTGGTTAAGGAGTTGGCTTTACGATCGAGAGGTCACGGGTTCAAATTCTGGCCATTACACTACCGATCTAACACAAGCAATTTAGCTTAGCCAGAGTGGTTAGAGGGAATATCTGGAGGCACAGAAATTTTGGGTGAAGGACCGTTTAGCACCTGACGACGCGTGTCTCTATATATGCGTGCGTTTCTCGAGAAACTTTATGCCTCGCACAACTAAACTGTGGAATGAACTGTCACCTTCAAGAAAAGAGCGTGCTCTCTTTTAAAAGGATTTAAAAGGAAAAGGAAACGCACTTGTGGGTCCTCTGGTGTTGCGGGTGTCCATGGGCGGCGGTGATCGCTTACCATCAGGCGATCCGTCTAATTGTTTGCCTCCCATAAAAAAAGCCTGTCGGGAAGCGTGGTGTGAAGACAATAGTCTATATATTTAGCAATAGATTTAGCATTGTGATGAAATAATCATAAAAATAAAACTTTAATTTAAGCAACCCCCGACACGCCCCATTCCCACTTTAACCCCCATAACTTATAAACGGCTCAACCGATTTTCATCAAACATGTCTAAGAACACTCGCACATAAGTCACATTTAATACAAAAAAAAATACTAAATTGAAATCGCTTCATCCGTTCGGGAGCTATGATGCTACAGACAGACAGACAGACACGTCGAACTTATAACACCCCTCTCTTTGCATCCGGGGTTAAATATATAAACTAAGCTAACAAAAAATATATTTTGCCTTAATCTAATAATGGCTCCCAAAACGTAGGAAGCAAGCAACCTATTCGATGGTAAGCGGTCACCGTAACCTATGAACTGCACACACTGTAACAATAGGATATTTGACTTTTTTTTTTACTTTCGAAAAATTACCACTTTCTTATAATATAATCAACTGTGAAAGCAAAATTTTCGTATGACAAATAGCTCGCGTCGCCCGAAAACGCTCCATACAAAATCGTACGAAATTGTGACGTCACGCTTCGGTAGCGCTTAGTGCAAATGTTGGCTATGGAGTGCAAGAGAATATCGCATTTATCTCGGTCTACGTCGCGTTTACACGTATATAGTTCATAATAAAAGTTATTTAAAATTTAATGAGGAATCTAGAAAGTTATTTATTTGAACTGAATTTGATTGTTTATATTTTGACTTTTTTTGGGAATTTCAAATAATGAAAAGTCATAGTTTCAGTTTAAATATGCTAAATTTTATTTTGCAAGGCATATTTTTTCAGAACAAGCTATCATATTAAGCAGTATTGGGAAGAATTGACGACTTAGTCAAATTGCCTATTTTGTAATGCATGTAAACATAATTACGAACAAAGACGTTTCCTGCGCGAACCATTACCGCGGGAAATGCGTTTTCCTCCATAGGTATGCAATTACTGTACCATTAATGATAATTATCAGTTTTTTATGATAGCTCTAAGAATATAATTGTTATAATTGTTCTTAAGCATGATTTAAAAGATCAGAATGCGAGCGAATGTATTTTTACCCGACTGTGTTAGCGAGGGTAATGTGTTACGCACGTATGTATGTTTGTATGTAGTTTTCTTTGTTCCCCTCTACAGGCCTAACGGCTGGACAGATTTCGATGAGTGGGGTTTCAAATGAAAGGTATTCACCACCCGAGTGTCATAGGATACATAAAATGTGTGAAAAACCTATGCATTGGATTTCTGGTGCCAAAATATATGCTATAAAAAAAAATCGTCAAACTTATCGAGTAGGGTATCAATATCAAGGGAATCTGAAGGCGATTCCAAAAATATGAAAGATGTTCTCTGCAAATTTCACCTTCGGCAATATTTATGATCCCCGCCGGCACCAGTGGGTTTTTTTTTCTTGCGGAAATTCCCTCGGATACCTCCCCTACCGAAGCCGGAAGGGGAGGTTATGTCGGACTCGAACCGACTAAAACCACACGCCGAGTGTGGGTAGTGGTGCTAGCCCGGAGGTGAGGTTGTCTTCGACATATCCCTCGCACTTCGGCTGACCCAGGGCCATCCCTTACGGTCTGGCTCTCCTCGGGGAACTAGTGGGTGTCTTCTTTTTCATCCCAGCGTTAATCCCAGTCGCATCCGAAGCTTTAAACCTCCACAACCCAAAGGGACATCGAAACATTGCATTTAAACCAGTTGTTGGACTTTTAAAGGTTTCAACTACCCGTAACGACTGCCATAGATGTTCGTATGGCAACCGGGAACGTATGGGTAATTTGCGCAATTATAAAAATATGAATACCTCTCGGTTTTATATGCCGTATCAATTTAAATCATAACAATACAATCAAACGCATAACTATTCGTACCGGAGCAACAAAGCAGGCACGCAAAAAATGCTCTAGAGACCACATTTCTATGACATTGCGGGCCTGACCTCTGCGAATGCACGCGACCGGTTGCTTGCTCCGTTTACGTAATAATCGCTCTACTTGTAGTTGCCAATTACTTGTATCTATATTACTAGAGGTATTTAAAGCTGAGATATGTTAGGCATTAGGGCACGCCGTGATAGCGGTGGTGAGGACTTATCATAGAAGACTAGCTAGAGACGTGACTTGGCGTCCCTCATACCGGCTGACGCACGTGAAATTCAAGAAAGGATGTTTCGGTGACGGCATCATAGCTCCCGAACGGATGAAGCGATTTCAATAGATACTTTTTTTTAACATGCTGTTATTAGCTTCTCTTGTAACTATGTATGTAAGAAAATCTTGGAATCTTAATTTGACCCACTTCCCGGTCTTCCATTAGGATGAAATTTTGCACACGCTCTGAGTTCTGATGACAATACATGGCTGTTTGACATCCACCCCCATGATTTATGGGTATCAAATGAAAGGGTTTGCTGTCAGGAATAAATTTGTCACGTGACTTAAATCCAATATGGCGGACGTTCAACATGGCGTACAGGCTATTTGAAATGGACAAAACGCTCCATTTGTAATTTTTAGTGCGTGCTAAAAGCGTGGTTTTAGTTTTTTAAACTATTATTGTATTAAAGGTGATTTATATGCGACTGTTTTTAGACATGTCTGATGAAAATCGATTGAGCCGTTTTAAAGTTATGGGGGTTAAAGTGGGAATGGGGCGTGTCGGGGGATTTTTAATTTATGTTATTACTTACGATACTACTTTCATCCCTACGCATTACATGTCCGAACCGAAACACTTTACTTAACACAGCTAGACAATTATCAAAAAATAAAGTCAAAAATGCCTGATTACATCACCGCGGTATTACCTCGAGGCGGTAAGCAGAGGTATTATATACCATTTGGATATCAACACAGTAATGCTGCCGAGGCCCGCACGTGTCTCGATAAGATTGAAAATATAGGCAGGTAATAAGCCTTTTTGTCTCGATCGAGGTGGGTCCCGTATACATATTTTACGTTTTTTTATGAAATTGTAACAAAATTTTGGAATCCGCAACCCCGAAGGCGACCAACGGATAGGGCTGATCTCCATCCGACAGTTAACATTCAGCCGATGACAAAAGAACAACCTCCGTCCTCCATGAGCGCTGGTCTGGGGGTGACCGATGGAGCCGCCTGTCACCCTAGCAGAAGCAGGCCGCGGTGGCGGCGCAAAGTGCGCCTCCCCGTACCCGGGGCTAGATGGGGACACCGTGGTCCCCACAACCCGAAGGGGGCCATCTCGAAAGAGATGGTCCTGGGACTGCCGGGGTGCGAGAGATATGCTTTTGGCAATCTCACCTCCGGCAACCAAGGACCCAAGACGGCTCCGTAGGGGTGGTATCCCTGGGGATTTACCGCACGATAAAAAAAAGTCCATGACAAAGCGCCTGCTTGATGGCAATAGGCTCTGGCTCACCCCTTATTACGAGTGACCGAAATTCATAGTGAGTGAAATGTGGGTGTTATTTCACCTCTGCCTACCCCCTCAGGAATTTACAGGCGTGAGTATGTATGTAATATCTTTTTTTTTTTTTTTTTTTTTTTACACATGACACGTCAATTTGACTTCACCTCGCCTGATGTTAAGCTAAAGGCAAAGTCTCGGAAAGAGGGTCACCATCGTAAACATTTACCATGTTAACAGTGGCGGCACTCAGCTTGACGGCCTCATTAGATGCCTTTTCACGCCCCGCTTAAAGGACCCGGGACTGTAGGAAGAAGGAAACACGTGAGCTGGCAGGGAATTCCAGGTCTCAGTGGTGCGGCATAGGAATGAATCACTGAAACGCTTGGTTCTAGCAGGTATACTCTGCACCGTAAATGGATGACATCTTAGCCCTGCACGTGTCGTCCTGTGAAGGAAAGGGGAGGGTGGGACTAATTGGAAGAGCTCGTCAGAACATTCACCATGGTAGAGACGGTAGAAAACTGCCAAAGACGCAACATCTCTACGCATCTGCAAAGGCTCGAGGGTGTTCGTGACCTCAGGATCCCCAATAATGCGGACCGCACGTCGCTGCAACCTGTCGAGAGCATCTAATAAGCACTTTGCGGAGCCGTCCCAGAGATGTGAGCAGTATTCCACGCAGGAACGAATTTGGGTCTTGTATAGAAGACACCGCTGCTCCGGCGTGAAAAAACGTCTCACTCTGTTCAGGACTCCGAGTTTACGCGAGGCTGATTTGATGATACTCTCGATATAGTTTTTGTTGTTCAGTTTGCAGCGAACATCCATACCGAGGATAGTGAGGTGATCCTGCAGTGGCAGTGGTGTGCTCTGAAGAGTGGGAAGGGGAAGGAACTAGAATAGCCATTTCTTTTTATTATACCTTAACCAAGTTCATGGTCATTTATTATTTCCAACATTTACATGTGAATGAAACGGTTTTTACACATATTTGTTACGGTTAATATAATTGAGTGTATAAATGAATTAACCATAACAAGTATGATATTGTTTAATTTGAAATTCCGATCCGTGTTACTAATACCTACTAGCTGTAACCGCGACTTCTTACATGCTTGGCCCGACTGGGGGTAGAGGGGTCTCACAGGGGACATGACCTTTTCCCCCCCTAAAATCTTGATGTCTTCCAAAATTCCCAAAATATAAAGTGAGCGCGCTCTCCCTTCAGGCTTGACATGAAAGTGTCACATGTGATTTGTCACAATTTGACCAATGGGTATCCATACTAATATTATAAATGCGAAAGTAACTCTGTCTGTCTGTATGTTACGCTTTCACGCCTAAACCACTGAACCGATTTTGATGAAATTTGGTATAGAGATCGATTAGACCATGAGAAAGGACATAGGCTATGTATGGTCGCGATAACCGACAGTCAAGCGGGCGGAACCACGTGCTAACTAGCGTGAAAAGCTAGTAGAATTATAAAAAGTTTAAAACTAAAACCCGACTACCGAAAAATCACGCTCTAAAAAGTAACAAACAAGAAAATATCAAGAATAGCCGTGGTCGTATGCCACTTTTCCCTTGCATTATATTGTTTTGTTAGAGTAAGTGGCATACGACCACGGCTATTCTTGATATTTTCTTGTTTGTTACTATTTAGAGCGTGATTTTTCGGTAGTCGGGTTTTAGTTTTAAATTTTATTTTTAATTTATATTATTTTGGGGCAGGGTAAAGCTAATAATTTATAAATATTTGAAATGTGCTTATTAAGGTCTTTCATTTGCTACCAAACACGGCATAATTATCTACAATTATTTTTTTAACACAGTACCTTATGAGCGCTAGAGGGCGCCACACTAGATTGTGTGACACGTCATATAGCCTATAACCATCGGACGATAAAGCCGCTTGTAACGATACCTCATTTGTCCAGTTCTAATAAGTAGTTGAGGAGCTATGAGGGAACAAATGAACATACATACATACATACATACATACATACATACATACATACATAGCCTGTCAAAATCATAACCCTCCTTTTGGCTTCGCCGTAGTCGGGTAAAAATCTAAGTAATTAGTATGCGTGGACCGAAGACGCGTGTTCCATTATTTTTGATCACCCAATAAGTGCTGAACGCACTCATTGGAGTTTAAAAACAGACTCATTAACTTCTAACCTAGTGTGATGAAGATAATGATAATGAAAATCTTGCGTTCTCACAACACGCTTACGGTACCCTAAATATTTGGGTACCCAAAAAACAAAGTTCGGACATTCTGACATAATGGGTTGTGACTCAGCGCCTTGAGGGCATACAACTATACGAGAGCTCAACACACTAAGAGATATTTAGTTAACTGCTTTACAATAACATTATATCGATTACATCATGGTTGTATGTACTGTACATGTTTTTATACCATTGAAGTAGTTAGATATTAAACTAACTACCTCATGGAAAGTAATGAAGCCTTTGAATGCTTGGACTATCACTTGTACCAAAAGTTGTATGCAAAAAATAGGGGTACCGCAAGGCATATTGTTGGGTCCTTGCTGAAATCACTTACAGCCTAGAATTTATCAAGGTACTGAAGCCTTCAAATGCTTGTGCAGGTAGAAGTATCTCATGCAGTTTACTATTGTTTGATAAAAACGTAGGACCAATTATCATTTTAAAAACAACGTTAGATAAACTAATCATTTGACAAACTTTCATTTCTAAAACATATTACTTTAAAAACAATCGTTTGACAAAATACAGGTTCCGCAAATGTTTTACTTCGCAAATATTTCACTAGTCAAAATATTATTATAATAATGTTTATTTGACTAAATAATTCGTTAGTCAAATTGATGTTTTTACAAAATTCTGTCTACTTTCCTAACAAAAATTAGTTTCTATACGTTGTTTTGCCTACTACATGTTTTTAAAAATAATTCCATATATGAAATGATGTTTTGACATAATAACATTTTTTCTGGTAAATAATTTGTCAAATGAATAGTTTGTTGAGCAATAGTTTGTAAAAGGTAAATTTATCAAGTATAATTTTGACTAACGTTATTTTGTAAATGAAAATTTGTCATTTGTTTTTTTGTCAAATGATTGGACACCATCACATGCGCAGTACAAAAAGTTGTATAAAAAACCAGAAGTATCGCAAGGAACATTGTTGGGTCCCTTGCCGAAATTTCAGCAGCATTTGTTCCTATTTTCTTTTCTTATCTACAGAACTGTTGGTTTTTCTAGAAGTGACTAGACTGTGGCCAACGAAGATGGCGCAAAAAGTTGGCACCAAATTTGAAAAACCAACAGGTTGCAACACTGACTAGACTCTGGTTATGTACCATAATAGGCTAGTTTTCATGCATGCCTAATAGGAAAAAGATTCTAGTATAGACTCCGTTATTTTGGTGTATATTCTGTGTGTTGATTTTTTAAATTTGGTGCCAACTTTTTTGTGCCATCTTTCGTTGGCCAGAGCCTAGTTCCAGATATAAGAACGCGATAAATAGGATTGTGGAAAGAGTGTGCGTTATCTGGGCTCCGCTTTCCTGTCTGTTATGGCGGCAACTACCGTTTGCCCCCGGAACTCTGAGAAGGGAATCGGCGCCAGAGCTTCGCCTATTAATCAGTAGGCGTACGAGCATAAAAGCAAGGTTGGCAAGCACCCAACATCCAAGGTAGTAAAAATAAAATTATATTGCGTGTCGAAGTTAATTTTTTTAAAGTTTTACCTGTGGGCTTTTTAATATGCTTAAATAATGGTCTGTAACTGACTCATGGCATTCTAGCTACTCAAGAACCACAAGGTTTTCTGTACTGCATGTTAATTGACAATCATTACTAATGGAAAGCCCCAGGCACAAAATTTAAGTAAACTAAGTTATCGTAATTTTTGTATGGAAAAAAAATTCTTTACGTTAAAACATTTTTGAGATGCAGCAAAACTATTGAAATCGCGACACTGTGAAATTCACATGTGACACCTCTAAATATAAATAAATAATAATAAATATTCCACAACATTCTACACGACGCTATCTAGATCCATGGTAAGCTTTTATAGCTTGTGTTATGGAATCTAGAATGCGGATAAACATACTTATATACTTTTTTTTTTTTTTTGTAAATACAAACATATTATACATAGAAACACCCAGATATTTGCACTGAGCGGGAATCGAACCCGCGCCTCCTGCGTGGCAATTCATAAAATTAAACGGTTAAAATATATATATCTACATTTTATTATGCTGGTATGCAGACGTCTGGTCTAACTGCAATACCGTCGGAGGGCACTGACTGACCTCCGTCCCCCATGAACGCGGGCCTGGGGGTGACGGGTGGAGCCGTCTGTCACCCCAGCAGAAGCAGGCCAAAGCGGCCGCGCGCTAAGAAGCGCGCTTCCCTATTCCAGGAGCGAGTCGCGGACACCGTTGTCCCCCTCCCGAGGTGGGCCAGACCGTAAAGGGATGGCCCTGTGGGGGAGGTATCCGAGGGGATTTCCACACTAAAAAAAAGGTCTAACTGCAATCCTTTGATATCGCCAATGGGCTGTAAAGATAGCTTACTCTTTAAATCAATGTCAATATATAAACCACTGACCGATTTAGGTGAAATTTGGTATAAATGTAGATTAGACCTTGAGGAAGGACATAGCCGACATCCGCGGGCAGAAACGCGGGCGGAGCCGCGGGTAAAAGCTAGTAGTTAATATACTGGTGTCACTCATACAATCAAAACAAATCAAATGACTTCTCGTATGTCAAAATCCGTCAAGCCGTTCAGGCTGTAGAGCGGGTAATAATTTATTTCAGTTTTTATTTTAGTTATTATTTTAGTCCTAGGTTCTAATATTCTTTAAGATAAAAAATCTCCTTATCCACTAAGCGGCTAAAATGAACTGGCGGTTAAAATGAAGGATTAATTCTTCTACACATAACTACTTATTCTGTGGGTATTACCACTCAGGTTAAGACCCTCAATTAGGAACCTCTCATTACCGAATATTACAAGTTAATAAGGGTAGTTTGATTTTAATAACGATTTTGCATTAGGCTGCAAGCGCTGCATTGCAATTATGGATGATTAGTGCACGTCTGTGCATATATTTGAGTAAAATATTCTGCCAAAGGTCATTGACTGACAGGAAATTTGCGGAAGGTAATTTTTACCTAACTGTCCAGAAGGGTTATGTTTACAGCGCGTATCTTGTATGTATGTTTGTAATATTCTTTATTACCTTATATCTTTTAAACTACTTCACAGATTTTAATGATTAATGTCTCAAATTAAAGGTATTAGTAGGCTAATTGTTCTTGGATACATGAAATGTGAAAAAAAGACCTATATGATGAACATTTGGCAAAAAAATATTTTTACTTGAACTCAATCGAGTAGGGTATCAAAAATGAAGAAAAAGGAGATTCCAAAAATATATAATAGACTAGCTGTCCCGGCGAACTTCGTACCGCCAATTTTTTCCCGCCCCGCGATCCGCGTCAGATCCCGTTCCCGCTGCACCATTTAGGGGGATGAAAAATAGATGTTGGCCGATTCTCATAGATACCGGATAAGCACAAAAAAATTCATCAAAATCGGTCAAGCCGTTTCGGAGGAGGATGGCAACGAAAACTGTGACACGAGAATTTTATATATTAGATTTATCGTAACTAATAAAACGTATTAAAAAATAATCATTCAAAATAAAAAAACCCGACTGATATTGAAAAGATCGAAATAAGTTTGATAGCAGGCGATAGCCATATGCAAATCATGAACCACGACCACCGAGTTTGTACCCATTTTTTTATCATGCCAAAAATCCCCACGGATACCACCCCCCACGGAGCCGGTGGTGGAGGTGGTTATGTATATGTGTTATACTCGAACCGACCAAAAGGCACGCCGTCTTGGGTCTTTGGTTGCCGGAGGTGAGATTGCCGAAAGCATATCACTCGCACCCCGGCAGACCCAGGACCATCTCCTTCGAGATGGCCCCCTTCGGGAGTTTGTACTCATGGCTGCGTACGACCCGTTCGATCTGTTCAGTATCAGTCGTTTTTTTTTTAATAATGATTCTTTTTTACATTCCCCGAGAAGGAACAAGAGAAGTGTTGGTTCCCGGTGTCGTAGAATCCCATCCCATCTTTCCTGTGGAGTATCGTAGAAGGAGATTAAGGGAGAGGGATATCCTCTTTCTTCTTCTTCTCCGCAACCCAAAGGCGATATTGAAGCATTGCAGTTAGACCAGCTGTTGAAGTTTTTACGGATCCATCTACCCGTAACGACTGCTATAGATGCTCTTATGGCAAACGAGACTGAACGGCTTAACGTGCTCTTAGAGGCACGACCAGGCTAATGAAAATATCCATATTCGTGCATACAAATATTTGCAATGCCCGGGGATTGAACACGTGCATCCTGCATAGCGGCCGCGTTCACTACCACTACGCAACAGAGGCTGTGAGTGTATTAACAATACCTATCTACTCCTAGAAGATTTGAAAACCGTAATATATTTACGTACATTTAAAAATACTATACAAATATTTACTACGAAAGTGTTGCTATATATAGCCTAGACAATTATAGCAAGGACAAAAAAATAATTTAAATGTAAATATATTAGTTTAAAATTATCATTAATTTGTAATAATTAATTATAACTAATTTATTATTAAAAGCATTAACTTCTATGTATACTACTAGGTCAAAGAACACAACACAACCATAACAACAGCGAATTTGTAGCTATTGTACTAGTATTCTAATAAAGCTAGACCACTGTAGGACCGCAGTCGCAAAAAAATTACATTCAATTTTAGACTTTATTTCTATACAATTAAAGTTCAAAATGAAATGAAAACAGTTTCATTATACTTTTTCAATTACTCTGCAAAAATCATTTAAATTTGAACCTTAACCGCATCGCTTTAAAGTCTATTATTTAATGCCGTTTTTTGCAGTGGCGGTGGCACCACTGTGGTTTGGCTTTAGCAGAATCGAGGCCCTGATAAAATTACAAAGAGGCACGGTTTACTTATTTTCTTCATCCTAGCGTTAATCCCAGTCGTATTAAGATTATTGACGAGAGTATTGTTTCTTTGCAGATTTTGTACAACAAGAAACGACAAAAAATGTGCTAGAACACAAATCAAGATGGCTTCGAAAACATTCCAACTTTTACTCATCACCAGTCTTCTAATATCAACATACTCCGAAGACATATCTGAAGAAGGAAAGAACATAGAAGAAAGTGAAGAAGTAATAGAAGAAACAACTATACATTCAGAAGAAGAAGATGAATATAAAACAACAACTATGATACCTGTAGAAGAAGAACTAAGAGATGCAAAAGTTGAAAATGAAAAATCAACAAACGACGCACTGATTAGACGTATAGATAGACTAATAAAAAAAGAACTCGAAGCTAAAGTCACACAAAATAGAGATCCGAATTTAGTTTCGGAAGGAGATGATAGCAACGCTAAAAGAGAGAGAGATGACAGTATTGAGAATATTACTGATGCTATTGAAATTACACAGTCTAGTTTAGACAATGGTGTTGATGAAATAACTAATCTAACCAATAATATTGACAATGTAGCGAAGGTAAGTTTATACTTTGATGTTAGGGCAGAGATTGTCAGTGACACTTAGATTAGGGTAAGGATAGAGAACGGACTTAGCGAATAATTTGTTGGCAAATTATTCGCGCCAGATTAAGCCGGTTTTTATTATCTGACACGCTGTAACGAAGAGTCTGATTAAGATCATTGGCTGGTCTGTTGTTCTCTGTATCATACATCAGCTAATAAATAATAATTTGATACCTTTAAAGAGTAAATCTGAACGTACCAAACTTGTGTGATAGAGAGAACGCTCTACAAAACCGAAGCTAACCGATGTTAGCCGAACACTAACTCATCTTTCCGACGTGCCAGATTAAAAACGGGGTACTGCAAATGAATATGTTAATTTAAAAAATCAACCTGGCCCGACGTCATTTTAAACGCAATTCTAATTAATTTACATGTTCATAATGTCAATGATTTAAATATTGCAGATTACTAGATTACAAGTAATAAATATTTAATTAGTTCTCACTTTCTAGTAGATTTTTTTAGCTACAGGTAAGTTTTTATCTAATAGTTTCCAATCGATTTTTTTTACACGCACTATATGGGGTGTTTGGGACCAAAATTAAACTTATCCGCTAGCCGATATATCTGCTGATTAATAGCGTTAGTCCCAGTTGCTTTTACTGCTTGAAACCTGGGATCTTCTGGAAATCGAGGCTTTATGACCTAACGGAAACTTGTGGTAACCCGCAGCCAGAGCCAGCCAGAACCAGATCCGCCAATACGAGAAAATATGTTCTCAATAATTTTAACAGTCCATAAATTAGAGCTGTACTGAAATGCATGTATATGCCAAGAGTTTGCCGCAAATTGTACGCCTGATACAATCACGCTATAAATAGTATACTACAACTGTATCAAGTTCATTGTTCAATCCTTCCTGTACTAATCTGTACAAGTTATATTTTGTTACGTTGTTTTCAATAGACACCTTTTAGTATTCATAACAATAGGAAAAATTCGAGCATGTATTATTATAATTGAATACCTCCGGACCTATATAGATATTCAGGCCTATGTCAACTACACTTGTAAGCCGGCAGAACTGCTGATTAAAGGTTCTGGCACAGGCTTCCCTATTTTTTTTTTTATAAAGGTAGGCGTCAATTGGACTTTACCTCGTCTAAGCTAAAGGCAAAGTCTCGGAAAGAGGTTCACCATTACAAACACGTACCATGTTAACAATGGTGGCACTCAGATTGACGGCCTCATCAGGTGCTTTTTCACGCCCCGCCTAAAGGATCCGGGACTGTAGGACGAAGGAAACACGTGAGCTGGCAGGGGGTTCCAGCTCCTGTAACGTATATGACAGTCGTCAACGAATGTCAGGGGCACTGGAAAGTGCTTAACGTTTCGCGACTTCCATGAGCGCAGGCTTAAAGACTATACGGATACCCAGCGCCCTGGAAAAAGGGTATACCAAGGTATTCCAAGGGTATACCAAGCTGTTCTTAAGTTATGTCAAGATATTGCAAGGATATACCAAGGTATTGCATGGATATTCCAAGATATTCTTAGTGTATACCAACTATTCTTAGGGTATACCAAGATATTCCAAACATATACCATACTATCCCAAGGATGGACCAAGGCTCCCGTACAAGACTGTACTGTTTTAGACGGTACTATTCCAACCTAGCCTCTTCTCTGTTAGCCTTGACTTATCGGAAGTTACTTACATTACAGTTAAGAGACAGGCTCATGGTAAACGGTCACCGGAACCTACAAATAATGGCTAAAACAAACAAACGCAATCCGTCACGCTCTAAATACCATATAATATTTTAATGTTATTTAATTTATTTGATGATTATTCATGTTAATTTCAGACAGAAACTGTAACAATGCAAACGACGACAAAAGCTTTTGAAGAAGACCAAGTGCCAAGAAGTCAGGAACCGAAGGAATCAGAAACTCCTGGACCGAGAATACCGAAATCAGACAACGGTTAGTTTGGTCTTTTCTAATATTTTATTCCAGGAATGGATATGCCTTTTTTTCGTGTGGAAATCCCATCGATAACTCCCCCACCGGAGCCGGAAGGGGAGGTTATGTCGAACGCGAACCGAGTTAAACTGCACGCCGTCTGAGGGTTGTGGTGCTAGGCCGGAGGTGAAGTTGTCTTCGATATATCCCTCGCATCCCGGCTGACCCAGAGCCATCCCTTACGGTATGGCCCTCCTGGGGGAATGGATATGTCAGAGATACTATTCCAGGGACACACATGGTGAAATGAGACACCTTAGCTTTGTTCCCGGGGGTTTTCACACATCCGCTTACTCCTTATCAGCCTTTTGTTTGACTAAAAGTAGCCATCTGACCTTACAAACAAGAGAAAAGTCAGCACCTAGAGCTTTGTTTGTCGATCATCAGGTATACCGGTTCGGAAGTAAGGTTTGCTGGACCTCGTAGGACCCATATACTCCAAGAAACTATACAAATGAGTTAACGTTGTATAATCATAGCGCACTTTTTGTAGTGCCATTTGTATGTATCGCCCGCCGTACATGACCATGTGGTGATACCACATGTACCCAGCGCCATCTAGCGACAGCAAACCAAACTACTACGTCACTACGAATCCTGCATCGCGAAAGTGAAGTTCTCGCGCTGGGACAATGCATATACAACATCCCAACGACTATCGTCGGGCCGCGGCCCGCCAGGCGTGGTCACCTTGCCTGGTCGGAGGATCCTGCCTTTGTGTCGGAGGAACATCACACCTCGTTCATCCACACTTGCACTCGATCACGACACTGCGCCAATGTCGCATTGACTTCGGTGGACATACGTGTCCGCAATTGCTTTCACGAGTCAAACATCAATCAGTGTCTCAAGTCTACATAGTATAAGGGAAGGTTCATATCTGACGGAACATGCGTCGCGTATTATAGACGCTGTACGCTCGACGCACTAACGTAGCATCGGTTGAGTGTGAACGGTCAAGTGTTTTTCTATACATTTGTCTGTTCTGGCGTTACGCGACCGATAATACGCGACGCATGTTCCGTCAGATATGAACCTTCCCTAAAGCTAAGTCGGTTTCCGCGTCTGTCCGTCCCTATGTATGCTTATATCTTTAAAACTACGCAAAGGATTTCGATGAGATTTTTTTAATAGATCTTGAATTACTTAAATTCAAGAGCAAGATTTATATGAATAATACATGCATAATATAGTAGAGGGTGCACCGGGAACGGGATCTGACGCCACGCTGGCGGTAATGAAATTGGCGGATTGAAGTTCAAAATCAAACAATGATAGCGAGTTTCTCGATCACCTATCCGACACGCGCATTGACACTAAGATTCCCACAACCCGAAGGGGGGCATCTCGAAAGAGATGGTCCTGGGTCTGCCGGGGTGCGAGAGATATGCTTTCAGCAATCTCACCTCCGGCAACCAAGGACCCAAGACGGCGTGCGTTTTGGTCGGTTCGAGTCCGACATAACCGCCTCCACCGGCTCCGTGGGGGTGGTATCCGTGGGGATGTTGCGCACGATAAAAAAAAAATCCAACCCGCGCATGCACGCTCACACACAGCAACACACATGACACCTCACCAATTCTTTTCCAATTACAGACCCTGAGGGAGACTTCTCACCGACAATATTCGTTCCACCTCAGTCTATCCGCTCCATCGTCCGAGGCTGGTTAGACGACAGCTGGATCAGGTCTCCAGTAGGGATCCTGGTGCCGCTAAGAGCTACGGCATTGAATAGAGCCCTAGCTGTTTGGACAGACCTGAACACTAGCTCGCTCAACTTGTCTAGAGTCTGCTTCATGGGTTATGATGATAATGGTAAGTGATATAACATCCATACTAATATTATAAATGCGAAAGTAACTCTGTCTGTCTGAATGTTACGCTTTCACGCCAACGATTTTGATGAAATTTGGTATAGGGGTAGATTAGACCTTGAGAAAGGACATAGGCTATGTTTGGTCGCGATAACTGACATCCACGCGGGCGGAACCGCGGGCAAAAGCTAATCGTATATAAACAGCAATCAAGCTACTAGTGGTTAGGGCCTCCATAGGCCGACGGGGCCTTCTATCCGAAGGGCCCTTCCATAACCCTAGATAAAGGGAAGATTGAAAATAAATCAAGACTGAATTTCAAACAGATTACAGCGAATTCGATTTTAAAGAGAGGAATCCGAGGGAATTTCTCTCTCTACAGCCATAGCCACCTCTATAGAGGAATTTGATGAGGTTCAATTGCTTTTCCCTGTCTCAAAAAACATGACAACCTGAGATTTCACTTCAAAAATCCAGTCAAGTCAGAGTCAAACTCACGCGCTGAGGGTTCCATATAAAACTAGATTGACAGGATGAACCTGTGCAACATAAACGACAATATCTTATTATTGCTTTGATCTAAAAGCTTGATATTGTCACAGCTGTAAGAGGTTACAATTCTAAGTCTTCTTCATCTTCGCGTTAATTCCAGTCCTCCAAAGCTTTCCGCTTGGAGTCTGGAGTCTTCACCAGTCTTACTGTGGATTTGGCTGAACTTCGATATTTTCTGTGAAGCGACTGCCATCTAACCTCCACAATCCAACGGTGATATCGCAGCATTGCAGTTAAACTAGTTGTTGGACTTTTGAGGGCTCCAACTACCCGTAACGACTATCATAGATGTTCGTATGGCAACCGAGGCAAACTTTACAATAATATAGCATATACATCAGAATAACACATATGCTTCATATCAGCACGCTACTACTCAAGGGAACGGAGCAGTACTAATCCTGCGCACACCAAGTCGCGGGGACCAGCTAGTATCTACCTAATTTACCAATATCACGTTCAGAAATCATTGTTTTTGCTGTGCCAAGATTAAATTACCTAAGGTCCAATGAGGGTTTAGAATTAAAAAGATATAAAAAACAAAGACATCAAGCTGTGGTCACGTACAATGAAGGACACATCACATAGTAATGGCTTCTCGTTTTATTGTTAGTTCCGGGTTCTGTGCCGACCTGTGGTCAGTTTTATCACCTAAGTAGTAAGTTATCGTAGCTAACCTATAATTATGACAGGTGTCGCGTCGGTAGGTTAATCGTTAAGGAGTCGATTTCATTAGCCTTAGTTTTCTTTTGGTTTAAGATCGGCGAATGGGCACCACCTGCTATCAAACTTGTTTTGATCTTTTAAACAGCAGTCGGGTTTTTAATATTTTATTTTATTTAAAAGTGTACCTATGAGGAAAGTGTATCGAAAGGGAATAAATTTGCTCCAATCAATTAACCAATCGCAGTCCACTCCTCGACATAGGTCTCTCCCAATGTTGAGAAAATCTGGCCTACTGTGTCCACGCTGGCTGAGTTGGTACAGGGTTGTATGTCGAGTGTTCCTTCTCTCGCAGTGATATCGTCTGCGTATGTTTCCGTCAGGCGCCTCTTACGACACCCTTCGGATGAAATGGGGTGGTGATACTTGTATTCTTTCTCCTCCACCACAAGAATAAACCTGATTACTTACCACTAATAACGCCAAATGTACCATTATAATCAAAGTTAACGTACCTGAAACAAAAGACAATGATCATAAATTAAATTATTTATTACGTTTTTGTATTTTTTATTTTTATCTTGCGCAACATCCTCACGGATACCACCCCCACGGAGCCGGTGCGGACTCGAACCGACTAAAACGCACGCCGTCTTGGGTCCTTGGTTGCCGGAGGTGAGATTGCCGAAAGCATATCTCTCGCACCCCGGCAGACCCAGGACCATCTCTTTCGAGATGGTCCCCTTCGGGTTGTGGGGACCTCGGTGTCCCTAACTAGCCCCGGGTACGGGGAGGCGCACTTTGCGCCGCCGCCGCGGCCTACTTCTGCTAGGGTGACAGGCGGCTCCACCGGTCTCCCCCAGGCCAGCGCTCATGGAGGATGGAGGTCGTTCTGCGACCTCCGACGTCCGGTTCGCCTTCGCTCTTCACGGGCTTCGTCCGGACCCGACCGGGCCGCCTCCTTCTCGAGCATTACTTGCTCGTAGAAGGAGTCGGCATCATTACGTGTTTGTATTGGAAAAAAAAACCGGCTAAGTCCAATTAAAGCCAAACCCATAACTGAAAACTGCATCAAAATTAAATCGGTAGTTTCGGAAAAAATGGCAACATGGATTTGCACAAACAAACAAACACAAACAACCTCTCACCCCAAACGCATATACCGTCTCCGTTCCGTCGTGAGTAAAAAGAAGTCTTGACGAACGGAAAATCATTATTTTTCATAACATTCAATACAATAAACACCATAATGTTATGTGCAAATAATATGAAGGATTTCTTTTGATAGTTTTTGCAACTCAGGTAAAAAGCTAATATTGATTTTAGTTAAGAGGATATTGCCGTCAGCGCGCTAAGTACGAATTGAAGTTAATTTATATTTTGGTCAATAATAATAAAGCATTTGTAACTTAGTTGTTAAAGAGCCGAGTCTCGAGAGTTCCCCTTTCGATTCCTGGAAAGTCACATAAACATAAACTCACGCCTATATTACCTGAAGGGGTAGACAGAAGTGCTAGCACCCACATTTCGCCAGTTTATGTTTTAGGTACCAATGTAATAGGTGGCGAGCCTATTGCCATTAACCGGGCACTTATAAACCTGCGATAAATACACACATAACTTCGAAAAGCATCGAAAAGTCATTGGTGTGTGCCATGGTAAACCTGGGATCGAACCCGAGACCTCGTCTCTGCAGTCCATTACCCATACCACTAGGCTACCGCAGATTGCTTAACAAGTAGAAAGTATTACTAGCAATTTAGTTTTATAGGGTACTTCCAACTGAAGTCAGAAACTGAATCTCACATTTTTAGTGACACAATATTTCTGATCATTATTACGATTGATCTGTAATCCTACTGCCCATCGATTGTAGGGTCTGTCCCATGGAACAGATAGAGATTTGTAATTATAATATTGGGACAGCAGTCACAGATACTTCCAACTTGACTGTTTATCTGGAGGTGCGATCTACATTTAACTGTAGATAGAACGGCAATTAGTTGGTCCCAGGCCCAGCCCAATCATCCGCGGGTATTGCAGCAATATGGGGTTCCTTAAGAAAGGCTTTAGAAGGTTCCTAAAGGGTCGACAGCACGAGAGTGACTCCCCTGGTGTTACACGAGTCCATAGACCACGGTACCACTACATCTCATCAGGTGGATCGTACGCTTGTCTGCCATAAAAGTGGTTTAAAAAATACTCGTATATCCCCGCCGCTTGGTTCATAGCAGAGTAGAATCTGGGCCAGCCCATCTCTTCCCATGCGGTGTCGTACAAGACGACTAAGGGATAGGGATGTTTAACATCAGACAGATATTGTACAGCCCAGGCTCAGCCTTAGCCTCCTCGTACACGGGGCTAGATGAGGACACTAAGGTCCCCACAACCCGAAGGGGGCCATCTCGAATGCGATGGTTCTGGGTCTGCCGGGGTGCGAGAGATATGCTTTTGGCAATCTCACCTCCGGCAACCGAGGACCCAAGACGGCGTGCGTTTTGGTCGGTTCGAGTCCGACATAACCGCCTCCACCGGCTCCGTGGGGATTTTTCGCACGATTAAAAACAAAGGCTCAGCCTTAGATGCATGGTTGGAGTCAACGATAGTGCCCTGCATACGGTAATAGACTAACCATACGTGGGACCAAATCCAATGATTTGTGAAATTTGTGAAATCACCTCTGCTTAAACTTCGTGGGATAAAGTAGTGATTTATACGTACCTAATATGTATATCCCGCCATTCTTAAAAATGTACTCCATTCACCAATTGTACACTATTTCAATTTAAGTAGGTATGTGTCTGTACAAGACACATCGTTCAACACATTCGTCACAACATATTGTCATTTAAATCAACATTTACATCAACAATTAAACATATACTTACAACACAAAAGATACCGAGACATTTTTGAGTATTTAATGTTTTAAGAGTTGCGATTTTTTTGTGTTACACTGTTGCTAGATGAGTTCGTTTGATTGACAATGTCGTAATCGCGATTCAGCTCAATGACTTCTGTTAAGACATGTACAAGACAAGACTCTTTGCTTGGTCTTAGGCTGCCTTTCCACCAGGGGTATGCTTTTTTTAGCGTGCGAAAAATCCCCAGGGATACCACCCCCACGGAGCCGGTGGAGGTGGTTATGTTGGACTCGAACCGACTAAAACGCACGCCGTCTTGGGTCTTTGGTTGCCGGAGGTGAGATTGCCGAAAGCATATCTCTCGCACCCCGGCAGACCCGGGACCATCTCTTTCGAGATGGCCCCCTTCGAGTTGTAGGGACCATAGTATCCCCATCTAACCCCGCTTCGGGTTGTGGGAATCATAGTGTCCTCATCTAGCCCCGCTTCGGGTTGTAGGGACCATAGTATCCCCATCTAGCCCCGCTTCGGGTTGTGGGGACCATAGTGTCCCCATCTAGCCCCAACCAGAGGTATGTTCATGTTTGATTCCGAAGTAGACCGCAAACGACAACCGCACTGCAAACGTATCCTACAGATACACCGTATAGATTGCTTGTTAAACTTCGATACGGATAAAGGGGTTCATTGAGAAGCCGTAATGAATCACGCGTATCTGCTGCGTATATGCAGTTGTCGTATGCCGTCACCTTCGGCATTACGAGGATTTGATTCGTTTCCAATGTGCTATGCTATATAGTGTGCTATGAAGAGCGCGAGCTTTGCGATGTATCAAGCACATGAATAATTTACCATACAGAATGAAAACTTCCTAGAAAGCACACATAGCACAGTCACCTTCGGAACCATACCTTTATTCATAACGCTCAGTAGCGAAACGGTCGTAACAATGACATTAGAACTGTCATCTATTGTTCACCAAACTGACAAATTAACAAGCTTTTGAGCTTTATAATCTTCTATATTTATAATTATAGTAAATTAAAAAACTAAAAAACACACTTTTAGCACGACCCTTTCATTTGATACCCATATCATGGGGGTGGATTTCAAACAGCCAGTCCGCCATCTTGGGGAGGCCGCCATATTGGATTTGTTATGACGTTTCTTAACTAGTCATGTATTGTCATCAGAACTCAGAGCGTGTGCAAAATTTCATCTTAATCCAAGACCGAGAAGTATGTCAAATTAACATTCCAAGATTTTCTAACATACATAGTTACAAGTGAAGCTAATAAAAGAAAGTCGTGTTAGTTACACTATTTATAACTCGAGAAGGGCTGTACCGATTTGACTGAAAATTGGTGGTGATGTAGCTTAGGCACCAGGAGACGGACATAGGATACTTTTCATCCCGTTCGCCCTTTATTTTATCCCGGGTATAGATTCATGTGGGTCGCGTCACGTGATCAGTATTTCTGTGACCCTGGTACATTTGCATGAAGTACCAGGCTCACAGAAACTTTAAGGAACTTTATCGGGGTCGCGGGAACAGGAGCAGTGTGTCCTATACCTTTCTACCGCGGGCAAAAGCTAGTATTAGTATAGATATAAATTCTATGGACAGGACTGACAAAAGCATAACACAACTGGCTGCCGACTGCTAAAAATATACTTATCGTATATTGACACAAAAATCTTCATAATTTATGCTAATACAATTTTTTTTTCTGCAGTTTCATCCGGTTATTTTATAGCTCTGTATTTGACAGAACAGACTTATGAAGCGAGGAGGTTGAACGGTTTTTATCAGATCACAGACACTTTAAAGAAAGGACATGTCAAAAGTTCCCGAAACCAGGGATCATATATGAAAACAATATTCATAGTAGAAGACTGAAAGATGTATACCATTATCGTAGCAAGCAGAATTTCCAAAAATCCTTTCATAGTGGATGCTTACATCATAAAATGCATCTCTTCAAGTTTGTAGGTCCAGCTGTTTAGGCTCTGCGTTGCTGAATCAATAAATAAATATTCCACAAAATTCTACACAACGCTATCTAGACCCATGGTAAGCTTTTATAGCTTGTGTTATGGAATCTAGAATGCGGATAAACATACTTAGATACTTTTTTTTGTAAATACATACATATTATACATAGAAACACCCAGACCAATGCAAATAGCCATATTCATGCATATAAATATTTGCACTGAGCGGGAATCGAACCCGCACCTCCTGCGTGGTAGTCGCGTGCACTACCGCCACGCCACAGAGCCTGTAAGATGTATACCAGTATCGTAGCAAGCAGAATTTCCAAAAATCCTTTCTTAGTGGATGCTTACATCATAAAATGCATCTATTCAAGTTTGTAGGTCCAGCGGTTTGGGCTCTGCGTTGATGAATCAATCAGTCGGTACAAGTAATTTTTACCCACGAAGGAACGGAGACGGTATATGCGTTTGGGGTGAGAGGATGTTTGTGTATTTGTTTGTTTGTTTGTGCTAATCCATATTGCCTTTTTCTCCGAAACTACCAATCCAATTTTGATGCAGTTTTCACTTTTGGGTTCGGCTTTAATTGAAGCATGTTTTTAGATAAGTGTTGCAAATTACAATGACAACTCAACAGAGGGCGCTACAGCAAGCATTTTAATGCAAATCAATGTTGCCAATTTTCTCCAAAATACTAGTCCGATTTTGATGCAGTTTTCAATTATTGGTTTGGGTCTGATTGGGGCATGTTATTTGATAGGTGTTACGGTGACAACCCACTAGAGGGCTCTGCATTAAACTTTTTTTGAATTATTTTTTATACGTCGTGGGTTTTGTTTTAATTTAAAATAAAAAATAAAGCGAGAATTTAAAACTATTATGCGAGAATATAATATTACTAGTTACCTATGACCTAGGATGGAACTATTTCGAACCCACGGCCTTTAAGATCTACCGGGAAGTTATATACTATCTCTTTCCGAAAAAAAAAACAAAAACATGGTGAATAAAATATACAATATGGCCGCCAAATAATCCGGTCTTCGGTCGTTAGTCGGTTAAGGCCAGCTTTGAAACATGTATACCGATAAAGTTAAAGATATACAATAAAGTAAACGGGAATTAACGCGATCATGTTAAATTTGTTTATTTATTTATTCAAAAAGGTACAGAAACAGACATCAGACTATTAAGACTAAGCATAACAATTCACACAACACTTTCAATATGATGTCTTATTATATTTATTTATACACAACACTTAGCTGACTTCAGTGCCAGTTCACACAGTAACCATCACTAAGAGATACAAATAAATTGCAATACTTACAACGATCGTAGAATTTATTTTATCCAATGACAAATAAAAATAAATACGTGCTATTTCGGCTCGAAGTCCTCCAATTGAAATTCCAAAAAATCATTGTGAAAAATATCAACATGAGAGCACATATATAATAGGTACATACATACATTTAATTTGCCTGACGTTTCGACCAGGTTACACCGGCCGTGGTCACAGGTTGACTGTTCCTATTAACAATATTGTATATCATGGAACGCTATAGTTTCATTAAAGTTAAGAATGTATTGAATACAAGTTAGGACAGGAGAGTCAGCCTGTGACCACGGCCGGTGTAACCTGGTCGAAACGTCAGTCAAATCAAAGGTATGTACCTATACCACGATCGCGTTAATTCCTGTTATAATTAGTGTATATCATGGAACGCGAGAGTTTGAAAGTAAGAGTAGGTCAGAAGTACCCGAAACTGGTAGACTTTTAGTGACCGGCAGATATCTTGACAATGTACAGTCAAGAGCAATATTATATCCTTCTAGACAAGTTTTTTTTTATAAAGAACACGTCAATTTGACGTCACCTCGCCTGATGGTAAGCTAAAGGCAAAGTCTCTGAAAGAGGGTCACCATCGCAAACATGTACCATGTTAACAGTGGTGGCACTCAGCTTGACGGCCTCATCAGGTGCTTTATCACGCTCCGCTAATAGGACCCGGGACTGGAGGAAGAAGGAAACACCTGAGCTGCCAGAGAGTTCCAGGTCTTAATGGTGCGGCATAGGAATGAGTCACTGAAACGCTTGGTTCTAGCAGGTATATTCTGCACCGTATACGGATGGTACCTTAGCCTTGCACGTGTTGTCCTGTGAAGGAAAGGAGATGGTGGGACTAGTTGGAAGTGGAGGACTAATTTGTAGAATAGAAATAGAATAGTTCTCTTATTTTTATGTGCGGTAAATCAGACAATCTGATCAAATCTGTCCTCAGATAAATCAAGAATTAGGACCGAGTGTCGTTTTAGCCATTGAGTGCAACAACATTATACGTAAAGCCAACGAGACGAGGGAGAAATGGTAAACAAAGCGACCATTACTGAGTTACGTTGCGATAACTAGCGATTATTTTCTCTATCCTTGTCGCACATGTCACAGTTACGCGACAATGGCCGAGCGACAGCTGTCGTTGCGTGTTTCGTAGTACAGGAAAGCTGTCAGCACAGCGGTTCTAAACTGTCAGATCCGCCATCTTTTGAGCAATTTCAATCCTGTCTGTAATGAGCTTGAAGTGATAATTGTTTGGAACCGGTGAAACTTTGTTTACCTTTTTTCTCTCGCTTCGTTGGCTTTCAATGTCTATATCGCGATACAGCGACTACATACATAACAGTCATCGATTCTTTATAATTAATATTCGATTTCTGTACTATAATTGAGGCGGTTTTATAATTTTACTACCTCAAAGTGATATAATTAACTTGTATGAAGGCACTGACGGACATTTGATTTGGATACGAATTATGATAGTTATGTAATGTAATTATTATATCTAGCATATTTGAGTACATTCACGTGGAGACTTTCAAATTTGAACTTAGGATGTCCGCTGACTCGTGCGTTTACATGCATGCGAGCGCTTGCACTGGAAACACTAGGTTTGGCCTTCCCAACATTGTGATAACCTCCCCACAGGTGGAGTCGTAGATACAGCTAATCCATACATAACAAATGCGAAAGTAACTCTGTCTGTATTTTACGCTTTTACGCCTAAACCACTGAACCGATTTTGATGAAATTTTGTGTAAGGGTAGATTAGACCATGAGAAAGGACATAGGCTATGTTTGGTCGCGATAACCGACATCCACGCGGGCGGAGCCGCGGGCGAAAACTAGTATTATAAATGCGAAAATAACTGTCTGTATGTTACGCTTTTACGCCTAAACCACTGAACCGATTTTGATGAAATTTGGTATAGGGGTAGATTAGACTATGAGAAAGGACATAGGCTATGTTTGGTCGCAATAACAGACATCCACGCCGACGGAGCCGCGGGCGAAAACTAGTATTATAAATGCGAAAATAACTGTCTGTATGTTACGCTTTTACGCCTAAACCACTGAACCGATTTTGATGAAATTTGGTATAGGGGTAGATTAGACTATGAGAAAGGACATAGGCTATGTTTGGTCGCAATAACAGACATCCACGCCGACGGAGCCGCGGGCGAAAACTAGTATTATAAATGCGAAAATAACTGTCTGTATGTTACGCTTTTACGCCTAAACCACTGAACCGATTTTGATGAAATTTGGTATAGGGGTAGATTAGACTATGAGAAAGGACATAGGCTATGTTTGGTCGCGATAACCGACATCCACGCGGGCGGAGCCGCGGGTAACCGCTAGTCCTATTTATTATAACCGCGAATGGATGGAGTTACTCTTTCACATCTAAACGGCTGGAGCGATTTAAATAAAATTCGGTATGGAGTTAGCTGACAACCTGGATTAACACATAGGCTATGTTTGGTCGCGATAACCGACCTCTACGCGGGCAGAGCTGCGGGCAAAAGCTAGTCAGTTATTTATTGCGTTAACAAAAATTAAAGAAGTTGTCTATCTATTTCCATACAATTGTAATACTCAAGCAATAATGTTATTGATTATTTTACTCGTTTTTTTATAAACCAATCACCTAGTTTTTGCTCGATCACCAACTGGGGCGGAACGGTGTAGATTTACATAACTATCAAGGTTACGCCTTTCCAAACTTATAAATCAATCGTACTTCTCAATAGATTGTTTGGTTTTAAAGGAAATACCTTGTTGGTTCCCCGTGGACTAGAACAGGATCCCACCCCTTCTCTTACCAAGGGCGTAATAGAAGGCAGCCAAGAGATAGGACTGTTCTCCATCCAACAGTAAACTGCCATGATAAGGGTTTAAGCGGGGCGTGAAAAGGCATCTAATGAGGCCGTCAAGCTGAGTGCCACCACTGTTAACATGGTAAATGTTTACGATGGTGACCCTCTTTCCGAGACTTTGCCTTTAGCTTAACATCAGGCGAGGTGAAGACAAATTGACGTGTCCTGTGTAAAAAAAAAATTAAAAAAAAAGATGCGCATGACGGCTACATGCTCACTTCCTATTACGTGAAACCGACAGATTTACCTTTGGGGATTCATTTTATATGTATTGATGATGATAATGATGATTGATCATGAAGATTTGTAGAAAATTAGATTTCAATCTAGCCTTTCATCTTTTCGTTCACAAAATACGGTACAATTTCATTAAATTCCTAGTGGGATACCACAGGGTACTGACATGGACCCCATGTCAAAATTGAAAGTGTTGATAATAACATTATTTTTTTAATTCCAGGTGTAAGCTGGAGATCAAAACACAACCTGCATCCGACATCTTACGGCAGCCAGGAGAAAACTGTGTCAGAGGCTCTTTCGAAGCTTCTACTTAAATATCAGGTAACTTCTATGTATCAGTGATGAAGGTTGAAAATCAAAAGGAAAGCCGGTCGAAGAAAACCTTCCTCAATCTAATTTGTCATGCACCATGCGACGCATTAGGAAAGGGACCCCCAGCCTACCGAACAACCTGTTTAGAACAAAAATTGTTTCATAGTTCTTGGCTGAGACGGGAATAGATTTTGAATTGCAAACTTGGAACGGAACTGAATAAAAAAATAAATTAATAAACTTTGACACCTATCCCCATAGACATTGCGCACATTTTTCTTATTGACCATATTTTTATACCAGGGTGTGAACACAGACTCGCGAGGAGACGGTACTATGAGAGCCCTGATAGGAGCTGCCAAACTGGTACCCTACGATAGCGCACTCTTCGTGTTCACGGATGAGGGAGCAGGAGATGCGAACAGACTGCCACTAGCACTCAGGGCTGTGGTCGAGAAGAGATTAAAGGTAAGCTTGATACCATCATCCACCCCATCAGACCCACAGGTTACCGTGGCCTATGGACACGTGCAACACCCTGGTTCAATAACACTCGTGCTGCCGACCCCATAAGAACCTTTTAATACCCTTCTTGGAAGAACCCCATATTGTAGTCGCTTGGAAAACCACAGCAGAGAGTTCATTCTACAGCCTGAACGTGCGTGGGACAAAGACACTTTCATACGGCATAATGCGCACCGTTTCCGGCTCAGTTGGAGACGGTTATCAGTCTAACAACGAAACGGTCAAACTTCGATACGTGAAACGCCTGCTATTTGATCTCCACAATATACTGGTGATATGGAAGTCCTGTAGTTAGATCAGTTATTATATTAATGCTACAAATGTTCGTAAGGCAACCGGGACCGACGGCTTAACGTGCTCTCCGAAGCACGAAAGAGTTTCACTTTCAACAAACCTGTGTAACATAGTATTATGAGCTACTATGTCCTCCTTCGAAGGACTCTGCATATCCAAAAACAATATTTGTATTGCAAAAGCGGTCTGTGAGAGCAATTTATAATTAGTTTAAAGAATTCAATATTTCTACTGCAGTGTATCAATATATTATATTGAAAATCTTACGTATAGAAAATTTAAGAGTGTCTGACACATAATAATACATCTATTTTTTCTAATCTCCAGGTGTTCACACTATGGACGAACCCAAACTCTCCAAGCATCGAGAACGAGGAAGGTCTGCAAGCTCTGAAGAACATATCCAGGCACACAGAAGGAGATTTGATACCTTATCCTCTGCAAATTGTTGTGAGTTATTCTTATTTGTCATATGTATAATGCTACTTGAAACATTTTAATAAAACAATTTAGTTAATAAAATTAAAAAATTTGAAAAAAATATTCAAAAAGTGTTTACTGCAGCGTCCCCTAGTGGGTTGTCACCGTAATACCTATCTAAGAACATGTACCAATCAAACCCAAACCAATAATTGAAAACTGCATCAATATTGGACTAGTATTTTTAGAGAAAATTGGCAACATTGATTTACATTAAAAAGGTTTGCTGTAGCGCCCCCTGTTGAGTTGTCATTATAACACTTATCTAAGAACATGCTCCAAATAAAGCCGAACCCAAAACTGAAACCTGCATCAAAATTGGTAGTTTCGGAGAAAATGGCAACATGGATTTGCTCAAACAAACAAACACACAAAGAACCTCTCACCCCAAACGCATATACTGTCACCGTTCCGTCGTGGGTAAAAAAGAAGCATCAAAGGTCATGAAAAGTCTGTTATTACGTGTACGAGATTACGTGTGCCTGTTTGGTGTATATAATACTTTTTTGGTGCAAAAGCCATAACATCATCATCATCATCATCCACATAAAGACGTTATTTGTGATTGCATCCGAGGCCACGGTGCCCTCGGAGCTCAGGATCCGCCTTCTGGCTCTCCCTCCTCCACTTCACACGATCTTGAGCGTCCAAGGTAGTGAGTCACCCTCCACGACGTGACGTGTGACAAAAGCCATAACATATGCACGACTAATCCCAAATGAATCGCAATAGAATCCATTAATATTAGTTTTATTTTCATACGTATATTCAGAAAATTTCACGACCATTTCAGTACGCGAGCGGAACCACGGGCAACAGCTAGTTTCTTATATTGTCAGTTCAGGTGTTGTGTTTGCTTAATCGGGTATCAAACCATTCAAACATACCTACTGACTTTCATATTAATAAGTAACATTAAGGTTATGTTCCAAAAATACATCGCAATTTTCTATTGCACCAATATCCATTACTTGCTTTCCAATAATATCCAAAGCTAATACGATGACTGCCTACAACTTATTTGAACTGCCGTTATATAAATACCGCTAAAATCTAACATAGGAAACACCAGCAATCCTCGTTATGAATAGACAGAATCATACACCCATCTCTTTCTTACACTAGGAATAATAAAATCAATAACCATTAAAGAATCACAAAACCACTAAAAATTGTAATTATAGATTAGAAAGTAACGTTTGATTGCTTTAACAACCACTATAAACGGTCAAAAATTAGTTTGTAAGATATAAAACAACTAAAGAAATGGGCGCGGGTCAATTTCATACAATAACCGAAAATTCGCTCAAACCTTTAGACAAATCTACTAACTAAGATCTTAACTCAAACTAATTACAATAGGAGTGCTCCAGGGTAGTATACTGGGATCTCTGGTATTTTTCTTATATGTAAATGCTTTGCCTAGTACAATTCCAGCTGATAGTTAATGCATGTTTGAATACGCAACAGCATTAAATAATTCTTAAAGAGCGTGTGAACTCCAATTCGCACCCTCTAAATCAGCAGTTTACTGCCCTCAAGTATCTATTCTGTGCCTTAATATCGTTGCTAAAAATCGAATGTTTCCAGGATGTAGATGGTTCCAGTAACTTGGCAGAGCTCGAGCAATGGACACCCTACGAGAAACAGGGCAGGCGTGCAAAGTTGAATCCTGATGTAGCAGTTGAGAAATTCGATGTAAGTACTTTCAACTTGATACCACATTAATTCCTATCATACTAGTTCACCTCTAGAAAAACCATAACAATTATTTTCAACGAATTTCTTCCAAATTTTTCACTAGACTTGATGTGGTACATCATGGAGTTACGTCGAGAACATTTAAATAAAATTATACAAAATTGATAAATACTTTTTTTTTATATTTGGTCTGTCAATTGACTGCACCCCGCTAGATGGCAACAAAGCTGAAGTGCAGTCCAAAAGATACAGACCACCATTCCCGGTGCCATTGGACGTAAAATGGTGGTCCCTAACTTGACGGCCTTGATAGATGCCTTTTCACGCCCCGCTTGAAGAACCCGTTCTAAGAAATGGTCATGAATGAAAACGGATAAGAAGTTTAATAAATTGGAAATCTTAATCTCTCTGAATTGGTTAAAAAGTATAGATCATAAATTATAATTTTCATTAAAATTTGTAGAGCCATTACAGAGTCAAGAGGTAGCAAGCATACTCTCATCATGAAAATGAAAAAAAACTGACAGAAAACATCTTCCACAGTTGCTTCTCGTGAGGCGTGCTGCTCAGGTGATAAACCTGGGGGTGCCAGTGGAGCACGGAGTAACAGCCCTTAGAATCTACATTGAGGGTGCTGTGGAACATGCTGTACTATACCCACCTAACGAAGGTTAGTATGTATCCAATAAATACGACGGCGTATAGGCCCTCGATTCTACTAAAGCTAACCACCGCAAAAAATGACATTAAATTTGAGACTTTATTTATATACCTCTAAAGTCCAAAATGAAACGTAAACATTTTTTAATTACTCTGCACAAAGTCACTTAATTTTGAACTTTAAGCGCATCACTTTAAAGTCTATTATTTAATGCCGTTTTTAGCAGTGGCACCACAATCAAGGCCCTGGTCGAAGTGGCGGCGCAATAAGCACCTCCCCATACCCGGGAACTTAGATGGGGACTCCGTGGTCCCCACACTCGATGAGGGCCAGCTCGAAAGGGGATTGTCCTGGGTCGGCCAGGGTGCGAGAGATATGTCTCAGAGCATCTCACCTGCGGAAACTTACGACCCACAGACGTGCGTTTTAGTCGGATCGAGTCCGTGATAAGGCCGGTGTGGGGGATTATTCTTGGGAATTTTACGCACATTTTAAAAGGAGGGTAATAGTTGATTAAAGTCATGTTTGAGAGATGTAGACTGAATTTTGAAAATTTTGACGTGACAACGTCTTATAATTCGATGGAGCCGGCTGCACGCACGAAAAAACATGACGTCATGCGGCGTTACCTCGCTCTGAGGCGTTCCATTTAAGGCTTGAAGTGCAAGCGAGAGCGCGGAACAAGCGACAAATAAAACAAATAAAATTAAAATTTTCTTTTGAAAAATTCCATCAGTATTTTCAGACGTTGTCACCTTAAACTATCGTCAGTAAACCGTCTTTACAGACAATCGATTTTTTTTTATTACGAGAATTGACCCTCAGGTAGTGAATGCATAGGTTAACAACCTTTGAACAGAATTGTACGATTTGAACCTGATGACATAACTCCATTTGACTCATTCAGATTAAAATTCCACTTAACGTCAAAAAACTCGGGTCACGCCGGCCGTTCCCATCAAAACCAAATATCTTCAACCTTGTACTCGCTAAGGGTATTAGCAGAACAATACAAATTGCTGTTGAAAATTACGATACTTCGATAAAATTGTGATTGCAGTTATTATGGTATGATGTAGTTCCGGTCGTAACTGTGACAGACAGAACAGGATGCTTATAATTTTGTTCATACATACATATATTTACACCTGTAAACCTACGAGGGGGTAGGCAGAGGTGTAATAAACGAAAATCAGTTTCTGAAATGTGAATGAATTTCAGAAACAATGATTTTCGGTACCAGTCCCGGGTCCTTTAAGCGGGGCGTGAAAAGGCATCTGATGAGGTCAAGCTGAGTGCCACCACTGTTAACATGGTACATGTTTACGATGGTGACCCTCTTGCCGAGACTTTGCCTTTAGCTTAACATCAGACGAGGTAAAGTTAAATTTACGTGTCCTTCATAAAAAAAAAAACGTAATACAGGGCAAGCCTATTACTGTGAAGCAAGCACTTTGTTATTAGTTGTATGTTTACTTTCGGATGGAGAACAGCCCTATCCCTAAGTCGCCTTCTACGACAACCACGGGAAAAGATGAGATCTGATGGTGTTCCACACCATTGAGAATCAACTCTCCAAAATAAACATCAAAAGCCACGTGGTACCCGACAAAGTAGAATTCGGGCCACCCCATCTCTTCCCATGCGGTGACGTACAAGGCGACTAAGGGATAGGGCTGTTTAACATCAGACAGGCTCGATGTTAAACAGCCATTTCTTGATCCTTCATGTCCATGACAACGCAGAGAAAATGCATGTCTTGCGGCAACGGCCCAGCTACGTGGGTAACAAATGCCTCGCAATGGTGCCCCCACCGGGTCCAGGTAGAAAGGGTAGGCCCAAAAAGTGCTGGCTTGGCGTCGTGGAGAGTGACATGCGTGCAAACGGTCTCACTACCTTGGACGCCCAATGTCGTGGGAAGTGGAGGAGGAAGAGCGGAAGGCGGACCCTGAGCTCCGAGGGCATCGTGGCCTCGGATGCAATCAGGACTAACGTCTTTATTTAGATGATGATGATGATTAGACAAGCTCGAATCAACAATAGCGCCCCGAATACGGCAATATGCTCACTCCCTATTACGTGGTACCGAAAATCACGGCGAAATGTGGGTGTCATACGCCTCTCTTTATCCCTTCATAGATTTATAGGCCCAATATAAAATCATTCTTTCTCACCAGCCATGCAGATTGACCTATACAACACGACTTCGGTGTCCGCGTTCTCAGCATCATCGAGGACCGAAGGCCTCTCACCCAGAGACGTGTATCTGGTGTTCCCGGGAAACGACTTCGATGTGGACACGTAAGTATTAGCATTTGTAATTATTTTATCCTGGTTATCTGCGTGGGCGCAGCCTTAGACCATACAGGGTGTATTTTTGAGGTTACCGGCGACTAGGACCTCATTTAACTCGGACCGTGGTCCCAGTTCCCGTTTTCATTTAGTTTTATTTTTTTCTTACAACGACTGGAACCACAATTAACTCTGACTGTGGTCCCAGTTGCCGTTTCCATTTATTTTTAATTTTTTTTCCGGCGGTTGGGAGTGGGACCACTTGAGACGGAGCTAGTAAGGAAAAAACAAAAAATCTACTCTTTTAGCCAAATGGTGCTACTTCTAACTTTAATCAAAAGAAGCTCTTTTGATTAAAGTTCAGTTCCTCCGTAAAATTTCATATGATATGTGTAGGTACAGTACTACTAAAAGCAATATGTAGGTAACTAATAAAAACGCGCCCCATAGATTACATTTCTTTTTTGTAATTCCTATAAACCGATTTTTTTTTCACAGTCTGTCAGTGTTGCCAGCAGCTCAAAGCCGGCCGGAAAATCACGAAGCCTTCGTTGGCATGTGGCACTTGAGCGTAAGGTGTGACACGTGCGAATACAGGTTGTGTGTCTCCGCTAGGACACATATACATTTTGATGCTGTTGCTGATAGCCCAAGTAAGAAAACTTTTTCTTTTTTATCATGCTGACGAGTGACGTGTATATTGTGTGCACGGAGGACAGAATATGATTAAGTAACGGAGATGCCCCATTGATATTTCTCCTAATAAAAACGCGCGCCGAATGCGGGTGGGAGGAGAGACGCGCGGGGTGTCAAAAGTCGAAGGACTTCATAGGTATAACGTTCCTACCGAATGAGTCCATTTGACGTTTGGATGGCACGCGACTCGATTTGTAGTGTATGTAAGTAGTGTAAGTATGTATCGTTACGAGTATGTATGTGTAACCATACCATTTTAGGATAATCTGACGTAGCATATCTTTAGATCTAAGAATGTTCGATTAATGTGAACACTAATAAAGAGAACGTGACTAAGTGCAGATGCGTTTCATTTATAACGACACTTCATGGCGACCCTGCCTTTTAAGGTCGCTCCGCGAATTCTTTGACCGTGAGTGAAATTTGGACAATACTAATGAGACTTTATAATTTCGGACTATTTTAAATTCGGTGTTTTCGTGTTGCTGTGTTCGCTGTTTTACCATGGGTACCACTCAATCCAAGGAGGAGACTATTATAGCGCAGACGGCTGCTGGTAATGGAAAAAATGACGCAACTTCTTCGGGCTACTCCAGCGTCAGTACCACAAATATTTTACTGACCCTGATTGTGATCGTCTTGTTGGCAGCGGTTTGCTATGCATTTTGCTCCCTTTACAAGAAGATGCATGTAAAGTGGATGGAGAGGCAAATGAACCGCAGGTCTCTACGTCGCAGGCAGGCCACCGCATTTTTCAACAAGCGTGCTTCCGATATTGGTGATGCTGAGATACCAGTGTAAGTGATAAAATCTCTAAACTCTCCCGAAAAGTAAATCCTCGCATACGGTTTGGCGCTATACAAAAGTTTCATACTCCGAAGTTCGTGTGTCGTGTAATACTCGTCTATGGACGGATACGTGTATATGTATAGTGGTACGTTTTATATGAGGAACTAATCCATACGGTGTGAACTATACGATAAGACTAATAATACATACCTACCTATCTACCTGAACTTTTGTGCAGTATTTCGGTACTTTTGAGTGACTCTACTTATTATAATAAATATTTTTTTTTTAAATAAACCATGTATAATTGTATTAACGCAAGTAAGTAAGTAGTAAGTTTTATTTTAGGGATATGTAAGAGCTCGTAAATCGTGCACGGCCGCTCACCGAACTTGATACCCGGTGACGTATATGGAATGTTTTCGCATTGCTTTCTATATTTGGCTGATAGTTGTAAGAATTTAGTAGTTGCTAGGATGATGTCATTACATTCTTTATTTTATTTTTAGACTATGGCTGATGATTTTACTAAAATATATAATGAGTTAGTGGATATTCGTAAATATTTAATAAAGAAAGGAAAAAGTAGGTTTACGGGATCTATTGCGATAAATAAATTAGAAGAGGCCAAGGTTTTATTTGATAATTCGCAATTATTATTTTCTAACTTATCGCATGATCTTAAGCCTGATTTAGTGGCGCAGTTGTCCACAACCTTTGATTATATTAAGAGTGAATTTTTAAGGATATCTGAGCTGTGTGTTTCGCCCTCTGGTAAAATAACTATAGCCAAAATGGAATTCGACATTCGAACGGCGTGTAATTTAATTCCCCTTTTAGATAATAAGGAGGAGACAACGAAACGATTGATTGATGCTGTAGAAATGTATGCGGATATGTTAGACGACCCTGGGAAAAAACTTTTAATAAAATTCGTGATTAAGGGTCGGCTTTCCGAAAACGCTAAGTTACGTTTGTCGGAAGGTTATAATAAGGTTTCTGATTTAGTACAGGATTTAAGGAAACATTTATTAACGACCAAATCTTTTACAGCTATTCAGTCCCGCCTTCAAAATACGAACCAAGGTTTTAGATCAATTGACGAGTATGGTTCTGAAATAGAACAACTTTTCACCGATTTAACCATCTCGCAGGCGGACGGAGATTCGTCAAAGTTCGCTGTTCTAAAGCCATTAAACGAAAAAATGGCCATTAAAAAATTTTCAGATGGGTTAAAAAATTATAGGCTGAGCACCATCGTGGCCGCTCGCAACTATAGCAGTCTCAAGGACGCCATACAAGGTGCTAAGGACGAGGAGGTGTCAACGCCTTCTACGTCTGCTAAGGCGGACGTTATGCAGTACTCAAGAAGAGATCGAGGTAGGTTTAGGCCTTCTTCAGGACCAAGGGGTCAAGGTCAACGTGGCCGCAATTATAATTCTTTTAATAATTATTCCCGTCGTGGTTACGGAAGATCTTTTCAAAATTCTAACCGCGGTAGACCTTTCTCTCAGACGAATTTTAACAATGGGCGATATAATCATCGCGGTAATACGAGTAGACGAGGAAATAATTACAATCGTAGTAACATTTTTTCAGCGCAGCCTATGCAACCCGCGCAATCATCGGCGCAAGGAGTTGTTTCCCAGAATTGTAATGAAAATAATAATGCCCAAAATATGAATAATAAGCAGTTTTTTCGATTTTAACAATTATATATTGGCTTGTAAGGGACGATGTCAATTTGTGACATTTTATTCAAATAATAGAAAATATTCATTTTTAGTAGATACGGGTGCGTCAATATCAATAATTAAGAAAGATGAGTTATCAGATTCGATGAGAATATGTTATGAAAGCACTACAATAAACGGCATAGGAGGACAAATCAACTCTTTAGGATATGTAACCTTGGAACTTGTTTCTGAAAATAATGACACGTTTTCTCATAAATTTTATGTTTTTGAAAATTTACCCTTCAAGGCAACTGGTATTTTAGGCTTAGATTTTCTTTCTACTTATGGCTGTAATATCGATTTGTCTTCCAACATGTTAGTAATTAATAATGCCGGTAACTTAATTTATTTACCTATCTCGGCTACACCTGATTTTACTTCTAGTAATAATAATAATTGTCTTGTATTACCGGCCCGGAGTGAATCTATCCATTACGTAAATTTAGGCACTTCTGATGTGGTTGATGATTATATTGTTTGTGCGAGAGAGTTAGAGAAGGATGTTTTTCTAGCAGGAACTATAGTTAGACCTAAAAATGGTAGAATTCCGATTAAAATACTTAACATAAGAGATGAAGAAGTTAAGCTAATAAATTTTGTCCCAGAAATTAATTTGTTAAGTGAGTATGAAACACTTTCATTTGATAAAACTAAGCCTAATGTTAATAGGGCTGAAGTTTTACTTTCTTCATTGAAATTAAATCATCTCAATTTAGAAGAAAAATGTTCTATTGGAACAATTTGCTCAAAATATTCTGATGTGTTTTTTCTACCAGGAGATAAGCTGACTACAACTAATGTTTACGAACAATCTATAATACTTAAACCAAATGTTAGTCCTACCTATGTTAAGCCTTATAGATTGCCTCAATCGTTAAAACCCGAAATTGATAATCAGATTAAAGAAATGTTAAAGAACGACATTATAGAAGAGTCTTCAAGCGAATGGAACAGTCCAGTGTTACTTGTTCCTAAAAAATCTGAGGGTTGTAAAAAATGGCGTTTGGTAGTCGACTATAGAAAACTTAATGATGTGATTGTCGATGATAAGTTTCCACTACCAAACATCACTGACATCTTAGACTCACTTTCAGGTTCCATGTATTTTACTCATTTGGACTTAAATCAAGGTTATTTTCAAGTCAGTTTATCCCCGGATAGTCGTAAATATACTGCTTTTAGCACGAGTACGGGTCAATATCATTTGAAACGTCTTCCCATGGGACTTAAAACTTCTTGTAGTAACTTTAGTAGAGTGATGTCAATAGCTATGTCTGGTCTGACGTATGACAAATGTTTTGTATATCTTGATGACCTTATTATTTTTGGGCGAAATCTAAATTCTCATAATAAAAATTTGATTGATGTACTCGAAAGGTTAAGAAAAGTAAATTTAAAATTGAACCCAAGTAAATGCCAATTCTTAAAAAAGGAAATACTATATCTTGGGCATTTAGTTTCGGCTGATGGAGTGTTACCTGATCCAGAAAAGACAATAGTTTTACAAAATTATCCTGAACCTAAAAATGTAGATGAAGTAAAACGCTTTGTAGCTTTCTGCAATTACTATCGTAAATTCGTACCATCTTTTGCTGAAATAACATTACCTTTAAATCGTTTATGCAGAAAGAATGTAGTTTTTAATTGGACAAAGGAATGTCAAAATTCTTTCGAATTCTTAAAACAAAAGTTGATTAGCCCACCTATACTTCAGTACCCAGATTTTTCTGATTCTAATGAATTTATTTTACAGACTGACGCGTCAGGTGTAGCTATTGGTGCAGTTTTATGCAACAAGGACTTAAGACCCGTAGCATATGCTAGTAGGCCGTTAAATAAGGCAGAATTAAACTATCCCACAATACAAAAAGAACTTACTGCTATTGTCTGGGCAGTCAAATATTTTAGGCCATATTTATATGGTAGACATTTTACTATAATGACAGATCATAAGCCACTTATTTATTTGTTTGGCATGAGGGATCCCTCTAGTAGGCTGTTGAAGTTTCGCTTAGTTCTTGAGGAGTATGATTTTAAAATAGTGTATGTGCAAGGGAAGGATAATGTAGTCGCGGATGCATTATCCAGAGTGAATGTGACTTCGAATGAATTAAAGAGTATGAATGAGAAGATTTCGGAAGTTAATGTCATGACTAGGGCACAAAAAAGTAGAATAGATCAGAATATGAAGAATGTCTCACCGCCAATTAGTAAACCCACCGACGAAGGGTCTGATCAGCCAAGAGTCGTGGAGTTACTAAGGAAGCCGAGTGATGTCGTGGAGATGATGTTAATAGAGAAGGATAAAGTGGATAACTATAGAAGATATAATATGATAAGTGCCGAAGACGAATGTCTCGCTTATATTCCTAATAAAATGATGCTATGTGTAAATCTCAACTTTAGGGCACATTTCTCGCGAGCCGAATTTGTGACTAAGTTCGAGAATTTTTGTAAGAAAATAAAAATAAAAGAAATATGCATAGTTAAAGATAAAGAAAATGAAGAGTTTATAAAGGGTTTATGTAGTGAAATACAGTCATTAAAAAATTGGACGGGTCCAAGAGTATGCATACTAAGAGGAATAGAAAGAATAGATGACGATAAAGAAAAACAATTTATTCTAAATGACTTTCATTTACTGCCCACCAGTGGACATGCTGGTGTGCGCAGGATGACTAACAACATCAAAAGACGATATTTCTGGCCAGGTATCGATAAAGATGTTCTTGATTTTGTAAAAAAGTGTTCTACATGTCAGAAGACTAAATATAGTAGGTACACAAGACAGCCGATGACAATCACAACAACTGCGTCGTCAGGTTTTGAGAAAATATTTTTAGACTTGGTAGGTCCTTTAGATAAAGACGATAATGGAAATTGTTATCTTGTTACGATTCAATGCGAGCTAACTAAATTTATTGAAGCATATCCTATAAAAAATAAAGAAACTGTAACTGTCGCAAAAGCATTTGTTCAAAATTTCATTTTACGTTTCGGAATACCTAAAATTATAGCTACTGATAGGGGTTCAGAATTTGTTTCATCTACTATGGTTGAAGTTTGTAAATTATTAAATATAGAAAAATTAATTTCCACAGCATACCACCATCAATCAATCGGTGCACTTGAAAATGCTCATAAGCATTTAGCTGCTTTCCTAAGGACCTATTCAGGCAATAACGGCTATGACTGGTCACACTGGATACCGTTTTGGTGTTTCAGTTATAATAATACCGTCCATTCAGAGACGAAGTACACGCCCTTCGAACTTATTTTCGGTAGGTCATGTAATATTCCCAATAATATTAAGAATTGTAATAGTGTAGATCCTTTATATAATCCAGATGATTACTCTTTAGATTTAAGATATAGACTACAGGTAGCACTTAAAGATGCTAAACATAATTTAGAGATTAGTAAGCAAAATAGGAAGTTAGCATACGATAAGAAGTGTAATCCTGTTACTTATAATAAAGACGACTTGATCTTAGTCAAAAGTGAAGGCGCGAAGAAATTAGACGATATTTTTGAAGGCCCTTATGTTGTGTTGGAAGATATGGGTCCCAATGTCAAAATTTTAAAACATAATAAAATTGAATTGATCCACAAGGATAGGACTAAATTGTTTCATAATTAATAATATATTTTTGTTGTGTTAACTTTAAGAGAAAAAAAATCAAAGAGCTCTGATTTTTTTTTCTTTCACCCCCCGGAGGTGTAGTGTATGTAAGTAGTGTAAGTATGTATCGTTACGAGTATGTATGTGTAACCATACCATTTTAGGATAATCTGACGTAGCATATCTTTAGATCTAAGAATGTTCGATTAATGTGAACACTAATAAAGAGAACGTGACTAAGTGCAGATGCGTTTCATTTATAACGACACTTCAGATTGCCTTGCAATAACTCCGCTATCATTTCCTTCTACATTATTGTGTGTCTCTGCTAGGACACATAAATTTTGACGCCATTGCCGATATCCCAAGTGAAAGATTTCTTTTTTATTTTTATTTTTCATTATACTGGTGAATATTTTTATTAGTGAGGAGTTGCGTAAGAAATATTTAAATTTAGAAAATATATTATAAATATTCAATGCATATTTTTTGGCGCGTAAAGAAGAAGCAAATGGCGTATGCCAGGAGTCAGGATCGTAGCAAGTAGAAATATGTTTTTTTTCCACAACATTCTACACAACGCTATTAATACGATACTTTTTTTTTGTAAATACATACATATTTATACGTAGAAACACCTAGACCAATGCAAATGCCTAGCCATATTCATGCATACAAATATTTGCACTGAGCATATTATATAAATTAAAACCTTACCGTGAATGTCGATCCCGGTAACCATACGAACATCTAAGGCACACGGGTAGTTGGGAGTCCTAAAAATTCCGACAACCTAGTCTATCTACAGGACTTTTATATCACCACGCCAGTGAGTTGTAGAGGTCAGGTCGCAGTCGTTTCACAGAAAATATCGAAGCTCATTCATTTCTTAATTATATTGAAAGCCAACCGCAACTGAGTTGAAAAAAAGTACGGAATATGACGTATTTGACAGATCGACATTAAAAAAATAATCAGGTACTTTACATAACTACGAGTATGATATTAAAAAGTTAAGGATAATGAACCTATCATTAAGTTTTTGTTGTACTTATAATAAAAAGTTACCACACATTGGTCAATGGCGACAAAAAGATATTAATCCGTTTAGAAACTGCTATTGGACAAAAAAGCGGTAAGAAAAATGTTTCGACTTGTCAATCTAGTTTTTTTTGTGTATATCATAAGGCTAAGGCGGCACAGCGAAATTACGCCACCGGGATTCTGCCGTGAAAAGTGCTGTGTTTAGTCTGTGCAAGATTTCTTTTCTTTCTTTCAAAATAGCGGAAATGATTGCGAGTGATTTTTGTCAGATTAGTAATTAAAATATCTATGTAAATAGATATTTCGTTCCGATAAATGTTTGGTTGCTTTATAGTCGATTTCCACGCAGGCGAAACCGCTTTTTTTGTATAACTTAATGAAATCGACAGAATTGTATATAAACCAACATAAATCCATGGATTAAAATCTTCAATGGATAGGTACCTGTTTCAATAAAGAAAAAACAAATAAAAAAAACACAAAATAAAAAAGCCATGCAAAAATTCCAAGGGCATATTCAATCGAATTCAAAAACATGGGATTCTTGCAACAATGAAATGAATAAACCCTTGCACACATGCAAATAATAAAAAAAAATATTAACCTCTAAATGTCACGTTGACAGCTCCTCCCGCGGTAAAATGGCGTCGCACCTTTACTAAGTCAAGGTCACTGTTGCATACAGCCAGATTCCAAATTTAAATGTCGTAGGTATTCTGCCATGGTCTAACCAGTTTTTTTTTTATTTATCAATTAAGTATCATCAAAAAATGTGAAATGGTAGCCAAGTTCATATTATGATAATATTTGTCTTGGTTGTTAACAAGAGAAGCGAGAGATCATCTGGAAATGGGTTAGAGTTTTAATCTATAGGTGGTTATTGACGTTTTTTGGACGTTAATAACATAAGAACTCTGTGTTTATGAAATTTGGAGCACATAATCCATACTTCCATACTAATATTATAAATGCGAAAGTAACTCTGTCTGTCTGTATGTATGTTACGCTTTCACGCCAAAACCACTGAACCGATTTTGATGAAATTTGGTATAGGGGTAGATTAGACCATGAGAAAGGACATAGGCTATGTTTGGTCGCGATAACCGACATCCACGTGGGCGGAGCCGCGGGCAAAAGCTAGTATATCTCTAAAGTCTCAATATACAAGGCAAACTTACTTTTACATATATGGAATAGTATGACTGTATGAGGGAGTCAAACGTGGTTTCACATGGTTCGTGTAGGTAATATTACACTTTGTGTCTTATGCTCATAAATTGATTTGTCACTTTTGTACATACTGAGTAGGTATCACATTTTTTGCAAATATTCTATTCACGCGGTGCCGCTCACCAATTTGTTAGCTTGAACTTGGCTTGACACTCTACCGCGTGTCTAAATGTATTGCCAAATGTAATGGAATCGATTAGTATGCCGAAATTAATGTTTGTTATTAATTGCGCGGGAAAATTTGCGCGGGTGATTAGCCAGTATTTTTTTTTATTGATTTAATTTTGAAATCTTGGCATTGTCTTCAATGTCTAGATTATCTGCTTAGTATAAAAAATAGGCAGTTGGGAATAGGGGAAAGATACACGACGTACGAGTAGAAGACTATATATATACTGACGATTTTTTTATTAAACGAAGTTAATTGACAGCATCTAATGTCACTTTATGAAATAATGATACCATATTCAATGTAATCCATACTTCCATATCCATACTAATATTATAAATGCGAAAGTAACTCTGTCTGTCTGTCTGTCTGTCTGTCTGTCTGTCTGTATGTTACACTTTCACGCCTAAACTACTGAACCGATTTTGATGAAATTTGGTATAGGGGTAGATTAGACCTTGAGAAAGGACATAGGCTATGGTTGGTCGCGATAACCGACATCCACGCGGGCGGAGCCGCTGGCAAAAGCTAGTAGTTGATACATTCAGTTCTCGTTAACTCATGGCGCAGCAGCGCCACCCTCAAATTGTCATGACTTTTTTGACGGATAAAAAAGGAATCAAAGAATGATTTTATCAGGATTGTCATAATCATTCACTTTGTCAAAACATTATTTTTATTTCATCAAAAACTGAGAATAGTAAACGTCAGCTGACTTCGTCTCATTAAAAAAATCGGTTGTCTGTAAAGTCGGTTTACTGACGATAGTTGAACGTGACAACGTCATAAGAAAATACTGATGGAATGGTTTCATATTTCAAAAGGAAAATTTTAATTTTATTTATTTGATTTGTCGCTCGTTCCGCGCTCTCCAAGTCTTAAATGGAACGCCTCAGAGCGAGGTAACGCCACATGACGTCATGTTTTTTCGTGCGTGCAGCCGGCTCCATCGAATTATAAGACGTTGTCACGTCAAAATCGACTATAGAGAAGTATAGAGAGACGTCTGTCTCATAGCGCATATAGAAAGTGTCCAGTTGACAGCAATAGCCAAAAAATATTTCTAATAACACATCTTTTCTATGTAGTAGGTAACTCTGTAGGAAGTATATCTAATAAAATCCATTCAAATTTTACAACATCGGAATTTTCCAATAATAAATCAACTAGTTTTATTGCCAAGAACATTATGTTTAGTATATCGATGGTGCAGACGCAAAAGGGTGTAAATGACATACACATTTTAAAAAAAGTCTGCAATATAACAAAAAATATATCAAGGATTCTGAACTCAAAAGCACTAACAAGAATTCTTGTCTGTTTGTTCGGGATGCACGCTCAAATTACTGAACGGATTTTGATGTGATAATTTTATTACCAACAAATGTCTTGCTAGGACTTGAAAAATGCCGTATGTTGAATTGTAACTACTATAATAAATAAAATCCGCTTCGGTCACGTACGAAACCACATTTCGAAACTAATTTCGAAAGAAGAATATTTCTTCTTTCGAAACTGGTTTCGATAAAAGAATAACATGTCTTTTTTCGAAACTAGTTTCAATAAAAGAATAATGTTTCTTCTTTCGAAACTTTCAATAAAATCTAAGGTAAAGGAAACAATTTACTACCCTTTAGTTTACGATGGCGGAGCCATGAACATCAACCAAAGTAACTATATCTATCTGTTACTCTTTCACGTGACTGAACTGATTTGTATTTCATTTAACACAGGGATAGATTAGACCTTGAGAAAGGTATATAGGCTATGTTTAGTCACGATAACCGATTTCCACGCGGGTGGAGCCGCGAGTACTATTTAAAATAAACAGTATTATGCATTGCTCTATGTACCCAAACAAAATCACGCTGATTTTCCAATCAACTATAGTTGTCACTTACACCACTTTACCCCATAACCGTCCATATGTCGTATGTTTTTTGCGTAAAACGTATCGAATGTCTAACATAATATAACTTTGACTGAATTTTTTAACGCATTGTTAATGCTAACTTTAAAGTTCGAAAAACATCGGAAAAAATGAAACGCTCAAGCGAGACTTGAAATCACGACCTTTCCATTACATATACATAGACATGTTCGTTTTGTAAAAAATCGATAATATTTCCCATTATAATTATTATGGAAGCTAATATTACCTTAACAACATACATCCATAGTCCATACCTACTAATATTATAAATACTGTATATCTGAGTGTTTACCCAACTGTCAAAAAGGGTTGTGTTTTTTCGCGTATCGTGTATGTATGTTTGTAATATTCTTTATTAACCTCATTCTTTATGACTTAGTGGTAGCCTAGTGGTATGGGTAATGGACTGTTGAAACGAGGTCTCGGGTTCGATCCCAGGTTTACCATGGCACACACCAATGACTTTTCGATGCTTTTCGAAGTTATATGTGTATTTATCGCAGGTTTATAAGTGCCCGGTTGAAGGCAATAGGCTCGCCACCTATTTCATTGGGACCTAAACATAAACTGGTGAAATGTGGGTGCTAGCACCTCTGCCTACCCCTTCGGGGAATACAGGCGTGAGTTTATGTTATGTTATGTCTTTATGTCTTCACGGATTTTAATAATTAATATTGAAGCTTGCATGAGCCGTTTTCACGCCTAAACCACTAAACCGATCTTGATGAAATTTGGTACATGATGGAATAAATATTTGGAATGGATATAGGCTACTTTTTATCGCGAAAAATGGTCGCTTTTCGATCCCACATAATAGGGGGTGAGGTGGCTACAAAATATATCTAAGTACGATTATCTGCATTCTAAAACCTATATTACATGCTAGTTATGCTTGGGAGTACGGTAGCCAGAGCTCACTGGAGAGATTTTGTGCTTTCAGTGGGGAGACCAAAGGCTTGTCCTGCTTTGTCTTCTGCACTGACGGCACAGAAACTCTCTGTGCTTACAGGGTCGGCAGCTCGAGTGGCACTCCCCTTGGTGTCGCACACGTCTTTGGGCCACGGTAACCACTTACCATAAGGTAACGGGCCCTGTACTTGTCAACCAAGTAAATGGTATAAAAATAACCAAATAATTATTATTTATATCCCACAGCCGTATTTTTCAAATTAAACCAGCTATCTTAATGAGCCAAAAACTTGTTTTAAAGAGTCAACAAAGTAACTAAACAGGTCCTTTAAAAATGGCCGCCGCGTCCTAAAATAAAACCAATCAGGTATTTTTACCGCTTATGTGGAAGATAAGCACACAGCACAATGAAGGAAAGTGGTTACCGTGGCCTATGGACGAATACAACACCAGGGGAGTTACACTCGCGCTGCCGACACTGTAGGAACCTTCTTATGGCTATCGAAAAATCTTTATTGCAGTTTAAGTTTTTTTTTACAAAGGACACGTGAATTAGACTGCACCTCGCCTGATGTTAAGCTAAAAGCAAAGTCTCGGAAAGAGGGTCACCGTCGTAAACATGTACCATGTTAACAGTGGTGGCACTCAGCTTGGCGGCCTCATCAGATGCCTTTTTACGCCCCGTTTAAAGGACCCGGGACTGTAGGAAGAAAGAAACACGTGACTTCTTGTCTTTTTTTATTTCAACGTAGCTGTGCCAATAATTGGTGGAGTGCCAAGAATAGGTACGTTTACCCTATATCATGTATACCCTATAACACTTTTTATAATGCACATTTGACATAAAATTCGTTTAGTATATTATTTATTTACTATAATATTTATAATCTCTAAGTAACTTTTAATATAATTTAGAATATTCGATACGATTTTAAACGCCTGCTAACCTGGTGCTAGCAAAAGTGCATCGCATAAACATTATTGCTACCAAAATTAGTTTTTATACTTGAGGTGGGTAGACAGTATAATTATTATTTTCTTACTGTCATACATCACATCACCCAACTATTGTTACCAGGAGGATCTGGATGCAATCTGGACTTTAGGGCACCCCGACTCGGATAGGTTAGGTTAGAAGGGGATGGCGGGGTCGTAGACCCCGCCATCCCCTTCGTGGTTTTTTTTAAAATCAACCAGAAGTAGAAGCCCCGCGAAGCGGGGCTCCGTCGACCAAGTCCGACCTCGACCAGAAAATTAGGTCAAAAGAACATTAGGTTAAATGAAAGTTATATTAAAAGAATATTATGCATTTTGAAAATTATATCATATGAACTTTATACAAAATGTTATTATATCAAAGGAAGATTATATCATATAAAACATTATATCATATGAAATTAGGTTATTTGATATTATAGCATATGAAAATTATAACATATGAACGTTATTTCAAGTAAAATTAGAGCATTTGTTATTATATCAAACATTACACACCCGAAAATTTCAGCTTTCTAGCCATTACGGTTCATTAAACATAGCCTGGTGACAAACTGACGGACAGACGGAGAAAGGTCCCGGGTTCGAATCGCAATTTAGCTTAGCTGGAAGGTTTAGAGGGAGTATTAGTAATTTCGGTTCTAATATTCTTTAAAAAAAACAGAGGCACTCCGGGCGTGCAAGGAGTGCCTGACCAACAGGAATGGCCCTGGGTCCACCGAGGTGCAAGAGATATGTCGAACAAACTGTGCATATGACCCCTAGACGACGTGCGTTTTAGTCGGTTCGAGTCCGACATAACCTTCCCCCACCGGCTCCGGTAGAGGGGGTATCCGTGGGGATATTCCGCGCGAAAAAAAAGGGATTGCAACAAAAGTAAACAGCCTATATAAATGTAGATACTTACAGAGATGTCATATATGACACTTCATGTAAGTCACATGTGAAATTGTCAATACCTGTCAAATTAAGGGTCGGTAACGGTGTCGCGAGTTCAATAGCTTTTTCGCCATCTCAATAAATGCCCCACGAATTCAAGAACAAAATCTCACCAATGAATCATCGATCATATAAACAAAACATAATAAAATTAACAATTTCCGTGCCATGTGCGTGCGCAGTGATAAGAGAACGCATATTGACTATTGGTGACGTCATAGGCAGTCACAGAACTGGCTAGATATACCTACTGTACAGCCAACGAGACGAGAGAAAAAAGGTAAACAAAGCAACCTTTACTGAGTTACGTTGCGATAATTAGCGGTTATTTTCTCTGTCGCACATGTCACACGTACACGACAATGGCTGAGCGACAGCTGTCGTTGCGTGTTTCGTAGTACAGGAAAGCTCGTCAGCACAGCTTCTAAACTTATGAGCGCCATCTTATGAGCAATTTCATTCCTGTCTGGAATGCGCTTGAAGTGATACGTAATAATTTTCAAGTAAAAATGTTCTGAATCGCTGAAACTTTGTTTACCTTTTTTCTCTCGCTTCGTTGGCTTTACTTTAGGGACTCGTATCTTGAACCTAATTCGCGAGACTAACCTTAACATGCATGAGTGCTAGTTCAGAGTGCTATGACCTGCCCATTATTCAGATTAAAATTATCAACAACATTTAAACCTGTCCAAAGCGGTATTATTATGATAATAATGACAATTATTATTATTACACCTGTCAAGGTTATTGCCCCTATATATCTTTTTATTGATAACAAAATAATACCTAAATGTTCAACTCGGACCGAGTGACTAATGAATTACAATTTTTGAATGAATTTTACAGCATTAAGTATGCTTACTATACAAATCGAATGCATAGGGAAAAATGAAGCTACTTGGGCGGGACTCGAACCCGCGAACTTTCTCTTACAAGGGGAATGCGTTGACCAACTCGGTAGATGACACCACCGTCGCCTTAAAGATGGATAAATAGAAGGAAAATTTGAATCACTTAGGGCGTGTCTCGGTAGCCGATTTGGCCAAGGCATTCCTCCTGCAAGGAAAAGATCGCGAGTTCGAGTCCCGCGAGAGAAGTTTCATTTTTCTCTATGTATATTATCTTTAAAACTTTTTTGGGGACCTATCTATGCGTGGATGCTTTTAGAAGTGAAAAATTCTTTAGTCTCTTTGGGATTTTTCGTAGACAATTTTTTTGAGATGCGAAAAACTATTGAACTCGTGACACAGTTACCGTACCATTATCATTTATTATCTACGTTATTAGTCATTATCAACTACATTAAGACGTTAGTATCCTCATTGCATCCGAGACTACGGTGCCTTCAGAGCTCAGGGTCCGCCTTCCGGCTCTTCCTCCTCCACTTAGCACGATCTTGGGCGTTCAACGTAGTGAGACCGTTTGCACGCGTGCTACCCTCCAGCACGAAGTCAACCCTACTCCTTCTACCTGGACGCCATTACCGTACCGACTATTATCTACATGTATTGACCAAGTTTTCACTTCTTTCGACACTCCCTAAGGCTTAGTTGCACCATACTAACTGCTAAAATAAGAGGTTTATGTCAAATTTAACATTAACAGTAACAATGACTCTAACGGTTTCTGCTGCATTAGTTGCACCAGTGTATTTAGTAGCTCGGTTAAAGTTATCAGGGTTGCAAGTGAAATAAGACATTATTTATATCAAATTCCTTATGGGTATTTTTTTGATTGTGGTAATGCTACACGTTAGCTGTCATTTCTTATGTCGATCAGTTGAGATATAAAATCAAACTCCTTCTTTTTGACAGATTTTAACCAATTTGACAATGAGAATAACCGGCCGAACGGCCGTGGCCGGTTACGGTTAGCGTCAAGTATTGACGTCATATTAACTGTTGTCAAATGGTGCAACCTATTTTGTACCTGACCGGTACTTTAAAAGCACTGTTAATGTTAAAGTAAGATGGTGCAACCCAGCCTTACTTAGATACTAGTTGTAGCTCGCAGTTACATAGCCTGTCGTTTCCCAAGGGCTATACTATCTCTGTACTACACCATCAAAATCGGTTCAGGTGTAAAGGCATAACAAACTGGATAGATACAATTACTCTGAAAGCTCACGTGTTTCCTTCTTCCTACAGTCCCGGGTCCTTTAAGCGGGGCGTGTAAAGGTATCTAATGAGGCCGTCAAGCTGAGTGCCATCACTGTTAACATGGTACATGTTTAAGATCGTGACCCTCTTTCCGAGACTTTGCATTTGCTTAATATCAGGCGAGGTGAAGTCAAATTGACGTGTCCTATATTAAAAAAAAGTACTAGCTTATGTCCGATGCTCCGCCCGCGTGGTTTTTTCCAAGCTCTAATCTACCCCTATACCAAATTTTATCAATATCGGTTCAATGGTTCAGGTGTGAAAACGTAACAGAAAGACAGAGAATTACTTTCGCATTTGTAATATTAGTATGGATTAGATTTTTATAGTAAAATACGATGTTGTCTATTGTCTATACTGAGTTTTAACTGACTGACTGAGATTTCGAAAGGGGTGAAAATAATATAATGTACGCTAGTTTTTTAACTTGACTTAGGGCCAGTTCGACAAAACGCGAGTAAGTTTATTCCTAGAATAAACAGCCAATATGTTGGTGATATTGCTTGTTTATTCTAGGAATAAACTTTACTCTCATTTGGTCGAATGTACCATAAATCTAAAAATTTAACTATAAGTTGAGTTAAGTGATACAGTGATTCCCAGTATCAATATTGTCTCATTCCAAAGGGCGCACTATTTACTACATTAAGTAATACCACTATACTTAACACATTAGCTTAGTGGCCTTACGATCGAGAGGTTCCGGGTTCGATTCGAACGCTGAACCATACACTACCGACGTGAACAAACTCCTATCACACCCAAACTAACTTAGGTTAGGAACACTAGTAATTTTAGCGATAAACACACTATAACAGTGATAAATCAAATTAATATAATAACCGCACTTGAATATAAGTAATAATAATAATAACACACTATACTTAATTAATAATAATAGTGATAAAATTAATAATTATTGTAACACGCGAGTATATCGGACACTTTATAATAATGAACTAGATATTTTAAATAAATATAGTGATAACAGTCCATTGATAGGGTTGGCAGAGAGATTAGGATCGTAAACTTGTGTTTACATACGTATTGAGTACTGATTAAATGATATTTCGATCAAAATGTAGCGCTTGCGCAACCGTTTAGGGCTCAATTTGCAATGGCGCTGAATGGACGCGAAATTTTTGCAGGGAAATTGTACACGGCATAATAAACTGCAAAAGGTACTAGGGAATTAAAATATATGTCAATCCCTTATACTTATTCATCATACTATTCTGCAATACGTCGGCCAACTAATAGCTGATTGCCTAGAGGTAGGTATGTCTTGTTATTGTATTTCGTTTGCTCCTTATAGTAGTCAGCGGGCTATTGCTATTTATTCGAAACGTTTCTTTATACAACAAATGCGTACCAACCCTAACCGAATGCATACGTCACCCAATAAGGAAGGTCGTCGTTGGGTTATAGGTTATCTAATGAAGGGTAGGCAGAGTGGTGAATAATATTTATGATAGTAGAACTACGATGTTTATCACGCATTGATGAAATAGACTATAAACCAAACGTACTCTTTCGATGGTGACAAGTACTAGCCCACTTCTTCCACGACCACGCGCCCTCGCTTTATTACTCGTGAAGATCCCCCGGATACCCCCAACTCTCTACGTCCCCTATTTTTCCTATGGAAATCCCATCGGATAACCTCTCACCGAACGGTAGAGGCGGTTATATCAAACCGAACACCCGAGTTGGGTCTTCAAATGCTTGTTAGGTTGTTAGACCACCCCGCTAACCAAGGCGACCATCAATGCCTGAGTCGCCCTTGCAGGGGGGCAATATAGCACTCTCTACTCTCAATCAGGGGAGATTAAACGTGTAAAGCCAACGAGACGAGAGATAAAAGGTAAACAAAGCGACCATTACTGAGTTACGTTGCGATAACTAGCGATTATTTTCTCTGTCCTTGTCGCACATATCACACGTACGCGACAATAGCTGAGCGACAGCTGTCGTTGCGTGTTTCGTAGTACAGGAAAGCTGTCAGCACAGCGGTCCTAAACTGTCAGATCCGCCATCTTATGATCAATTTCATTCCTGTCTGGAATGCTTTTGAAGTGATCCATACTTAATATTATAAATGCGAAAGTAACTCTGTCTGTCTGTCTGTCTGTCTGTCTGTCTGTCTGTCTGTCTGTATGTTACGCTTTCACGCCTAAACCACTGAACTGATTTTGATGAAATTTGGTATAAGGGTACATTAGACCTTGAGAAAGGACATAGGCTATGTTTGGACGCGATAACCAACATCCACGCGGGCGGAGCCGCGGGCAAAGGCTAGTACGTAATAATTTTCAAATTATAAAGTTTGGAACCGCTGAAACTTTGTTTATCTTTTTTCTCTCGCTTCGTTGGCTTTACTTTAGTCAGAAAAGGCTGAGTGTGGTTGCCTAGGCCTTTAGTGGGCCCATACCCCCCCCCCCCCCTTGAATAAGTGTGTATTTTTTTGTAATTTCATCATTTTTAACCCCCGAAGCAAAAACGACGGGGTGTTATAAGTTTGACGTGTCTGTGTGTGTGTGTGTGTGTGTGTGTGTGTGTGTGTGTGTGTGTGTGTGTGTGTGTGTGTGTGTGTGTGTGTGTGTGTGTCTGTCTGTGGCATCGTAGCACCCAAACGGATGAACCGAATTGGATTTAGTTTTTTTTGTTTGAAAGGTATATTAGTCGGGAGTGTTCTTAGCTATGTTTGATAAAAATCGGTCCAAGATGGCCGCCGCCACAACATGTTGGAATACAAATTTCTTTATAATTCCCTCAATATGGGTATCAAATGAAAGAGCTTGACTAGTAGATCAATTTAAAAAGTATAAAATAAAAATTAAATTAAAAATTTAAAAAACCCCCGTCACAAAAAACACCAAAAAGTTGAAAATAAATGAATAAATTTTAATTCAACGGTTGCCATGTCGGGGGACCTTACGATATAAAGGAGTACTTAACCAGTTACGGTCCCCCGACATGGCAACCGTTGAATTAAAATTTATTCATTTATTTTCAACTTTTTGGTGTTTTTTGTGACGGGGGTTTTTTAAATTTTTAATTTAATTTTTTAATTTCAGGCACTCTCAAATTCCGCATACAGGGTCCCGTGGCCAGCGTAAGAGAATCCCAGCTCATAGATGAATATGGAACTGAAATGGCCAAGCTACTCTTCAGGTAAGAGCATCAGAGTTCCATACACTTAAGTATATTTATATGGAAGACGTATTGATTTGTAAAACCAGTAGTGGGTAAACTTCCATGATATAAGAAATTACAGAGGAGGGCTAGATGGATACCATTCCGGACCGGATTAACAGCTTTCACGGGCCGGAACTAACCCCGGGCTGTACTTTGCCCATCCCTGGTGTACACAAATCAATAGACTCCAACTCCAACAAACTAGAGGCCAACGAAAGATGGCACAAAAAGTTGGCGCCAAATTTAAAAAATCAACACGTTGCGACACTGAATATACACCGAAATAACGGAGTCGATACTAGAATCTTTTTCCTATTAGGCATGCATGAAGACTACCCTATTATGGCACATGGCCAGAGTCTAGTCAGTGTTGCAACCTGTTGGTTTTTCAAATTTGGCGCCAACTTTTTGCGCCATCTTGCATTGGCCAGAGTCTACCATCTAAATTTCGCATTCAGTTTCTGTAACCCATAGGAACCTATTACAGGGATATTTTAATTTAGAAGTTATTCCAGACCATATAATCTATTCCTGTACCAAATTTTAGTCAGATATGTTCAGCCGTTTTGCCGTGATTTAGTAACAAACATCAAAACATCCTCACAAACTTATTTGTATTGTGACTGGCTGTAATCTGGAATCTGGTAAGCAACTGATGATAAATTGGCCTTCTTTCACCAGTTACCAACCCATGGCCGGAGAAGGTCAGAACGTGGAGAGGGATCCATCAGTGGAGCTAGTGGCGGAGGTCGCGTTACCGCCAGTGAAAGGATTGAAGATGTACACCAAAATCGTTGGGAGGGACGTAAAAGGTAATTTAAAAAACTAAAAAACACGCTTTTAACCCTTTCATTTGATACCCATATCATGGGGGTGGATTTCAAACAGCCAGTCCGCCATCTTGGGGAGGCCGCCATATTGGATTTGTAATGATGTTTCTAAGCTAGTCATGTGTTATCATCAGAACTCAGAGCGTGTGCAAAATTTCATCCTAATCGAAGATTCCAAGATTTTCTTACGTACATAGTTACAAGTGAAGCTAATAAAAGCGTGTTAAAATTCGAAGCTTGCATTTTGGAGCTTGGAGTCCGGTCTTTTTCCGGCAACATGTTTCAATGCCAGTCATTGTGCAGCGGCCCACCAGGCGTGATCAATTTGCCTGATCGGAGGATCCTCACTTTGTATTGGTGTTGGAGGCCCCAAAGACACATATCCTTGGAAGGATTACCCAGAAAGTTACATAACCAACAACATATCATTTTCACAGGTGAACCCTTCGTCCGTCTACTTTGTATTGGTGTTGGAGGCCCCAAAGACACATATCCTTGGAAGGATTACCCAGAAAGCTACATAACCAACAACATATCATTTTCACAGGTGAACCCTTCGTCCGTCTATCTGGCCCGCTGAGCCAACATGAAGTCAGGATGGGAAGATCAGCGTCAATAATGTTCCCGGATACGCCTAACGACCTGGAGAGGGCTGAGGAGTTCAACTCCAGGGCGTACAACAGTCAACTGCAGTATAACGATAGTGGTGTACCGTTTAACAGAATTTCTCAAGTAAGAACTCTTGACATTTTAGCAACTCTGATTGCAGAGTTGGTAAAATAGTAGGGTTAGCGGGATGTCTTCTATATGATCCGCTCTAGTAGGCAATAAGAGCTTCCACTGTCTTGTCTTGGCAGGGGCACTGCCGTGCTCTTAAAGAATGATTAAAGATAATTATCAGACCAGGTAACCAGTGGGAGCATCAAATATTTGAGGAGACGAGTGAGTAGACCTGTGGGTGTGTATTGTGTACACGTTCTTTTAAGTATCCGATATCTCCACAATATTCTAAGCGCCACGATCACAGAGTAACTGTAGAACTGGCGGTCAAAGATACGGCAGTACTGCTTACATCTTGCCCCAATTATTTTAAAACGGTGCAATACGTCATTCTCCTCCATATATTCTCGCTTCCTTCCTTGCTATATCATCTTTCACGCACTCCATATATCTGGAGGACCTTCCTCTGCTACTAAAGCCTTCTAGCTCTTAACCATTTTCAAAGCATTACTTTCATCTCTTCTCATAATATGGCAAAACCACGGCAGTATTTCATGAACCAAGAAATCGCCCTAATGTCTACTCTATTTTCCAGGTAGTGAACCAGCAAGGATCGTTGCTCACAACTATACAGATTGGTTTGGCTTCAAGATTATATGGATCTCCTGGAGACAGGTTACAGGTGAGCTCTAAATAGACGATTTTATAGGGTTCCATACTTAAAAGGCAGGCAATGGAACCCACGAATGATCAGGGCTGTAAGTACCTCGTATAATGATCGCCTTTAGGCCTTTTTTATGCCATTTAGGTGAGAGACAAGTACACGGCTCACAGGATATAAAGTGGTTTCCGTGACCTATAGACGTTTACAACAGCACAATGGGCGTCACACTCGAGGTGCCGACCCTGTAGGACCTACTAATACGTATTTCCCAATTTTATTCAAGATATTTGCCGGCATCTGTACGATTTGTTTTTAATTTCTTCAATCAATCAATTACCTGTCGTAGTCTACTGCTGGGACAATAAACCTCTTCCAATGTTGGGAGGCTCTGGCCTACTCTTTCTACGCTGGTCAGACGGGTTAGAACAGGGTTTTATTTCAAGTCTTCTTTCTCTCGAAGTGATATCGTCTGCGTATTTTTCCGTTAATCGCCCTTCAGATTAGATGGGGTGGTGATACCTGTTTTCTTTCTACGTCATTTATTTAATTTATTACAGTCTGTTACTTGAAATATTTGCAGCTACACTTCGAGGTGACAAACTACAGGGAACAAACAGTGAGATTCACATTTGGTGCCGTTGGGGAGCTGAGATTTTTGACAGGCATCACTCCTAGCTCGTGAGTATCCTACTTCCTACGAATGCTACTAATATTATAAAACGTGAGTCTTTGAAGAAGTTTAGATATTCGGATGTTTGAATAACGGCTGATCTAACTCTTCTTCGTCTATTTCGGTACCTGGAAGAGCAGGTTAAGCATCTATGGCAGTCGTTACGGGTAGTTGGAGCCTTAAAAAGTTCAACAACTGGTCTAACTGCAATATTTTATATCGCCATTAGGTTGTGAAAATTAGATAGCAATCGCTTTGCGGAAATTATTAAGTTCAGCCAAGTACGCAGTTAGTCTGAAAAAAGCGAGGCCTGAACTTCGAGGTGAAAGCTACGGATACGATCGGAATTCTCACTAGGATGAAGAAGACGACTCTGACATAGCCTCTCTTTGAAAAGTCCTCGATCTGATTAAGATCATCCCTATTCACCTTCCTTTCATAAATCTGTTGTTAATCTTTCATCCATTCTTGTTTTAATGAAGCCTTGTTAAATTTCAGACAAAGCATAGTCTCAGGACAGACAGTTAACGTGATCGTTAGCCTCATAATACCAACTACTGCTCAGCCAGGAGGCAGGGATCTCATCACCTTCACGGCTTATGGTATGTCATCTACACCATTATTTGCTTTGCCATACCGTGTTTGTATAGGACACGTCACTGTGAGTTTACCTAGCCTGAAGAATTTGAAGGTAACCTCAGGAAAGAGAGTACCCATTACAGACACCACCAAAGTTACAATGGTAGCCCTCGGCTTGATGACCTCTTTAGATGCTTCTTCACACCGTGTTTAAAGGACACGGAAATTTAGGAAGAAGGCTCTTTCAGCGGTCCTAACCATTTTTAAGCTATCGCGGTGTAAACTCATTGTTATTTATGCCTGTTCGGGGAAGTCCTGAACAGGCTAAATAACAATGAGTCCTAACCATCTTGTTTCTCTCAGGAGCCTTCTATCTCCCTACAGTCTAGGGTCCTTTAAGCGGGGCGTGACAATTTTGATTTTTGTTTTTAACAGTTAAGTGCTTCTTATGATCGAGACGTTCGATTCGATTTCTGGACATTAATCCAACGTGAATTTACTTCTGAAATTAGTGATTTAGGTTAAGTGGAGGCGCTATCAGAAATAATAGTGAATTCTAGTACTAATTTTAAAAAATGAGCGAAAATTCTTCACGTCTCAGTAAAATTTGATCCAATTGACGCTAAAATTACAGGTATCGAGCAAATCTCTATGGCGGCCTACGTGTATGTGTCCAGTCCAACTTCAGTTCCTGATACCTGGGCACCAGAAGTGAGGCACACCTTCCAAGGGACCTGTTTAGGAAGAACCGGAGACGACTGCGCTCAGTACACCTGGGGGGTTACTATAGTAGCCAGGGATGGTTTATCAGGTACGTAAATAGGATCTGATGTTAAGAGCTGGACAAGATGGTCAGAGGCGACCTAGAAAATTCAATAACAACCTAATAGTTGGTGGCGGAACATGTCACCGTAGAAGAAGCGGGCCGAGACAATGGCACGTTACATCTCTCTCCCTTCTGGGGAAATATGGGGACACCGTAGTCCCTCAGGGTCACCCTCGAGGGTGGCTTCGATGACCATGTTCAGCTGGGGTGCGATCGATATTCGAATCAGATATAACCACCCCCGCTGGCTCCGGCGAGGGGATATTCGTGGGGATACCGCACGTTAAAAACGACCTTCCTTCGTATCGCTTCGATCCTCAGAAGTTCACCAACCTATTTCTGTCTATATCTTCTAATCCAATCTTCTCCAGGTCTACTCCGTCTCTCGTCAAGTCCAATCGGTCTGTTATACAACGGTGAGTTCGTCTCCGGCACCAGACAGGACGTGATAGCGACGTACAGAGCCACTTGCTGCGCTCCAAGGCTGCTTCTCAACGCTGTGGACGCTTTTGGAAACTCCAACAGCTATGTCATTGATATTTCTGGTGAGTTCTTAAAGGTCTGGTATTATTCTACATACCAATGAGTATATAAGCCGTAACATGAGTAGACGGTGGATTTCAGTTGGTTAACATAGAAGTTAAAACTGTCATAAAATTCAACCAACTTAAATATGGTATCTTACGGTTGGTCAAACCGAATGAGGTCTCAGGAAATTGTGTTTCTGTTTTGGTCTACTCATAGAACATAGTTTCTCTTCATTCTTCATCCGAGTGTCAATGCTCTGCACTTTGGGGCCTGGGGTTCACTCTATAACCCTATTATTTCGGACTACTGACATCTAGCCCCCGAGAGATAAGTCTGCGCCAGTGCCTCATCACTCATAAGGAGCTCTCGAATCCTGTAGTAGTCTGTGATCTTAAATTAAGGAAAATTATCCATTTTCAAACAGCCTTTTTTTATATTACAGAAATAATTAACCTAATACATTTCCAGGGTACCTAACCGAATCGGCGATCGCCGCAGTAGTCCTAGGAGTATTCCTGGCCATCGCACTAATCGTACTGCTGGTCCTCCTAATATACTGGTGCGTGAAGAAACGACGGGAGTCAAGAGAACTGCCCAATTACAACACCAGGAGTTAGTTTTTAAGGAACCAATTGTTAAAATAAGTCGAAAAGAACGCAGGAGTTCATATTAAAATAACATCGTCTAATTTCACATCACTGTCATTTTAAAAAAACGGATTAATAAAAGTAAAATTATTACTAAAAAGGGAAATTCGAGGCAGCGGATGGCCTTATAAATAGATATTTCGGAATGTTTCCAGTCCTCCGATTGATAGGAGAAGCGGGAATATCGCGGGAATATCACGGGAATATCTCTTCCTGTCACTCGTAGAGAATATCATCTACGAGTGGCAAGAAGAGAGGGCATTTTTTTTTCATACCTCCGATTGGCAGCAGTAGCGGGAAATTATTTCCCACGTCTCGGGTTAGTAGGAGAAGCAGGTAATTTTTAGTCGAGTGGATTGTGTGAGTGATTGGCCACCTGATAAGACATGACTTGTTCTTAAAAACACCATAGAGGGGAAGGTAAAAGGAAAGAGAGTGGGTAGGCCAAGAGGAACATTTATGGCACAGATAAAGGAAAAGATACAAATCACATCATATCGGGAGGTGAAAGGATTGTCGGGGCAGAGAGAAGAGTGGCGATTACTCTACCGGCAAGAGCGTAGCTCTTAAGTTAGAGAGAGAGGATAATATACATTTAAAAAAAAAAAGTTCCGAAGGGTATTTTTTGACATAAAACAAATTATTATCATTAATAATAATGGGAAAAATATTCCCACTACTACTAAACAATGGGAGGCGAAAAGCAATCGGAGAATTGGGAAAAATATTCCCGTTTCTCATATCAATCGGAGTTCCTTTAGGGGAACTGGGAATTACCCGATATTTCACTCCACAAAACCATTTATTGGCATAAGATGTTGACTGAGTGTTGAAATACAGTAAAGCCAACGAGACGAGAGAAAAAAGGTAAACAAAGCGACCATTACTGAATTACTTTACAATAACTAGCGATTATTGTCTCTGTCCTTGTCGCACATGTCACACGTTCGAGACAATGGTCAAGCGACAGCTGTCATTGCGGGTTTCATAGTACAGGAAAGCTGTCAGCACAGCGGTCCTAAACTGTCAGATCCGCCATCTTATAAGCAATTTCTTTCCTGTCTGGAATGCGCTTGAAGTGATAAATGTTTGTAACCGCTGAAACTTTGTTTACCATTTTTCTCTCGTTTCGTCGGCTTTACTTTACTGTAAATTTATTTTACTATGGCAAATAAAATAGTGTAAACTTAAAAGTGAAAAACGTAACTTATGTGATTAAATTAAGTGATGATGTTAAAAATAAGTTACCTTTAGTTTTAATTTAATTAACATTTAACATTACGTTATATTATATAGTTATTTTTAGTATATTTTGTGTTAATATTTTTTTTAAATGACATCACAAAATTAAAGTAATCTATTTCTCTCTATAGCGTAGCGTTTATTACACAGAAAAGACAAGAGGCAAATGTAAGGCGTAAGGCATAAAAGCAAAATCGACGCGAAAAAAAAATGAAAATAAGTAAAATTTTCCTCCTTTTTTGAAGTTGGTTTTAAGCTTTTTCTTATTTTTTAAGACAGCATAGCTTAATACATATACCTTGGACATAAATCGCAAGATATAAAATGACCTGGCGCGCACGGATTGTATTGATTATACATTATAGGCACGGCGAGCTTCAGAATTATTTTTTTGCGTAGCGTAATAGATCTTATCACTTTCAACATAAAATTGAAATTTCAATGACGATCGTCGACTATCGTCGGCATCGATCGGCATTCTGCAGCGGTATGGTTACCAATTAAAGTTCAATCTTATTTCTATATCAATAAGATCTATTGTTACATGACAAATACAAATCCTCATGCTTGCCGATGCCCTAAGTCTATGCTTGGTGCTTATCCACCGCAGTAGCACCTCACGCTATCTTCAAAAGACATCCAAGAAACTTATACCGCGCGTATAAGAGCACATTTTAGGTCCAAGATATTATGTATATAAGCTATACTTAATGTTAAAACCTTTTTTTTTCAATTGAATGAATTTTACAGCATTAAGTATGCTTACTACACACATCGAATGCACGATCTTTGCTTTACGGGGGGGGGGTTGGCTCACCAACTCAGCTACCGAGACACGCCCGATGTCATTTAAATTTTCTTTCTTATCCGTCTTTAAGGCGATGGTGGAGTCATCCACCGATATTCCGATAGTTCGTATGTCGCCTTAAAGACGGATAAGAAGGGAAATTTTAATTACATCGGGCGTGTCTCGGTAGCGGAGTTGGTAAGGGCTCAGAGTAAAAGAAAGATCGCGGGTCGAGTCCCACCCGACAAAATTCTTTTTCCCTATGTATTCGATCTGTTCTTTCAAGTTAAAGCTGCCATTGTAATATGTTTATTTTGCCACAAAATAAAGGATGGTTAACAGATTCACCCTACAATATTAGAAGTAATAATTTTCTACTAATACGGGTAGTACAATAAAAAAAAGTAATTTAAAATAATTATAGTCGTTTTAAAAAGCCATATTTTGTAAAACAATATCTTTGATTTATTAAATTTTAGATTGTGTGTTGTATTTTTATTTATTTCATTACTAAATGCTTAATGATGCCAACCTTTTTGCTGTTTAGTTTTTCATAATTTCATAATATATTATAATATTCTGCACATTCAACTTTTTAGGATTCAACATTCTGCAAATTCAACTTTTTGCAAATTCAACATTTTAGGAATTCAACTTTCTGTACCTGGAGGGAATTTTTATCACATTCCTGCAGCTCATGGGAATCTATTATTAATCTATTAATAAAAATGCTGTGGTGGATGTGTGGAGTCACGCGTAACGATCGCGTGAGGAACTCTCGCATCCGCGGCAGCCTTCATGTCCGTGACATCGCCGATAAAAAGATAAGATCGCCGAAGGCTCGCCGATAAGAGAGCCGCCTCCGCTGGTGCGGCCACGTCTGGCGGAAACCGCTCAGCTACGTGGGTAATAAATGCCAGGCAATGGCGCTCCCACCGGGTCCAGGTAGAAGGGGTAGGCCCAAGAAGTGCTGGTCTAGCGTCGTGGAGGGTGACATGCGTGAAAACGGTCTCACTACCTTGAACGCCCAAGATCGTGCGAAGTGGAGGAGGAAGAGCCGGAAGGCGGACCCTGAGCTCCGAGGGCACCGTGGCCTCGGATGCAATCAAGACTAACGTCTTTATGTGGATGATGATGATTTTAATAACAAACATCTCATCATCATAAATACTGCTAAAAATTGTTTATTTCACTTTCATGCCTTAATTTGTTAATGGATTATCATAAAATTCAGCACAGAAATATTACTTACATACCATAGTTCGTGCCAAATGGATTAAGAATAAAGTTTGTCTGTTTGTTTTTTTTTTTTTTTTTTTTTTTTTTTTTTTTATATTGGACACGTCAATTTGACTTCACCTCGCCTGATGTTAAGCTAAAGGCAAAGTCTCGGAAAGAGGGTCACCATCGTAAACATTTACCATGTTAACACATCACTTCATGTGAGAAATGCCATCTTTAGTCACAATGGCTGCTGAAATAGTGGAAAAGTCGTCAGGTAAATATAAATAATATGAAATAAATCGCGATAGTATGTTTCTAGTATAATAAATTATTTAATTTTATTGTTATTTTCATTTTTTTAAAAGGACACGTTAATTTGACTTCGTCGTGCCTAATGGTAAGCTAAAGGCAAATTCTCGGAAAGAGGGTCAGCATCGTAAAAATGTACCATGTTAACAGTAGTGGCACTCAGCTTGACGGCCTCATCAGATGCCTTTTCACGCCCCGCTTAAAGGACCCAGGACTGTAGGAAGAAGGAAACACGTGAACTGGCAGGGAATTCCAGGCCTTAGTGGTGCGGCATAGGAATGAATCACTGAAACGCTTGGTTCTAGCAGGTATACTCTGCACCGTAAATGGATGACATCTTAGCCCTGCACGTGTCGTCCTGTGAAGGAAAGGGGAGGGTGGGACTAATTGGAAGAGCTCGTCAGAACATTCACCATGGTAGAGACGGTAGAAAACTGCCAAAGAACATCTCTACGCATCTGCAAAGGCTCGAGGGTGTTCGTGACCTCAGGATCCCCAATAATGCGGACCGCACGTCGCTGCAACCTGTCGAGAGCATCTAATAAGTACTTTGCGGAGCCGTCCCAGAGATGTGAGCAGTATTCCACGCAGGAACGAATTTGGGTCTTATATAGAAGACACCGCTGCTCCGGCGTGAAAAAACGTCTCACTCTGTTCAGGACTCCGAGTTTACGCGAGGCTGATTTGATGATACTCTCGATATAGTTTTTGTTATTCAGTTTGCAGCGAACATCCATACCGAGGATAGTGAGGTGATCCTGCAGTGGCAGTGGTGTGCTCTGAAGAGTGGGAAGGGGAAGGAAAGGAGATACCTTTGCTGTAAACGCACATGCCTGGGTCTTCTTGGCATTGAACTCGACCAGGTTCCTAGCGCCCCATTGAGAAATGTGGTCCAGGATCCGGTCCAGGTCAGTGACAAGAAGCTGCCTTTTTTCCGCGATATCAGACTGCTTGGCCGCAGGATGTGCGTAATAACTCCCGTGTAAGGTGCTGTCGTCTGCATAGCAGTGAATGCTTCCGTTACAGAGCATGTCATTGATATGCAGAAGAAAGAGAGTGGGAGATAAGACGGAACCCTGCGGCACGCCAGCATTTACCTGCAAGAACTCCGAAGCTCGTCCATCACAAAGGACGCGAATACGGCGCCCCTGCAGGAAGCTTGCAACCCAGTTACACAGTCTAGGAGGCAGGCCGAAGGCTGGTAGCTTGGAAAGAAGCGATTTGTGCCATACCCTATCGAAAGCTTTGGCGATGTCAAGACTAATTGCCAGTGACTCACCGTGCTTCTCCATAGCCTCACCCCAAAGGTGGGTCATGTACGCCAGAAGATCACCCGTTGACCGTTTCGGTCTGAAACCGTATTGCCGGTCACTAAGCAAGGAGTGATCCTCTAGGTGGCGCATGAGCTGTGTGTTAATTATGTGCTCGAACACCTTGCACAGCACTGAGGTGACGGCTATGGGTCGATAGTTGGCTGGGTCCGAGCGATCCCCCTTCTTGGGGATCGGCTGGACATTCGCCTCCTTCCAAGCCGAAGGCACTGTACCCGAACTGTAGGACAGTCGGTACAGCCGCGTTAGCATAGGAGATAACTCCGCTGCACATTTTTTAAGTACGACCGCTGGAATACCATCAGGACCACTGGCTTTCCGGACATCGAGTGATTGCAGTACTGCACGGACATCGCGTTGCCTGATACGTATATCAGGCATTGCGTGGTCACCAGTGGGCATTGTCCGTGGTTGCATACCACAATCATCGACTCGGGAGTTGGCCGCGAAGAGATTGACCAGCAAATTTGCTTTCTCTTGCGGCTCATGGGCCAGAGATCCATCGGGATTGCTCAGCGGGGGCAGCGAGGGCTGGCAGAAGTTGGCTTGCACGGCTTTGGCCAGTTGCCAGTAGCCACGGCTACCCGTGGGATGCGCCACTAGCTCTTGGCCCAGCCGTGCTATGCGCTGGGCATCCGCTCTGACGCATGCCCTCTTGCAGACCTTTGTGGCTCTGTTGTACGCCGCCTTGAAGTGACCCACGTTGGGATCGCGCGTGGCGCGCGCCCGCACCCAGGCGGGGTACGCAAACTGTTTATGCTCAACAGCCTCCGCGCACTCGCGCCCGAACCACGGACGCGCTCCGCGGACTCCGGTGACATCGGTGTATGGGATATAGTATTCCATACCTAGACCGATCTCACCGGCGACGGCAGTAGCGCTCTCAGATGGGTTCTTACCCTCAAAGCAGCGTTCAACCCACGGGATGGACGCATAATAGTCGCGCAATCCATCCCAGTCCGCTGACGAGTAGTGCCATAGACGCCTCTTCCCCTGCACGGGTCGTGGGGGCGCTACAATGGGCACGGTGGAGCGGACCAGACAGTGGTCGGAGTTACCTAAAGCAGCACTCACCGAGACACTGTACTGGTCCGGGCGACTCGTCAACAGAAGGTCTAGCAGAGAGGGCTCTAGGCCGGACTCTCTTGGTATCCTCGTGACCTTGTGCACCAATTGAGTCAAGTCATGCGCCAGGGCAAATGCGTGAGTGGCTCTTCCCGCATGGTTTGTTATGGCGGAGCCCAACCAGATCTTGTGGTGGGCGTTAAAGTCCCCCAAAAACACCAATTCGGCGTTCGGAAACCGCTCCTGCGCATCATCTGCCGCCTGACTCAGGTATTCGAATAGTCGAGTTGTATCTGCATCTCCTGTATGGGAACGGTAAAGGCACACATAGATCTGACTCGCGGAGCCATGGTCTACGTGTACCCACAGGATGGAAAAGGATGGGTCCTCTAGACAGCGCAAACGGCGACAACAAATATCCGCCCTAACAAACACGCACACCCCGGCTTTTGCTCGGAAATTTTCCTCGATAACATAGCCGGGGTAAAGCAGGTAGGCCGTGTCGTCAGGGCGGCGTATTTGTGTCTCCGTTAGAAACAGCATAGCTGGTTTCGCCGTCTCCAGGTGTTGGTGGACGGCGTTGAGGTTCTTATGGAGCCCACAGATGTTCGTGGACTCCACCTCAAATAGAGTTTTTGTGGGAGAGTCCCTAGCCGCTGTTTCAACAGTTTTTGTTTTGTGCGCTGCCATGAGGTGAAGGGTAAGGGAAGGCGTGAAAAAGAGGTGATTGTCGCCGCAGCACCGCGTGACAAAACATGGGAGATTGGTTTTATCTATGAATGTGAGGCGAGACGAGAGCCGACGCGCCGAACGGAAGGGCCCCCGTACCCTCCCGAATATGGTCGCCGGGCTCCCGTCCGGTCGCCAACCGGCACGACGAGCCATATCGGGATTATGCGCGACCTGGTGGGGCAGCCTCCCAGGGTGGTTAGCCCCAGTTGGGCCCCTGTACTATGCCGCGGGCGGCCAGCGGCACCACCGTTTCTACGGGTCTCCCTGCCCGGCGCGGCGCCCCGCGTCACACCCCACTAGACTACGCCAAAACCCACCGGTCCCACTAGTGCTGCGACTACCATCACCTCGGCCCGGCTATGCACTTGCTGACCCCTGAACGCAATCCAACCGAGATTGGATTACTATGCAGGGTTTTTCGCACTTGTGCACGGTGGTACCAACCCGGTCGAAATAAGTGTCAGACCGTAAGGGATGGCCCTGTTTCAGCCGGGGTGCAAGGATATGTCGATGACAACCTCACCTCCGGCCTAGCACCACGACCCACAATCGGCGTGCGGTTTTTGTCGGTTCGAGCCCGACATAACCTCCCCTTCCGGCTCCGGCAGGAGGGGTATCCGAGGGGATTTCCGCACGAAATAAAAAAAAGTGGTCATAAACATAATTTACACTGCAGTAAAACCGACTGCATTTCCATAATTAAATTGTTTTTGCTGTCAATGAAATATATCCTCAATCAATCCTCCTTCTGCGAGCAAGTAATGCTCGAGAAGGAGACGGCGTGACGGGGGCGGAGTCATGAGCAACACAGACTTGCTGACCGCGCCCTGGGCCAGCCAGGGTGAGAGGGATATGTCGAAATGTCCTCCAGAAAAAAAGGCCTCATTTCTCTAGTGACTTGCGGTCAAAATATATACCGGTATTATATCAGAGCCTGGAGTATCATATTCATAAAATTTAGACTGACATTAATGCAAGCCCACCTGCATAATCTAGTATTGATTGTCAGATAGGAGTCTGTGTTTGAATGAATTACTTAAAGCATTAAGTATACTAACTATACAATCTCAAAGCATCAGAAAAATTGAAACTGTCAGACAGAACTCGTTCCACGCGGTCTTCCCCTCACAGGGAGAGTACCTTAACCAACTAGGCCACCGAGACACGCCTGATGTGATTCAAATTTCCTTTCTATATTTATCCATCTTTAAGGTGATGGTGCAATCATCCAACGATGTTCTTACGAACTGTCCGAACCAATGTGAAGATGATCACATATCACTATGATAACAGGTTACAACCTTGAAATTGTATATATTAGTTTTTTAGACATTGGTTTTGATCCGTTAGCTGTTAGATTGTTGTTTGTGCCTGGGAGAGCATGTTAATCTGTCGGTCCCGGTTGCTATATGAATATATATGACAGTTGTTATAGGAGAAATGAGTGAAATGGCCCCACATAGAAGGGCTTGTCACCCATCCGGTCAAACGCCGTCCTTATTGGCTGTAGTAGTAGTAGTAGTATAAACTTTCTAACTTCAGAAAACAAGCAGAATAGGATGTGCCATTTTTTTTTTTGTGCAGAAATCCCCTCGGTTACCCCCCTGCCGGAGCCAGAAGGAGAGGTTATGTCAGACTCAAACCGACTAAAACCACACGCCGACTGTGGGTTGTGGTGCTAGGCCAGAGGTGAGGTTGTCATCGGAATATCCCTCGCCTCCCTTACGGTTTGGCACTCCTCGGGAGAATAGGGTGTGCCTAAAGTAAAACGTTTGGGATGGATAATCCATCTGGCCTCTGTTGTCCCGTACAGTGATAATAATAAAACCTTTGAATACTTATTAAGTTAAATGGAAATAATAACAATAAAATTATCACTCAGACAGCCTCTGTGGTGTGGCGGTAGTGCACGCGACTGCTACGCAGGAGGCGCGGGTTCGATTCCCGCTCAGTGTAAATATTTGTATGCACGAATATGGCTATTAGCATTGGTCTGGGTGTTTCTATGTATAATATGTATGTATTTACAAAAAAAAAGTATATAAGTATGTTTATCCGCATTCTAGACTCCATAACACAAAAGCTTACCATGAGTCTAGATAGTGTTGTGTAGAATGTTGTGGAAAATAGCATAACGGATGTTATTACCAAAGCTTGGCAAACTTCTTTAAAAACATTACCCTCCTTCCTTCGGCAGTCAGGTAAAAATTGGCAACTAGTTATAACCAGACAATTTAGTGTGCAAATTAAGTGACAAACCTATAAATATTTATCACCACAAGTGAACACATCAGCTTGTGGCTATAAACAAAACAAATAGATACTTCATTCAAGTAAATATACAAACTATTTGGTTATAACCAAAGACAATATTTATGTTTACTCACAAGTGTAGCATCTATAAGTTTTTCAACCTTTTTCAATTCAGAAGTCAACGAAAAATGTAATTTTGGAGTGAATCCGTTCTCAAACGGTGCGTTTTTATACGATTTGTATAAAAATGAGGACATTGCGCGCACTGTTAGTTGTTTCACAAAATATTGCACTTTTTAATAAACTAAACACGGTACGTAACAATAATATCAAAGAACTGGTGTATAAGAACACTCAAAAGTCTTATAAAGCTGATAACTGCCAAGATTATGCGTGAAAAATACAAAATATGACATTGAGACCGAGAAAAACGAAGTCAGTTATTTTGGCGTGTTCCGCACTTCTACGTCATTTGAAACGTGCGGGAAACATACAATAATGATAAAAATAAATAATAGTACTCACCTGATCCCGTGATTAGTCCCTGGTTAGAAGCTACAGGAACTAAAACAGCATTATGCGTCAAATCTTCAATGGAGAGACCCGTCACAGCAGTGCAAAGAAGAGGATTTTTCACAATGTTCCTATTGGCGTAGTCACCGAAACTTTTATCTGACATATTTTATGTATATTATTGACCGGCACATGAGAAAATTTTCACGTTTTCATACATTTGGAGGTCATAAATATGTAATTTAATTATATAAAGTTACGTGTCACTTGCATATTTTGACAATTTGACAGATGACAACACGTTGATAATAAATTGTTTGGCAGATTTTATTTTTGTTTGAAATCTTTTTTACTAACTTCGCAAACCATAAATTCGATTATAAAATGCTAAACTCATTTATTTTATGAAACAACTTGGTATTTGATGGCAAATAAGTGGGAAATATTATTAGTTAAGTAATTATTAAGTTTAAAAAGGCTTTTCAAAATACCCTAGCCTAAACCCTAAACCTAAACAGTACAAAGGGTTTTGAGAAACCTGCACTGACCAGTATCATACAACCAATAAAATATATAATTTTAATCGTTTCGTAATATTTATGTATTGTTCTGCTTACAATATTCCTGTTGTCAAAAGTCGTCATTTCTGCATCTGCTCTACTCTAGCCGCTACGACTTGCTTGCTAACCAAAACATTTACTAACTACTACTAGATTTCACCTTGAATGAGTATTTTTCCACTCATAAATTGTACTTTGGACTCTAATTAGTTATAATGATGACTTAGCATCTTCGATCGCTTGGATCAGTTCATATTGTATACCGTATTGTTATTTTAACCTTGATAAAATCGTCGTCAATACAATTACTCACGGTACTATATACGATAATATTACATTACTTTGCAAAACGAAACGCAATTCTCAATATTTCTTAGTTATCTGTATTTACACGAATGACGCATGACGTATCGTATTGTTTATTTATATTTTCATTAACTAACACATGTTAACGCGTTTTTGTATTAAAATAATAACATAACTACGATGTCCGACTCTAAAGATTTACCGCCACCACCGATCAAGCGTTACAGACGCGAGGAAAAGTCTTCAGAATCCGAGGAAGATATAGATAATTATGTACCTTACGTGCCTGTGAAAGAACGTAAAAAACAACAGTTATTAAAGCTTGGAAGGCTCGGACAGCTCACTGCAGAGGCTTCGGCGGAGACTAAAAGCTCTAGTGACAATGATCCAGACGATGAGAGTGAGTAAATCAAGGTCTTGTGACAAAAAGTATCCGGGGTCCTTTTAACAATACAGGGGTCTAATTATTCTACCTTATTTGCTAAGTGGTACACTTACCGATCGACGGATGAGGTACAGCCACATGTTTTTCTCTCGGGGTTACAGTGTTACAAAGCAATCGCTACCTTAATAACCCAAAAAATGGGCTTAAAATGTAAGATGTTTATGTTAAAACTATCTGTGGATTAGTATTTCAAACTCTATGTTCAGTCTTTGAGCCAGCTACAGATGTGACTAACCAGTTTCCCTGTCAAATGATAACCTGTTGCTGTGACTCCATTGGTGGGTTAAGCACACACCGGGCACACCCCAGGTATATAAAAAAAATCATTGACCATGACTCCGTCCATGTGGTATTCTGGTCCCATCCCGGGATGATTATAATTATGTAGCTTATGTTGATACCTAATGAAGCTTTGAAAGGTAAAAGAATTTTCTAAAAAATTGGTGCAGTCATAAATAAGTAATAATAAATAAATAAATATTCCATAACATTCTTTACAACACTATCTAGTCCCATGGTAAGCTATTATAGCTTGTGTTATGGAATCTAGAATGCGGATAAACATACTTATATACTTTTTTTTTGTGAATACATACATATTATACATAGAAACACCTCTGATCGTCCGACCAAACGTTGTCGACCTATTGTTGTTCGATCATTTAACTTTCGGTATAATGTATGAAACCCATATGTTTGTTACATATAAAAGTACTAATCTTTCCTCTTTATAATATTAGTGTAGATATGTATATAGATAAACAGTGATTACTCACTCTTCATATTTATGTCATGAGAAGGTCATATTTTTTTTAAGAGAATGGCATTCGAAATTACTATAATTCCCGCTAACCCTTCCGACTAAGCTAAATTGCTTGTGCTAGGAGCGGGTTCACGTCGGTAGTGTAATGGCCAGGGTCGAACCCGGGATCTCTCAATCCTCCGACTCCTTAACCACTAAGCTGCTGCTTATTCCGAAATTCCTAGCTATGGTCTTTTGTGTTTCAATTTAAATCTACGATCAGCCTAAGTTAAAATATGAAAATGTTATTCTACAGCCTCACAAGAAGAATGGGGTAGACGCTACAATGTGTCTCTCCTTGACCAGCACTCCGAGCTGAAGCGAATAGCCGAGGCCCGTGCATTGTCTGCAGCAGAAAGACAGGCTCGTGAGGAACAACATATACTCGAGAGTGTGGCGCAGAGTAAAGCTTTGATGGGTGTCGCTGAATTGGCTAAAGGTATGTGCATCTTATTGTTTAATTGTTTGTCAGCTGGTACCCGCAGCCCTGCCATTGTGGATGTCGGTTATCACGACTTTACATTATATCTCCGGTTCTACCAATCCGATAGGGATGGTATGGTATGGTATGGTATTACGGGCTATTATCCGCAACTCCACGACAAGGCGCGGTTTTTGCGTGATCCGATAGGGATTATACAAATAAGTTCAACCAAGACATGTTTAGCAAAAATAGGCTAATATCATCATCATCATCAATGTTTAAAAATGATTGAAAAATCATTCATTTCTTCCGATAGCTCGTAAAAGTATTGGTAAATGGCTCCACCGTAGCTTCAAAGACGGATGGATATACGATGGCGTGGGTCTAGTAGATTAGTAGTCAAAGTATTCTCCCTGTAAGAGAAGGATCATGGGTTTACGCGATAACCGACATCCACGCAGGCGGAGCCGTGGGCAAAGGCTAGTACTTTTATACATAACAGAATCGTGAGGAAACTTAATTCAGTTGTCAAATATGGTCCGATAAAAAAATCAAAAATGGAAACATGTCAAAATTACTTAATGCAGATATTTACGGATACAGATTTTGATGGGTTTCGTACAGTAAGCTTTAGCTTAAGCTTAAGTCTCGTTCCTATCGTAATCCGAATTGCGCAGATCTGGCACTTCGCCGGCCGCGGCAGATTAGGAATGAGGAATAGAGATACGTTCGGAACAAATATCACATATTTCAATGAATTTTTTACAGCATTAATTATGCTAACTTTTAAGTTCGAAAAACATTGGAAAAAATGAAATGCTCAAGTGAGACTCGAACTCACGACCTTTCCCTTACAGGGGGAAGGGAGTCCCTGTAAGGGAAAAGTACTGAGTTCGAGTCTCACTTGAGCATTTCATTTTTTCCAATATTTTTCGAAAATATCACATATTTTTTCAAGTTTCTAACCTAATCCGCAACCGGGTCAGGTTTTCCGGTCAGGTTCGGAATAATCATTTATATCTCGCGAATTAAGTCCAAGATATATGAATGGAGCTATGCTCAAAAAACGCCTAAGTACCCTGCATATAGATCACATTTTGTGATTGGGGTAACTACTTAAAACAAACCCTGTAATCAACCTTCCTCGTACACAGGCATCCAATACGAAGATCCGATAAAAACCTCGTGGCGTCCACCCCGCTGTATCTTGGACTTCCCACCGGAGCACCACGAGAAGGTGCGGAGACAGCTCAGGATATTGGTGGAAGGGGAAGATGTGCCACCACCTATAAGGACGTTCCAGCATATGAAGTTTCCCAAAGGTATGTACTTTGACACAGAGGGCCAATTCACCTAAAGTAAAGCCAACGAGACGAGAGAAAAAAGGTAAACAAAGCGACCATTACTGAGTTCCGTTGCGATAACTGGCGATTAGTTTCTCTGTCCTTGTCACACATATCACACGTACGCGACAATGGCCTAGCGACAGCTGTGTGTTTCATAGTACAGGAAAGCTGTCAGCATAGTAGTTCTAAACTGTCAGATCCGCCATCTTATGAACAATTTCATTCCTGTCTGGAATGCACTTGAAGTGATAATAGTTTGGAACTGCTGAAACTTTTTCTTTTTTTCTCTCGATTCTTTGAATTTACTTTAGTAATAATCAATTCAAAATTGAGTTTTAATCTAATCTTAACTTAATCTCCTAAACGTCATAAACGATTTCAATGAAAATAGGGGCAATGGAGAATGTACTAGGTGTGCAAAATAACTTGAAAGTTGGTTACAGTAAAGCTTTTATATATTTAAGTTTTCATTTGTATTTATTTCATTCAAAAACACCAAGTGGTTATGAGTTATGGTGATTTTACAGTAATTTAAAGTTCCCGGACCGGCTCGCGCTAGATGCGTGTCCCTTCGGACCCACGATACCTCTGGTGATACCCCTGGCGGTATCGTGGGTCTTTAAAAATTAAACGATACCCCTGTTCGAAATGACCGTATTGTTGCGGCGGTGTGGAATGCGGAAATGCATTTATCTCTTGTATGTAAATGACTAATGTACTGATAACTATTTTTATGTAGGAAGCAGCCACTGCAAAAGTCTATATCTTGGTAACTAATTGATATCCATATTTCCATACTCAATATTATAAATGTGAAAGTAACTCCGTCTGTCTGTCTGTATATTACGCTTTCACACCTAAACCGCGCCTCGTTGTCACCTAAGCGCATCCGTGGTTCGGGCGCGAGTGCGCGGAGGCTTTTGAGCATAAACAGTCTGCGTACCGCGCCTGGGTGCGGGCGCGCGCCACACGCGATCCCAACGTGGGTCACTTCAAGGCGGCGTACAACAGAGCCACAAAGGTCTGCAAGAGGGCATGCGTCAGGGCGGATGCCCAGCGCATAGCACGGCTGGGCCAAGAGCTAGTGGCGCATCCCACGGGTAGCCGTGGCTACTGGCAACTGGCCAAAGCCGTGCAAGCCAACTTCTGCCAGCCCTCGCTGCCCCCGCTGAGCAATCCCGATGGATCTCTGGCCCATGAGCCGCAAGAGAAAGCAAATTTGCTGGTCAATCTCTTCGCGGCCAACTCCCGAGTCGATGATTGTGGTATGCAACCACGGACAATGCCCACTAGTGACCACGCAATGCCTGATATACGTATCAGGCAACGCGATGTCCGTGCAGTACTGCAATCACTCGATGTCCGGAAAGCCAGTGGTCCTGATGGTATTCCAGCGGTTGTACTTAAAAAATGTGCAGCGGAGTTATCTCCTATGCTAACGCGGCTGTACCGACTGTCCTACAGTTCGGGTACAGTGCCTTCGGCTTGGAAGGAGGCGAATGTCCAGCCGATCCCCAAGATGGGGGATCGCTCGGACCCAGCCAACTATCGACCCATAGCCGTCACCTCAGTGCTGTGCAAGGTGTTCGAGCACATAATTAACACACAGCTCATGTGCCACCTAGAGGATCACTCCTTGCTTAGTGACCGGCAATACGGTTTCAGACCGAAACGGTCAACGGGTGATCTTCTGGCGTACATGACCCACCTTTGGGGTGAGGCTATGGAGAAGCACGGTGAGTCACTGGCAATTAGTCTTGACATCGCCAAAGCTTTCGATAGGGTATGGCACAAATCGCTTCTTTCCAAGCTACCAGCCTTCGGCCTGCCTCCTAGACTGTGTAACTGGGTCGCAAGCTTCCTGCAAGGGCGCCGTATTCGCGTCCTTTGTGATGGACGAGCTTCGGAGTTCTTGCAGGTAAATGCTGGCGTGCCGCAGGGTTCCGTTTTATCTCCCACTCTCTTTCTTCTGCATATCAATGACATGCTCTGTAACGGAAACATTCACTGCTATGCAGACGACAGCACCTTACACGGGAGTTATTACGCACATCCTGCGGCCAAGCAGTCTGATATCGCGGAAAAAAGGCAGCTTCTTGTCACAGAGCTGGACCGGATCCTGGACCACATTTCTCAATGGGGCGCTAGGAACCTGGTCGAGTTCAATGCCAAGAAGACCCAGGCATGTGCGTTTACAGCAAAGGTATCTCCTTTCCTTCCCCTTCCCACTCTTCAGAGCACACCACTGCCACTGCAGGATCACCTCACTATCCTCGGTATGGATGTTCGCTGCAAACTGAATAACAAAAACTATATCGAGAGTATCATCAAATCAGCCTCGCGTAAACTCGGAGTCCTGAACAGAGTGAGACGTTTTTTCACGCCGGAGCAGCGGTGTCTTCTATATACAAGACCCAAATTCGTTCCTGCGTGGAATACTGCTCACATCTCTGGGACGGCTCCGCAAAGTACTTATTAGATGCTCTCGACAGGTTGCAGCGACGTGCGGTCCGCATTATTGGGGATCCTGAGGTCACGAACACCCTCGAGCCTTTGCAGATGCGTAGAGATGTTGCGTCTTTGGCAGTTTTCTACCGTCTCTACCATGGTGAATGTTCTGACGAGCTCTTCCAATTAGTCCCACCCTCCCCTTTCCTTCACAGGACGACACGTGCAGGACTAAGATGTCATCCATTTACGGTGCAGAGTATACCTGCTAGAACCAAGCGTTTCAGTGATTCATTCCTATGCTGCACCATTAAGACCTGGAATTCCCTGCCAGCTCACGTGTTTCCTTCTTCCTACAGTCCCGGGTCCTTTAAGCGGGGCGTGAAAAGGCATCTAATGAGGCCGTCAAGCTGAGTGCCACCACTGTTAACATGCTAAATGTTTACGATGGTGACCCTCTTTCCGAGACTTTGCCTTTAGCTTAACATCAGGCGAGGTGAAGTCAAATTGACGTGTCCTGTATAAAAAAAAAAAAACCAGAGAACGGATTTTGATGAAATTTGGTATAGGGGTAGATTAGACCATGAGAAAGGACATAGGCTAGGTTTGGTCGCGATAACCGACATCCACGCAGGCGGAGCCACGGGCAAAAGCTAGTATCGAAATAATTCTTACAGATGTATTTTTTGTTTTCAACACAATACAATACGCTAAAATTCAGAATTTGTGAACATTCTCCATTCTCGTAATATCATATACAACAATAGGTTTCTTCAGGATTCGCACTCATATAACCAATTCATGGCGTTATCGCGGCGGGGTTAGTTATATCGGACTCGAACCGACTGAAACCGCACGCCTCGCCGTCTTGAGTCCGGGTGTAAGATTGCCTTAGACGTATGCCTTTTACCCGGGCTGACCAAAGGCAATCTTCTAATTTGAGATTCAAAAGAAATTCCAACGTAAAAATCTCTGAATGATTTTTTTAAAGCGTTAAGTATGCTAACTATACAATAATAGGTGGGTTAAGGCATTCTTCCTGTAAGGGAAAGACCGTGGGTTCGAGACCCGCCCAAGCATCTAACTTTTTCTGATGTTTTCGAGTGAAAATCTATTCTCCAGGTGTACTCCGAGGTCTAGAAGCCAAAGGCATCAAGAAGCCCACACCTATCCAGGTCCAGGGCATACCAGCTGTGCTTAGCGGGAGAGACATGATTGGAATAGCATTCACAGGCTCCGGGAAGACCCTGGTGTTCACACTTCCCATCATCATGATGTGTTTGGAACAGGAGTTGAAGATGCCGTTTATTAAGTAAGTATTCATTAGCATCGGCAAAGGCTTTCAGGCTTCATCAGTCCAGGTGTCGAATGATAGGCCTCTGGGGGTGACGGGTGTGGTCGCCTGTCACTCCAGCAGAAAAAGCGAGACGAGATCGCATGTTTGTTCATATATTGTCATATGCCTCCTATTCATGCGTAGTAGGTATTACTGTACCGACCGTCCTTATCTTGTCCCCAAAAAGGGGAGTACTAATTAATAATTTACTTAATTTAAGAAACTAAAAAACACGCTTTTATATTTTTTCGTATTCCTGACAGCAAACCCTTTAATTTGATACCCATATCAGGGGGGTGGATTTCAAACAGCGTGTCCGCCATCTTGGGGAGGCCGCCATATTGGATTTGTGATGACGTTTCTTAGCTAGTCATGTATTGTCATCAGAACTCAGAGCGTGTGCAAAATTTCATCCTAATCGAAGATCGGGAAGTGGGTCAAATCAAGATTCCAAGATTTTCTTACATACATAGTTACAACTACAAGTGAAGCTAATATTAAAAATGCCTTATGTCTGTTACAGAAACGAAGGTCCATACGGCCTAATAATTTGCCCATCCCGCGAGCTGGCCAAACAAACACATGACATTATCCAGCACTTCGTGAAACATCTCAAGATGTGCGGCAACCCTGAAATACGCAGTTGCCTGGCCATCGGTGGTATGTATATCTTTCATCCTAGCGTTTTTTTATCGTGCGATAAATCATTTCAGATTGCTGAAAGCATATCTCTCGCCCGAAAGCATATCTCTCGCATCATCCTAGCGTAAATCCCTTTTTTTTTTCGTGCGGAAATCCCCTCGGATACCTCCCCTGCCGGAGCCGGAAGGGGAGGTTATATCGTACTCGAACCGACTAAAACCGCACGCCGACTGTGGGTCGTGGTGCTAGGCCGGAGGTGAGGTTGTCATCGACATATCCCTCGCACCCCAGCTGACCCAGGGCCATCCCTTACGGTCTGGCTCTCCTCGGGAGGGGGGACAACGGTGTCCCCGACCCTAGCTTTAATCCTGAACAACCCGTGCGCTGATGCAGAAGAGTGCTACTTAGCTCTTCGTCGCAACTCAGGGAGGAGAGTCGCGTGGCTCGTTCGGCAGCACCCAGGCCTTGTAAAACTCCATCCATTTTGTGGAAAAATGGATGGAGCTGATGGAAAAAGAGGCTCCGCGCTGAGACGTAGTGGAATATACCGGGTGTAAGGGGAACGCGCCCAGGTACATAACACATTGTCATAAAAATAAAATCGATTTATGTTTTTTTATTTTTTATTTTGCAGTATTTACTCTCCATCGTGTCAGTAAAGCTAAATGAAAAGGTAATTTCATAAAAACATTTTTCATAACGCGGTGGAGAGAAAATAATGCAAAATATATTTTTTTCTCACACTGTTAGTTAAATTGACGTGTATTATACAATTTATAAAAAAAAGTATCAATCCCGCGCCCCCTGCGTAGCAGTCGAACATTCTACCGCTACGCCACTGAGGCTGTCATCAAACCGTAGCTGTTTTCAAACCTTTTATCTAAACATATCTACTAACTGACCCGGCGAACTTCGTACCACCAATTAATTTCCACCCACGTGGCGTCCGATCCCGTTCCCGCTGCACCCTCTTATACAATGATATAGTTATCTAAACAGCAACTGAAATAACCACACTGTCACTTCTGCATATATTCCGATGCCGGCCGAATTTGTTGACATTAATGATCACTGCTTTGTTCCCTTGAGTAGTAGCGTGATGATATGTGTTATTCTGATGTATAAGCTATATTCATAGTTTATAATGTTCGAGACTTCACGCGATATATTTTGGATAAACTTACTTTTGCCGACGTTTCGGTTCCGTTGCAGCACCTATGGTCACGACTTGACTGGCCTGCGAGCGTCGCGCGATGCGCAGAAAAAAAATTTTGTGCGCCTACCCTCCATTACTTTCACATTGAAGTAAGGCTGGCGACACACCACACTCACTATGTCAGTTTTAGACGGCATCGGCACTGTGTTTCCAGGACTGGATTCCAGGTCCCGGATAATTTGAATCCATCTCCGCTATTAAAATTTTTATATTTTTTAATTTCAATAGCTTCGCGCACATTCTGTGAGTAGTAATGGCGATCAGTGGAGAGGACTTTGGGTTGATGAAGTTCAATATATCTCGTGAAGTCCCGAACATTATGAACTATGAGTAAACGCCGCGATAGTTTAAAATTAATATAAGCTATATTATTGTAAAGTTTCATGAAAATCCATTCAGTAGTTTTTACGTGGAAGAGTAACAAACACCCATCCATACTCACAAACTTTGTATCAAATACTCTTCCTCTGGCACAGGTGTGGCAGTCTCCGAATGTATGGAAGTTGTACAGAGAGGCGTTCATATCATGGTGGCTACTCCGGGAAGACTCATGGATATGCTGGACAAGAAGATGGTAAGATCACCATTAGCAACGATAGTTGGTATGATACTCTTGCTGGGGCTCCATCAGGACACCATTTCTTTTTTTACCCGACTGTGCCAGCGAGGGTAATGTGTTAGACGCGTATGTATGTAAAGTAAAGCCAACGAATTGAGCGACAAAAGGTAAACAATGCTTCAGCGGTTCCAATCATTTTTATTTGAAAATTATCACGTATCACTTCAAGCGCATTCCAGACAGGAATGAAATTGCTCATAAGATGGCGGATCTGACAGTTTAGAACCGCTGTGCTCACAGCTTTCCTGTACTACGAAACACGCAATGACAGCTGTCGCTCGGCCATTGGCGCGTACGTGTGACATTTGCGACAAGGACAGAGAAAATAATCGCTAGTTATCGCAACGTAACTCAGTACAGGTAGCGGCACGTAAGTCTAGCGGTGAAAAAATGTGGAAGGGATGTTTGCGCATAGGTACAGTCGCGTACTTAATTGTTAGGTATCTACTATTACAATATCTTAATAATAAAGGAAGTGTTTTTGTTTGTCATTTTTCTATGTCTAAGCTAGTATCTTATGTATATATACCTATATTTATATACTTATATATACCGATTATCATGAAATTTTGTGTACTGATACAGTTTTGCATTTTAAGTTCATCTGTGCAGTGAATTTTCTGTAAAAATATAATTAAAATAACATTGAAAATAATGTTTGACAATTTTTATTTAATAATAATCATGCAGAGTCTGATGACGTTAGCACGCCTTTCATTAAATTGCCGTCTATCTCACTTTTAATCTGTTTTAATGAATCAATTAATCTACTAATTTCTGTATTTAAAAAAAATGCACATCATATATCATTTTCGTGCCTGTCTTCTCAAAACAGTATTTGTTTAGGCATATTCACTGTCTCAAATCAACGCAAATACATAAAAATAAACAATAACATTCAATAAAAAACAAACTGAAACTTAATAGAAAACCACAACAATTAACAATACCTAATTATTGTAATGAATAACAATACAATTTACGCGACTGTACACAAGACGAGAACGGTGCGTCGTATCGGCGCGCGGGACGAAGTACGGCTGGAAAGCCAATAAGCGCTCGCGCACGCCCGCCCGCGCCCTTTGTCTCCCCCGGGGTACCTTATTTTCGACTTCTGCGCATAAACTGTCACCGCTAGACTTACGTGCCGCTACCTATAACGGTCGCTTTGTTTACCTTTTTGCTCTCGTCTCGTTGGTTTTACTATAAGTAGTTTTCTTTGTTCCCCTCTACAGGCCTAACAGCTGGACAGTTTTCGATGAGTGGGGTCTCAAATGCAAGGTATTCACCTCTCGAGTGTCATAGGATATACATAAAATGTGCACAGAACCTATACATTGGATTTTTGGCGCCAAATTATATATGCTATCAAAAAAAAAGATATTTCAAACTTACCGAGTAGAGTAGGGTATCAAAATAAAGGGAATCAGAAGGCGATTACAGAAATTAAATAATGTCTAATAAAAATATATGTCATATATTCTAATATTCTATACTATAACTCAAAAGTTTAAAATAAATTATTTCAGTTAAAGTAAAGCCAACGAGACTAGAGAAAAAAGGTAAACAAAGCGACCATTACTGAGTTATGTTGCGATAACTAGCGATTATTTTCTCTGTCCTTGTCGCACATGTCACACGTACGCGACAATGGCCGAGCGACAGCTGTCGTTGCTTGTTCCGTAGTACAGGAAAGCTGTCAGCACAGCGGTTCTAAACTGTCAGATCCGCCATTTAATGAGCAATTTCATTCCTGTCTGGAATGCGCTTGAAGTGATAATTGAAACCGCTGAAACTTTGTTTTCGTTCTTTCTCTCGCTTCGTTGGCTTTACTTTAGTTAGTAAGTTAAAATTCTTACCACATAATTAGATTTACGTTTTGTACTTTCCAAGAATCAAACTTTTAAGTAAATACAATCAAAATATATTCTGGTTTTTATTATTTATATTTATGCATTAAAGTCTGGCTGATGTTAGGGTAGAGAACACTTCAGATGATGATGAATATGCTCTTACATGCAGGAGGCGCGGGTTCGATCCCCGCACAGTGCAAATATTTGTATACATGAATATGGCTATTTGCATTGGTCTGGGTCTTTCTATGTATAGTATGTATGTATTTACAAAAAAAAAGTATCTAAGTATGTTTATCCGCATTCTAGATTCCATAACACAAGCTAGTTAAGTTTACCATGGGTCTAGATAGCGTTGTGGAATATATATTTATATATAATTATCATTATCATCCCCAGGTCCGTCTCAACGTATGCCGTTACCTATGCATGGACGAAGCTGACCGCATGATAGACATGGGCTTCGAAGAGGATGTCAGGACCATCTTCTCGTACTTCGCGGGACAGAGGCAGACCCTGCTGTTCAGCGCCACCATGCCAAGGAAGATACAGAACTTCGCCAGGTAAGAGATTGGGCAGGGGAGACACCTGGCTCCACCTACTTGTACTCATTCATAAGATGGGAGACTTAATGGAGCCATTGGATTCAGATTCAAACTCAAAATCATTTTTTCTATATAGACCATTAAATCGGAACTTACAATACCATTAGCTCTCTATCTAAGGCTACTGCTGAAAGACATGACAGCAGTGTTTGATGAATGTGAATGATTTTCAGTGATAACCAAGTGCCATTGACATACATAACATAACATAACATAACATAAACTCACGCCTGTATTCCCCGAAGGGGTAGGCAGAGGTGCTAGCACCCACATTTCGCCAGTTTATGTTTTAGGTCCCAATGTAATAGGTGGCGAGCCTATTGCCATTAACCGGGCACTTATAAACCTGCGATAAATACACACATAACTTCGAAAAGCATCGAAAAGTCATTGGTGTGTGCCATGGTAAACCTGGGATCGAACCCGAGACCTCGTCTCAGCAGTCCATTACCCATACCACTAGGCTACCGCAGATCTTTGGCATTGAAGCTATGGGAAAATGCTATCCTAAGTAGCAAATTAAAACATATTGACCTGAGAAAGCACTTCTTTATTAGACAACGTGGAATATTTAGTGTGCGATACAAAGAAACTTCAAATACCTACCAGGGCCTCAACATCTAAACCTAAGTAAACGCTTAATCATTGTGAGGAGGAGTGTTGTTTTGAACCCTCTTTGTGATTAGCATGCAAACTTAAGAAGAAAATACAATTCATTCATCGTCGTTGTCAAACCAAAATCTGTTATGTGCATTTTTTATAATTGTAACATGTTGAAAATTGCGATTGGATTTTGACAATTGCGACTGGTAAATGAACCAATCTATTGCATGAAAGGCTATGTGCTTATAAGTACTATACGACGCACTATGACAACTTATTCAAACATGCTATGTGGAGCAGCTAGAAATATTGTCAAATAAAATCTGCTAAGTGAAGAGAGTGCACATAGCAGATTTTGGTTTGACAACGACGATATTCAATGTCTTCTCTGGCATATACATATTACATTGGGACCTAAACATAAACTGGCGAAATGTGGGTGCTAGCACCTCTGCCTACCCCTTCGGGGAATATATTATTATTATTATTATTTAATTTATGGACGAGCAGCAACTTGCTGATATGTCCACTTCATAGTGTTGGAGTATAGTTCAGTCCAGTACATTTCACTTTTATTGTTCATTGTTCATTAGCCATTTATCTAAGCGACACTTGAAGGTGGTTAGCGTTGTGGCTGACACCACTTCCTCAGGCAATTTGTTCCACATTTGTACAATACGGTTGTTTAGGGAGTGGTAAGCTGTCAAGGTATGTGCATGTGAGCGTGAGAGAGTGAGGCTGTGTCCACGGGATGAGTATGTCTTGCGCTGCCGCACAAATATATCACCAATATTAGGTAAGTTGTATTTATTTGTTAGAATTTTATAGCATTCAATGAGGTCACCCCTTGTTCTTCTATCTTTGAGTGTTGGTAGCTTTAGTAGTTTCAGCCGTTCTTCATATGTTTTCCGCCGGAAACCATAAGGTATTTTTGTTGCTTTTCTTTGTACACTTTCCAGTAAGTCAATGTCTTTAGTAAAGTATGGGTTCCATATTTGGTAACCGTATTCCAGGAGCGGTCGTATGTATGTTTTATATATTTTTATGAAGACATCTGGTGACAAGTATTGAAACGACTTGCGTATGTGGTGGAGCGCTTGTGTACTTTCTTAATTATTTCCCACATAATTTAATTGTATTTCAATTTTTGTAATTTAAAAGAACCGCTTCTGTGAGGGAATAATGTTTGAATGTTGGCGCTCATTTGTTGACCACTTAGTGTTGAAGAAGGCCAATGAATGGCGCTGCGCACGGATTTTTCGAACTATATTTTGAGAATGAAGTTTCTACGAGCGAGACTCTCAAGCACCACGGCGGATCATCTACCCGCTCGCATTTTTTAGTCAGTCACTAAAACGCCCCAGCGCCGAAAGGTGTCTTTGACTCCGCTACCGCACAAAAACGGAAGTTTGATTAATTCAACTCCTCGTTTCTTTCTGTGTAATTCTATAAGTTCCTTTGGCCACATTCTCAAGTCAGTATAAGTGAAGTGTATCGGAAGAAAACGACAAATTCAAGAAAATAACCGACCGGTCGAAATATACCTACCCACCAACACGTGCCAGGAACCACGCCTGTCTGCAGCTGAATCCTCACGAGGTGGAACACAGGTCAGTGCCGATTTTCTTACGTTTTCATTCATAGAAGCGATTACATGAGTATTTCCTTTCTAGTACAACCAAACGCCAGGTCATATTAGGTTCTTTACGCTCTGTGTGCAAACACACCTTGGTAGGACTATTTTACACGTCCTACCATAATTTATGGTCCTTACGAGTCGGATAGGCCAGTAAATAACATATTCACGTAATTATTGGTGAATAATATTTCTTTCCTAGTCATTTAATTAAAAGATTCACGTAATTTTGGTGAATTCTTTCCGCCATCTTAGTTTCATTACTTTCTTTCGCTAACAGATTTACGTAAATTATTTGGTAAATTCTGCATTTAAAACGCTAAATCTACGTAATAATTGGTAGATATTTATAATAGTTGGTGATTTACGTATTAATTGGTAAATAATCATCATTCTATTCGCATACGCGTAACTTTGTAGGTACCTACCTATCTAGGTACGTAATTAGTTTACATTCCCGCTCCGCTGTGCTACTTGCGCTATTATATAATAAGCCGTAGTACAATTTTCAATAAAAAAGTAGGTATATCTAAACTGTTTGTGTTGAATTACTATTATATTATAGTAGGTACCTTACAGATAATCTTCTTGTTATATTTCAATAGGTAGGTCCTACCTATCGTTAATTTGCAAACATGTCGTCAGATCTCGAGACGAAGCTTATTCTGTTGAATCAAAAAAAGGAATTATTGTTTGCACGCATCAATCGTTGGTATAAATCGTCGAAATCAGTTGTGTGTTTTGACATAACGACGCGAGCCAATGAAGATTTTCTGGCTGAGACCGAGACTATCGATGACGTTCGCGATAAGTTCGAGTCGATTGTAGATCAAATAAATAGCTTAAATTTATCATTACAATCCCCTGTAGAATCCGACTATTCTTGCCTTGACTCATTCGATGAATTGTATTCGAGAATAAAACGCATTAGAAATAAATTATCTACGCTCAAGGTCAAGGAGGTCGCATCACACGGGCCGAGTAATTCAAACGCGTCTGTAGTGAAATTGGAAATGCTTGTTATTCCGAGTTTTGACGGACGCCCTGAAAACTGGAATACATTTTATCAGTCCTTTAAGGCCAATATTCATTCGAACACACAATTGTCTGATTCGCAACGTGTGCAATACCTATTCTCAAAATTAACCAAAGACGCATTAAAGTTCACTGCCGGTATTGTTCCGTCAAGTGAGACCTACAGTATAGTGTGGGACGCCTTGGTCAAGAAATACCAAGATAAACGCTCATTAGGTTCATATTATCTTAATAATATATTAGACTTAAAGAATTGTTCACCTAGTGTGAACTCACTTGATTCATTTATAGGTATATATTCCTCATCTATCGCCGCGCTTAAAGAGTTAGGTATAAATGATTTAACGGACTTCGTGTTTCTACAATGTGCCTTGAGGAAAATGGACACGCTAACCATCCAAGCCTTCGAACTTTCTGTTCGAGGTGTCGATATACCTACAACGCAACAGCTGATCGACTTTGTACAAGATTATGCTAAGATGATTGAACGGTCAAACCCGCGGTCTTCGTCATATGCGAAGTCGTCCACTGCTGGGACGCCACAGTCTAGTGATAGGCGTGTACAGCGTAATTCTAAGTCGTTTGTTGTCAGTGTGCCGATTAATAATAAGTCCAATGTGCCCGCCGCAGTTGACGCGTCATGTTGTTTATGTGGCGGCCGCGACCACCGACACCTGTATAACTGCGCTCAGTTTAAAAATATGCAAAATCCAAAGGCTAGATATGAGTTTGTTAAATCTAAGCGTGGTTGCGTGAATTGTCTAAGCACATTACATAATCTCCCGCGATGTAAAAGTACGTCAGTTTGTTTCTGTCAGAAAAAACATCATAAATTATTGCATTTTGATAATAATGTTAATAATTCGCACTCGCATGCGACGACTGTTGCCGCATCCCCGCCGCCCGAGTGCGACCTTGTTACCCCCACTCCTGAGTCACCGCTCGCTTCAAGCACTGTGCATTCGTATGCCTCTAGCCATAAGGGTGATATTCTCTTGGCAACCGCTCAGGTGTATGCTCGCCCTAAAGGTAGCACTGGAAATAAATCTGTAGTCAGATGTCTAATTGATAATGGCTCACAGAATAACTTAATAACATTGTCCTGTTGTCGTTTATTAAATTTACCAATAATACCAATGAGTAATTCTGTTGTCAAAGGTGTTGGCTCCATTTCGCAAACGATAATAGGCTATGTGTATTTGGACATTGAATCTCGTATTTATGCAGATCATAAGTATACTATACATGCGTTAGTTATGAATAGCCTTACGGATCAATTGCCCTCGCAATTAATTAAGTGTGATAGCGAGTTAAATCTTCGCGATTTACCGCTTGCTGACTTAAGCTGGAACATTCCAGGAAACATTGATATAGTATTAGGTGCACAGCTCTTCCCGTATATTTACTTAGGAAATAGAGTCGAGTGTGGTCCCAGTGCCCCTTGTGTACTATCAACCGCGTTTGGGTATGTACTTATGGGTAATTACCCACGTAAAGTTGTTGTGCCTACAACCGCATCCTTTTCTGCGCTAGCACTAAATGATTTAGTGCAAAAACCATGGGAACTTGAGGAAGTTCCTGTGAAGCGCCTATTGTCTCCAGAAGAAACCGAGTGCGAGAATATTTTCACATCTACTGTGACTCGCGATGACGTAGGTCATTATTCTGTTGCGCTGCCGTTCTGCAAGGATCCCTCTGAACTAGGGAACTCGCGCGGCGTCGCTCACCGCCGGTTTATGTCGCTCGAGCGTAAACTTCGTCAATCACCAACCGTACGTGAAAATTACAATAAGGTTATTCGGGATTGTTTGGATAACGGTTATCTTGGTCTCGTTGATGACTCTAATTTGTCTATGGATGGTTATTACATACCACATCGCGCAGTGGTTCGACATGACAAACCGATGCCGCGTATTGTGTTAGACGCGAGCGCTAAAACCCACACTTGTCTTTCGCTCAATGATATTTTACATATTGGTCCCAATTTACAGGCAGACCTGTTTTTATTATTATTAAATTTTAGGTTATTTCCTATCGCAATGAACGCTGACATAAATACTCACCGCAAATCGCTTGAGTTTGATGTTGGCAGTCATGTCGCAAAGGTTTTAGGTCTCTCGTGGGAGCCGTGTGGAGATAATTTTTATTTCACATCCACCTTGGTAGATGAGAAGTGCACTAAGAGAAATATACTCCCTATAGTTGCACGACTATTTGACGTGCTCGGGTTGGTGACACCTGTGATACTCTACGCCAAGTTGTTAATTAAGGAACTTTGGCTTAGTAAGAGTGATTGGGATGACCCTGCTCCAGAGCATATACGCTCACGCTTTTCCGCTCTCGTTCAAGAATTAAAATTGCTTGACACTTTAAAAATTCCGCGACATATAGGTGTCGAAGTTGATTGCGAATTACGTCTTGTCGCATTTTGTGATGCCAGCCTGAATGGCATGGGATGTGTTATTTATGCACATTGTACCTACCCATCTGGCATTCAAACTCGCATTTTGTATGCGAAATCAAAGATCACTCCGACAAAGATTACTACGCTTGCTCGATTAGAGTTATGTGCTATTTTGCTTATGTCAAAGTTAATAAGAACTGTACGTGATTCGTATGCATTACGCATTCCCGTTACTGACATTTACGCCTTTTCTGATTCCACGATTGCCTTATCATGGGTTCACTCGTCACCACATCGGTGGTCGATTTTTGTTAGCAACCGGGTCGCTCAGTGTCAAGAAAACTTGAACGCTGAACATTTTTATCACGTCGCCGGAGCCATTAACCCGAGTGATTGTCTATCACTCGGCATGCTCCCCTCGCAACTTTTGACTTATGATTTGTGGTGGAACGGTCCAGCATGGATCCGCGGCCCCCCTGATGAATGGCCTATTAAGTCATTCTCTCCCGCCAACTGTTCTGACTTACCTGAGCATAAGGCAAATGTGTTGAGTGTGACATCAAAACACACAGAGTCGCCATTGTTATGTACATTAGCACAACGTGTTTCTTCTTGGCAGAAACTACTACGTATCATTACATACGTTTTAAAATTCGCACGATTTAAATTTAAGATCGAACCTCATTCTGTATCAGGATTACATCCTGTCCTTCTCTCTAAGCGCGATCACGTTGTTGATCTAATAATTCAGCATTTTCACGTTGTCAATTGTCGTACTGGACCTGGACTCCTCATGTCTATCATAAAATATAAAACGCGTTCTGGTACTTACAAACTCGCTGTAAACAAATTGTATCCTATCCCAACGCAATAACTTACAACGCTAAATAGAATCTTAAACTTTAATTTTTAACTCAAACTTTAAACATACTTTAGATAGAATATTGTTAGTCTAAGTTGTTATTTTCGCTATGTGTATTATTATGTTATACAAATTCACTATGGGCTCTAATCAGCCAGTGTTCGCTTGTTTGTTTCGTAACGTCTTGCGACGTTCCAAAGCCGGGTGCATGGTGGAGCGCTTGTGTACTTTCTTAATTATTTCCCACATAATTTAATTGTATTTCAATTTTTGTAATTTAAAAGAACCGCTTCTGTGAGGGAATAATGTTTGAATGTTGGCGCTCATTTGTTGACCACTTAGTGTTGAAGAAGGCCAATGAATGGCGCTGCGCACGGATTTTTCGAACTATATTTTGAGAATGAAGTTTCTACGAGCGAGACTCTCAAGCACCACGGCGGATCATCTACCCGCTCGCATTTTTTAGTCAGTCACTAAAACGCCCCAGCGCCGAAAGGTGTCTTTGACTCCGCTACCGCACAAAAACGGAAGTTTGATTAATTCAACTCCTCGTTTCTTTCTGTGTAATTCTATAAGTTCCTTTGGCCACATTCTCAAGTCAGTATAAGTGAAGTGTATCGGAAGAAAACGACAAATTCAAGAAAATAACCGACCGGTCGAAATATACCTACCCACCAACACGTGCCAGGAACCACGCCTGTCTGCAGCTGAATCCTCACGAGGTGGAACACAGGTCAGTGCCGATTTTCTTACGTTTTCATTCATAGAAGCGATTACATGAGTATTTCCTTTCTAGTACAACCAAACGCCAGGTCATATTAGGTTCTTTACGCTCTGTGTGCAAACACACCATTGGCAGGACTATTTACACGTTCTACCAGTATGACATATATGAAGGAGTTCGCTTTTTTTACTATATTGTTTATGTGATCTGCCCATTTTAGGTCATTAGTCATTGTTATTCCCAGGTCCTTTTGTGTAGTCCCAGTAGCAATTGTTATGGTTCCTAGGGTATAGTGTATGTTAGGATTGTTTTTGCCCAGGCGTAGAACTGTACATTTTTCAGCATTCAGTTTGGCAATCCAATCTATGGTCCAGGCTTGTAGTCTATTCAGATCTGATTGTAGCTGCCCTGACTGAGTCAGAGGGTCACCGAAGATCTTGCCATCATCAGCAAAGAAGCATGCTTCTGACTTTATCAACGCTATAAGGTCAGTGGTATATATATTGAACAGAGTCGGAGAGAGGACCGAACCCTGAGGAACACCACTCAGTACATCTCGTTTGTCTGACAGTGCACACCCCACCCTAACCTGATAGGTTCTGTTTAGTAGGTAGCTTTCAAGCCACTTTAGTAATTTGCCACGAATACCAAAGTGTTCTAGTTTCAGTAGAAGGCGACCATGTGGGACTTTATCAAAAGCTCGCTCAAAATCCAGGTAAATAATGTCTACAGGTTTTTTGTTGTCCAGTTGCTTTGACCACTCAGGCACAGAAGACAGCAAGTTTGTGACCGTTGATCTTTTCTCAACGAATCCATGTTGTTTTACAGAGATAATGTGATGCCGATTCAGAAACTGCTTGATATGCTGACAAATAATTTTCTCCATACATTTTCCTATAGTACTAGTGAGGCTGATTGGCCGAAATCTGGATGGGTCCGTCTTATCGCCACTTTTGTAGACCGGTGTCACAATAGCATGTTTCCAATCATGGGGAAGCAGACAGTTCGTAAATGACAATTGCATAATATAAGCCAACACAGGTGCCAGAGTATCAGTGCTGTTCTTTAGTACTATATTGGGTATGTCATCTGGCCCAGCTGATGAGTTCACATTAAGATTCTTGAGGATTTTGGTTATGTCTGATATGGAGAAATTTACATCACATAAGGATTCATCAACGCGAGGACTACAGATATGTGGTAAGTGGTTTAAAGGTGGCTCCATGGAATAGGCTTTATGAAACTCCTCTGCAAATGCATTAGCAATATCAGTTGGGTCTGTTATAAGGTCACCTCTTGAGTTCCTAACAGCTGGTGGAATTGTCACCTTAGATGATATACAGCTACGGATATAAGAGTAGAATGATTTATCCCCACCATTTAATATGTTACACTCATATTGTCTTCTTAGTCTTCTGGATTCATCCACACATTTGTTACTAATTACCCTGTAACTCTGGTATGCATCATCCGTTTTACTAGATTTGTAAAGATCCCATAGTTTCCTTTTCTCCAAGGAAAGTTTTTTCAGATTTTCATTTATCCAGGCTTTATTTTTAATATTCCTCTTCATGTTCTTGTAGGGTGCATGCGTGAGTTTATGTTTTCTCTGGCATAACAACCGTGAATTTTGTATTGTAGGTACCTATAGGCAAATATATAAAGCTATTAAAACCATTGAAATAATAATACATACATACAATCACGCCTTTATCCACGAATGGGTGAGGCAGAGGTGAATTAACACCCACATTTTCACTAATCGTTGGATTCGGTCCCACGTAATAGGGGGTGAGCCTATTGCCGTAATCCGGGCACCATCACCACCATGCATCTGAGTCTGGGCTGTATATATCTGCCTGATGTTGTTTTTTTTTCATTGTGCGATAAATCCCCACGGAGCCGGTGGAGGTGGTTATGTTGGACTCGAACCGACTAAAACGCACGCCGTCTTGGTTCTTTGGTTGCCGGAGGTGAGATTGCCAAAAGCATATCTCTCGCACCCCGGCAGACCCCGGACCATCTCTTTCGAGATGGCCCCTTCGGGTTGTGGGGACCACAGTGTCCCCCCCATCTAGCCCCGGTTACGGGGAGGCGCACTTTGCGCCGCCGCCGCGGCCTGCTCCTGCTAGGGTGGGCGGCGGCTCCACCTGTCACCCCCAGGCCAGCGCTCATGGAAGACGGAGGTCGTTCTGCGACTATCTGTCTGATGTTAAACAGCCCTATCCCTTAGTCGCCTTGTACGACACCGCATGGGAAGAGATGGGGTGGCCTGAATTCTGCTCTGCCGGGAACCACGCGTCTCGTTTGTTAACAAATAATAATCCATACTAATATTATAAATGCGAAAGTAACTCTGTCTGTCTGTCTGTCTGTCTGTATGTTACGCTTTCACGCCTAAACCACTGAACCGATTTTGATGAAATTTGGTATAGTGGTAGATTAGGCCACGAGAAAGGACATAGGCTATGTTTGGTCGCGATAACCGACATCCAGGCGGGCGGAGCCGCGGGCAAAAGCTGTTATTATAAATGCGAAAGTAACTGTCTGTCTGTCTGTATGTTACGCTTTCACGCCTGAACCACTGAACCGATTTTGATGAAATTTGGTATAGGGGTAGATTAGACCATGCGAAAGGACATAGGCTATGTTTGATTGCGATAACCGACTTCCACGCGGGCGGAGCCGCGGGCAAAAGCTAGTAATAATAATAATAAATGTTCCACAACATTCTACACAACGTTTTTTACAATTCTTGATTTAATGAGCTCGGGTAGATAATTTATAGGATAATACCTAATTGGGATTCATTTCCATAATGCCTATCTCTTTCCATCACCAGATCAGCCCTAGTAAAACCAGTTACAGTGAACGTTGGCAGAGCGGGAGCCGCCTCTCTAAACGTTCGCCAGGAGTTGGAGCCGGTGAAGGCAGAAGCCAGGACTGTCCACCTGCTGCACTGTCTCCAGAAGACACCCCCTCCGGTACTGGTCTTCGCTGAGAGAAAGCAGGATGTGGATGCTATACATGAATATTTGTTGCTTAAAGGTGGGGGTTTTTTAAAGTTAAAGGTATCTCGAAACTTGAGCGGCCAGGCTTAAAGTCTTAAATGTAATGTTTACACTGTTGATTGATGACACTTGGTAGAATCTGCTACACATATTGAGTAAGACACTTTGTGCTTTTCCACTATATTTTAAAGCTATGCTCAAGTCGTGGGTCGGATACGGCGGCTGGGTCTCGAGGTCGCCCTTCACAAGTCCGAGGCTCTGTGCTTCCACGGACCTCGGATGGGGCCACCTGCGGGATCCAGCCTACAGGTAGGGGGCGTCAGCATCGGCATCGAGCCCTCGATGAAGTATCTGGGACTCGTGCTCGATGGCCGGTGGAACTTCGGACATCACTTCCGAAGTTTGGTCCCAAAACTGAGGGGGGCGTCAGCCGCACTCGCGCGGCTGATGCCCAATATCAGGGGACCCAACGCCCCCTGCAGGAGACTGTACCTGGGGATCGTGCGAAGTATGGCCCTATACGGGGCCCCCGTATGGGCGGAGAACCTGACGGCCAGTAATGTGGCTAGATTGCTGAGCCCACAGAGGGCGATGGCCGTCAGGGTGATAAGGGGATACCGCACGATCTCTGGTGAGGCGGCATGTTTCCTAGCCGGGACCCCTCCATGGGACCTGGAAGCGAGAGCCCTTGCGTCTCTATTTATATGGCGCAAGGAGGCGCTGGAGCGGGACCAATGGCCTGCGTCTCGAGAAATCGAGGCCCAGCGGTCCCAGCTCTACCAGGAAACCGTGGAGACATGGAAGGTGCGACTTGAGCAACCAAAGGGGGGATTCGCCACAATTGCGGCCGTCAGACCGGTCATGGACGAGTGGCTGGAGAGGAGACACGGTGCTCTCTCCTACCGGTTGTCACAGATACTTACCGGGCATGGTAGCTTCGGTAGGTATCTGTGGCGAAGACACCGGGAAACCACGGCCGGTTGTCAGCACTGCGGGGACCGCAGCGATGACACAGCGCTCCACACGCTGGTGGAGTGCACGGCGTGGGCGCAACAGCGCCAGGTCCTCGTGGTGGGTCTGGGCGTGGGCACCCTCTCGCTCGAGACCATGGTGCGAGCCATGGTCTCCAGCGGGAGTAAGTGGGACTGCGCCGCCTCTTTCTGTGAGCAGGTCATGCTCGTGAAATGGGCGGCGGGGCGAGAGCGGGAGAAAACTCTCCCACCCGAGTTGCGGCTTGGGCACCGCCGACGTGTCTTCGCCGAAGACCATCGGCCTCCATGACCGGGGGCCTGAGGACGGTGAGTTGGCTGCTCACCGTCTTTACAGAAGCAGGCCCATGACGGCAGCGTGACGTGAGGGATTCACGCACGCCCCCCCCCCCCCCCCCCCCCCAAGAAGCGGGATAACACCCGAAAACCCCCCCATAGACGCGGGATAGCAGCCGAACCACCCCCGAGACGAGGCCGCAATTGTAGCCGTAGGTCTGATGGGAGTCCTGGGACATCCTTCCGAGGACTTACCCGGGGCTCCCAACCATAAGCTGCTGGGCGTTACCGTGGGGGTTTTTAGTCGGTAGGAGTCCGGCATAACATCCATGAAGGATTTTCCGCCACGGTTAAAAAAAAAAAAAAAAAAATATTTTAAAGCTAGACGCACTAAATTTCATAAACCTGTGTCTTTTAATAAATAAATGAACACCTGAAACAGCGTTTTTCAAAATTTTACTACCAAGAGGCTAAAATAGGTCATAAACTTTTGTGTGGAAAGTTCGGTTTTTTTTTTTCAAAGTTAGAAGCATGAAACTTCGTACACCTTCGTCTTTTGAGAAATGTTTTGTCGCTATAACCGACGTCCACGTGGGTGAAGTGGCGAGCAAAAGCTAGTTTAATCATATTCTGTCCTCCGTGTTCATAAACCACTTTTTTATCGTGCGGAAATCCTCGGTTACCCCCCTGCCGGAGCCGGAAGGGGAGGTTATGTCGGACTCGAACCGACTAAAACCGCACGCCGACTTTGGGTCGTGGTGCTAGGCCGGAGGTGAGGTTGTCATCGACATATCCCTCGCACCCCGGCTGACCCAAGGTCATCCCTTACGGTCTGGCCCTTCTCAACATAAACCACTCCAATATGTGTTCTCCACTCTATGCTTTTCTGTGTTCTAGGTGTAGAAGCGGTAGCTATTCACGGTGGTAAAGATCAAGAAGAAAGATCGAGAGCTGTGGAGGCGTTCCGGAGAGGCGAGAAGGATGTGCTCGTGGCTACTGATGTGGCCAGCAAAGGTAAGTCATTGGTTCCTTGAAATTGAGTCCCAACTCTCAACATACATAATACTCACGCCTATAATTACCCCCTCCAGGTACAGAAAGTTGAATTCTGAAAATATTGAAAGATCTGCGGTAGCCTAGTGGTATGGGTAATGGACTGCTGAGACGAGGTCTCGGGTTCGATCCCAGGTTTACCATGGCACACACCAATGACTTTTCGATGCTTTTCGAAGTTATGTGTGTATTTATCGCAGGTTTATAAGTGCCCGGTTAATGGCAATAGGCTCACTACCTATTACATTGGGACCTAAACATAAACTGGTGAAATGTGGGTGCTAGCACCTCTGCCTACCCCTTCGGGGAATATAGGCGTGAGTTTACGTTATGTTATGTTATTCTAATATATATTACAAATAGACACTTTAATATATAGGCAGGGAATTCGTCCCCACACATTGCATCCGAAAACGGTGCGCTCCGTGCGGTATGAAAGGAACTTCATCCCATCCCACGCAAGCGCAAGCTGTGGAATGAACTCCCTGCTATGGTTTTCCCAAGCGACTACAATATGGGGTTCTTCATGAAAGGCATTTGAAGGTTTCTTCAGGGCAGGCAGCTCGGGGGCCACCTCGAAAGATATGGTCCTGGGTCTGCCGGGGTGCGAGAGACATGCTTTCGGCAATCTCACCTCCGGCAACCAAAGACCCAAAACGACGTGCGTTTTAGTCGGTTCGAGTCCGACATAACCGCCTCCACCGGCTCCGTTGGGGTGGTATCCTTGGTGATTTCAAGATTTTTCGCACGATAAAAAAAAATAGATTGAACTAATTCCTATTCTCTTTCCCCCAGGTCTAGATTTCGCCAACATCCAGCACGTGATAAACTACGACATGCCGGAGGACATAGAGAACTATGTCCATCGTATAGGGCGTACGGGGAGGGCGGGGGGTGAGGGGGTGGCCACCACCCTACTGGGGAGGGCCGCGGATGATAGCGTGTTAAGGGATTTGGCACATTTACTCACTGAGGCAGGGCAGAAGGTAAGATTAGATTAGAACAATCTTTTTCTACTCATACTGTAATGTCAACATTAAAAAATTAAAAACAATACTTAAATGATAGTCTTTAGGTACACACATAGTATCAATTATTTTTTATTTAGTCTTGTACTGTCAAAATTCAAATATTAAAAACAATATTTTAATAACTGTCTTTACGCACATAGAATCAAAATAAATATACTTTAATCTCATTCTGAAATATTAACATTAAAAAAAATAATGACAGTCTTTACGCACAGAGTATCAAAATTAGTTTTAAGTGATCTTATACTGAAATGTCAAGATTAAAATTTTTTAAACAATACTTTAATGACAGTTTTTACACACAGATTATCAAAATAAGTATTATCTAATCTCGTACTGTAATGTCAACATTAAAAAAAAAAACAATACTATAATAACAGTTTTTACGCACAGAGTATCAAAATGAATATTATCTAATCTCGTACAGGTGAACCACATTTATAAGTCGCATCGGCAAAGTTCGCCTGCTCAGAAGAGTAAGCTAACGCCGATTAATTACGATTGCCAACGCTATTGAAACACCAACTTTATTGCGTTGCGTTAAGATTGAAAATGCAATAAATCCAGAGAGTAGTGCTTTCTCGCTCATTGTTCATTGTTTCGAACATGGCGCGCAGGCGGCAACCAATAATAAAGGGCCATGTTTGGCGGAGCGTTGTGATTGGTTAAGATTTTTGGCGCGTTTCAAATATGAGACTTCTGCGCAGGTATATCGGCGTAACTTATAAACGTGGTACTACTGTACTGTCATGTCTACATTAAAAAATTATAAACAATACTTTAATGACAGTCATCCATTATGCATAGGTACATTATCAAATTATTATTTTTTTTAAATTATTACGACACAGGTCTTCTATGGGCAAATATATCGTAATTTAACTTTTTTTTCCATTAATACACAGCTCCAGCTGGACCACAGATAACATAATAATAAAGTACTTAAACACAAAGTGTCAATGCATTTTTAAATCTACATAATGTGGACGCGACGCAACAGCATTCATCATTCATCATTTTAAGCAAATTATTTCATGAGATTGGATAAAGTAGTGTATGAAACTGCACATAATTTGGTCTTAGAACACTCGTGGGATACTATAAAGGGGGGAAGGAAGAAGAAGCAAGCAGCAAAATCCAGCAACACTTAACGACACAGTGAGCTCATTCTGCGTAAATAGGAACACAGATAATTCCGCTTCGGCCGTCTACGAAACCAGAGCTACGTACCTAACTAATTACTAACTAAACATAATTCGTCCTTGTACGATACTAGTTACGTACACACACGTTTTTATACTTCAACGAAACTTGGTATCTAGTTCGTAACCAGTTACAGTGTAAGAAATCATTCGGCCGCCTACAAAACCGGAGCTTACTAGAACTAAACATATTCGTCTTTGTGCCACACGTATTTTTTACTTAAAGGAAACCAGGGGATTATTAATAAAACCAATATAATATCAAATAATAAAACTTTACTTTACTTTGTATTTTAACCCTATACCCAACGACATAATATTATTATTAACCCTCGCAGTAAACAAAGTATGCTGGGTCCGCCCGTTTATGAAAAAATGTACAATGCCAAGAAAAGGGTTAAAACTTAAAAGAAAACGGAGATAAAATTTCGATGCAGTGACCAACCGATCGCGATATATTAATTTCATTTAATTGTGCTATTGTGCGATTTATTTCATCATAATTTTTGGACTTTTTGGTTTTCTTTTTAAAGATATCAATGACTTTTGTTACTTTGCACAATAATACATCTAGTAAATGAGCCAAAGTCGGTTTCTTTCGCCGAATGTACCGATTTAGTCTACTATGCCATCCTTCGACATTGTTAGTACTCGTAGTACGGATTTTTTCCTTTGAGCAACAGCAGACCTTTTCGAAATTTGTCTTCTTCAACCATTGTTTTTCGAAATAACTGTTGAATTTTTTTATATCATCACCAGGCGGACTCTTTTGCATTACGTACTGTAACCCGCTTCTAAAATGTTTTTGGTAAGCGAGCTAGTCCTGCGCATCTCGCTACGTTTCTCCTTTTTGCAGTGGTATTAAAATTTAAAGTTTTTGCTTTTCTGTAGATCAGATCAGATCGGTACTGCACGAAGGAGTTTTTCCTGTATGAGGTCTAGATAGAATTTGCCTTTAATGAGGTTTGAACGAGTTCCGTCGGAAGACTCAAAAAGTCCCCTTTCATAACTCACTGCAAGTTTCCTGCTACGAAACCAAGTTTCGTTGAAGTAAAAAAACGTGTGTGTACGTAACTGGTATCGTACAAGGACGAATTATGTTTAGTTAGTAACTAGTTACGTAGCTCTGGTTTCGTAGACGGCCGAAGCGGATAATTCACCATGATTCGGGTATTTTGAGATAACAAACTTCAAACCATGTGACAACTACCATCATGAGTCACACCGCGATCATGGCTGCTAAGAAGCAGCCGAAACGTCGGTGTAAGAATAAATAATAACAAATATATCGCGTTATAACTTATAAATTCTGTTTTCTAGGTACCCTCATTCTTACTGGACATGATTGGAGAGCCAGAAATCCCGATGCCGGACGGACAAGGGTGCTCTTATTGTGGCGGTCTTGGACATAGGATCACAGGTAAGCCATACATATACTCACGTCTGTAAATCCCCGAAGGAGTAGGCAGAAGTGTATTAACACCCACATTTCGCCAATTATATTCGGTCCAATGACGTAATAGGGGGCGAGCCTATTGCCGTCTTGGGCTGTATGTTTCCGAGGCACGACACCAGACCCATGAGAATACCCATATTCATGCATAAAAATATTTGCACTGAGCGGAGATCGAACCCGCACCTCCTGTGTAGCTGCAGCGTTTCCTACCGCCGCACAGAGACTGTCTCGTCATCATCCACATAAAGACGTTAGTCCTGATTGCATCCGAGGCCACGGTGCCCTCTGTGCTCAGGGTCCGTCTTCCGGCTCTTCCTCCTCCACTTCGCACGATCTTGGGCGTCCAAGGTAGTGAGACTACACGCATGTCACCCTCCACGACGCCAAGCCAGCACTTCTTGAACACTTCTAACTTTTTTCTTTTTTATCGGGCGAAAAATCCCCACGGAGCCGGTGGAGGTGGTTATGTCGGACTCGAACCGACTAAAACGCACGCTGTCTTGGGTCTTTGGTTGCCGGAGGTGAGATTGCCGAAAGCATATCTCTCGCACCCCGGCAGACACAGGACCATCTCTTTCGTGATGGCCCCCTTCAGGTTGTGGGGACCATAGTGTCCCCATATAGCCCTTCTACCCGGTGGAGGCGCCATTGCCATGCTTTTTTGTGTCATATAATTAAGCCATATATTTACTTTTTCTTCCAGAATGTCCGAAACTGGAGGCGGTACAAAACAAGCAAGCCTCTAACATCGGCAGGAGAGATTATTTGGCAAACACAGCTGCAGATTACTAAGATAATTCAACATCTCATCTTCACGCTAGCAACTAGAGAGTGAGGCATAGCAGACTCACAAATCGATAAAATACAAATAATAAAATTAAAAATTTTGAAAAACCCACGACGTTTAAAAAATAATTCAAAAAATGTTTACTGCAGCGCCCCCTAGTGGGTTGTCACTGTAACATCTATCTAAGAATATGCACCAATCAAACCCAAACCGATAATCAAAATCGGTTTAGTATTTTTGGAGAAAATTGGCAACATTGATTTGCATTGTAAATGCTTGTATGTAAAAAATGTAGCGCCCCCTGTTGAGTTGTCATTGTAACACCTATCTAAGAACATGCTCCAATTAGAGCCGAAACCAAAACTGAAAATTGCATCAAAATTGGTACCTAGTTTCGGAGAAAATGGCAACATAGATTTGCACAAACCAACAAACCAACACACAAACATCCTGTCACTCCAAACGCATATGCCGTCTCCGTTCCGTCGCGGGCAAAAAAAACTTATCAATAATGATAACGGGAATTAACGCGATCATATTATAGGTACATCATATACCTTTGATTTGCCTGACGTATGGACTTGGTGACACCGCCCGTGACCTAGACTCCTTGAGATAGAAGGTTCTTTAACTACCCTCATATTTTCGATATTTTTTATATTTTTCGCCTTGTAGCGTCACATACCACACTCTAACGTTAGGCAAATCAAAGGTACGTATGTACAGTCAACTACAAACGTAGCTTAACAAATTCTAATTTATTGAACACTGTGGCCCCTAACCTTACATAAAATTGTGAAAAAAAAACATTGAATATGTAAATTAAGTTCGTTCTTCTGGGAATCATAACACTACATTTACTATAGACAGATGCATTCCAATATAAAAAAGATTTATAAAATATTTTAGTGTTAATCAACTTATGGCGTTGACTGTACCTATACCATGATCACGCGCCACCTGCGTAGCAGTCGCATTCACTACCGCCACGCCACAGAGGCTGTCGTAAACAATCTTGACGTTTCTTTTAATGTTTATTTAAAAACTTAGTTCATATTTTTCAGTTTAGAAACTTATTTTAAAAACTCCGGCAAGAAACTCAGCGGGCTTTTTTTTGGTCTATTAATAAATAGACTATTAATCTATTCGATCGATTACTAATCTAGACTACTACGAGTATTAGACTAAGTGAATAATAATTCACTTAGTCTAATACTCGTAATAGTCTAGACTATAGTCTAGATACAGTGATTTGCTTGAGTAGCATAGCTGAGCGAACAGCTCATTTCCAAGCTTGTTTATCATATAAATATTATTATTATTGGGGAACAGGCCATCAGCCTGCATCTGGTTGTATACCACACTGTTTCATTCACTACTCAATGTCTTTGTTGATTTATGTATTTGTCCAGTCTATTTTTGAATTGGTTGATATTTTCTGCTGTCACAATATTTTCAGGTAGCCTATTCCATGCGTTGACCAGTTCTTGGATTTTATAATAACCTTTCTGGTACAGTTTACACTTATGGTCAGTTTCAGTATTGACGTCGTCGTCAGTATTGATATCGTGGTCAGTATTGACGCCGTGATCAGTATTGACGTCGATGTCAATATGTATTGATATCGTGGCTGAGAAATATCGGCATGGTCACTTATGACGTCAAAGTTAGCATCTCAAATTATGTAAATATTATCAATGTTATTTAAGCGATATATTTTTAATTGTAAATAAAAAATAATTAGGTAAAATTGAAATTAAATATTGCTGTAAATAGTTTTTTTTTTGTTTTATTACAAAATGTCTTGTTCTTCATCCATGCGCACAACCCTAGCAAACTGTAAGGTAATTAGGAATCCAGGGTTGCGGTTACTACTTATGGTCAATTCCATTATTTCGAAGGGGCGACGAAATATGTCTGCTTGGGGCAGGTCATTCAACTTCGAGAAAGAACAAGTCAGAAGGTCCAACTAGGTTGGGCAACATTTGGCCCACGTCATGTCTTAGAAAGAAAGAAAGAAAAATATTTTTTATTGTGGACACAGAAAATGATAAGAAAAAAAAAACACCACTGTGCAGAATAATGGTCGCCTCTCAGCGTAAATGTTGTCCCTACTGCAAAGCCTGAAAACAAAGGTCTTTGACCAGTGCGTTCAACCTGTTATGACTTACGGTGCCGAAACGTGGAACTGACAGTATGCTTAGTCCATGACCTAAAAGTCGCTCAGCGGGCTATGGAGCGAGCTATGCTGTGGCGTGGCGGTAGTGCACGCGACTGCCACGCAGGAGGCGCGGGTTCGATCCCCGCTCAGTACAAATATTTGTATGCATGAATATGGCTATTTGCATTGGTCTGGGTGGTTTCTATGTATATTATGTATGTATTTACAAAAAAAAAAGTATATAAGTATGTTTATCCGCATTCTAGATTCCATAACACAAGCTATAAAAGCTTACCATGGGTCTAGATAGCGTTGTGTAGAATGTCGTGGAATATTATTTATTTATATTTATATGCTTAGTTTCCTTGAAGGATGAAATTCGAAACGGGGCCATCCAACACAGAACTAAAGTTACCGACATAGCTCGCAGAATAAGTAAGCTGAAATGGCAGTGGGCTGGCCACATCTGCCGAAGGAGTCGGTCCTTCGGCCGTTGTTGTTCTATTTGTTCTAAACCGAATTTTTTTAGTAAGTAATGAGCGTCGGTAGCTTAGTGGTTAAGGAGTCGGCCTTACGATCGAGAGGTCGCGGGTTCGATCCTGACCATTACACTACCAACGTGAACCCACTCCTAGCACAAACAATTTAGCTTAGTTGGAGGGGTTAGAGGGAATATTAGTAACTTTGGTTCTAAGATTTAAAAAAAAAAATATATTTTGTATTTGTTCTCCCTATTTTATGCCATATCTTAAATTTTTCTCTAACCAGCTGTGTCTATTCTTCTGCATGGAAAGACACCCAAATCATACCCTTACCTAAAAAGCCTAATCCCACATCTTGTTCTGAATACCGACCAATCTCCATACTGCCATTCCTCTATAAAGTTTTTGAGTGTCTAGTACATAACCAGATTAGGATGTTCCTGAATAGGCATGATCTACTAAAATTAAACCAATCTGGTTTCAAGTCTGGGCACAGTACTACCAGCCAGACATAGTATCTGCAATCAACCAATCCAGTCATAATCAGATGTTTGCTCATAGTGTCACGTTAAAAATGACCAATGCTCCATCGAGCATGGTCAAAAGATACAAGGACCGTCAACGTCTTTGGTCAATCTCCAGAATATTGCACCTTTGCAGGCGTGGTCTTTGGTGGCTAGCATGAATGAGGGCCCTTGCTAGGGCATTTTGGTGTTTATTCTGCCGTTTTTTGTATGTGGTGCAACAGCTTTTAGCTTCATCCTTTACTGTAGGTATTTGGAGGTGCTCTTGAATTTCAGATTTTTAATATTATGGATGATATCAGACCAGGTATGAAGAGTGGGCGGCTTGTGATACTATCCTTGCTGGATTTCAGCGACGCATGTAACACCGTGGATTTTGACATCTTACTTGCCACTCCTCACTCTCTTTACATATCACCAACAGTGATTGAATGAACTGTTTTTCTGTTCCTAGTACCATAGTAACTAAAATCATAACTATACAACATAAAAATACATTTATAATAGTGATTGGGTAGAAATATCGTTACAAGTCCATCGCCAGCATGTACAACGCATTGTCAAAATTTCCAATCGCACGGTATCCATGCGCTGAAAGCAAACTGAAACCAGCTTCAACACCCAACATATAATAAAACGCATATTGTTTTACGGCGATGCCTATTATACCTTTGACGGAATGCGTCACGTACCAACACACTTCAATGTTACCACAACAATGTATTTTAGAAGCACATGTCAGTTTTATTGCACTTATATCCTCAACATTAATTTTTTCCGTTAAATAAAATAGAACAGGTACTTCTTTAGTTTGCTTGATAACGTTCAGTGCTCTTCGAGTTTCTTTGAACCATTTTTTTCGCATATGTTCACTTATATACCAATTAAATATCCGTAATAGATCAACATCTTCTATTGGGTTATATCGGGTCCGAGTAGGAAATATGTTCACTGCGTCTTCTAGTTCCGGCTCGTATTTATTCTTTCTTAAGATATACCCGCTTCTAAATGGGTATACTTTATATACACCTTTAGGAAAATTTAATTTAAGCATATCCCTGCCCAGGTCGAAGAGAGTAGAGATATATATTACTTTCTCATCTCCTACTGTTATTTGGAACTCATGATTTTCAGCCATTTTGACCACAGATGGTATGACAACCGTATATTCAATTTCTTTGTTTATAAACGTTGAAAAATCACATGTGTCGAAGAATTTCTCACTTTTTATACAAGTCAACTTAATTTTCGGTAATTGTATATGTTTCAATAAATTACGAAGTTTTGTATTCGTTACTGCTTGTTTTGCTACTTCTTCCGCACACAATTGTAACAAAGATGGGATATGAGCCATTTTGTTGAGCGTCCGTGTAATTAAAACTATTTCATTTGACTAAAAATGCTTTTTTCATGTAGCCGAGTACCCTCCTTAAGCGATAAGATGGATCTTTTTCTTCTTTCACCAGTTTTTCTAATAAAATATAATGCTTATTTATAAAATTAATAATGGCGTCTAATCACTTGTTTAATTATTAACATATTATTTAAAGTAAGCTAAGATAGCAGTTACTGTTACTTTAATTTTGTGTCTTTTGTTTCGATTTTCGATTTTTGTTTTTATTATGGTTTTTTTATTGACAAATTTGACATTTCACTAGGGTGTTCGCAGAGAATGCTTTGAACCACCATAAGAATTCTGTTCATAACCACCTGTTCAAGACAGCGCACTGTGAATCGAAAATCGGGATTAGAAGACATGGAAATTTAAGTTATCAATGCTTAAAAATTTGGCTTTGAATGGGTTTGGTTGCTCAATACTATGCTACCATAGTGATATGAAACCAATGGATGTAAAAATGAGGGAGTAAGAATTTATTAAAGAAAGTTTTGTATGGAGAAAACATTAAAAATGAGTATGACTCTGATATCACACGGTTGGCCGTTATATACTTACACACTATTCTAGAACTATTTATTTATGATTTTTGACATACCTACTTCATATCGTGGTCTTCCCTCACTTTATTTTCTAAAATCGTCGAAATTTTTGATAAGTTGATAACCCATTTAAATACTCATCATCTTCTAATATGTGTACCTAAACCAAATCTCGGTTACAATATTATATACATCAAAAGCCAAAATAGCCTATAATATCATAAAAAAATGAGAACTTTTTGACGATTCATATCTGAATCTGAACTATAAATAATCTGGGAAACTAAAACGACAATACTGGCAACATTAAGGGACTTATTTCGTGGCGTTGACTGTATTGACATATTGAAAACCCCAAAAATATAAACAAACTTCTCTAGTATATATAATAATCTATGAACAAACTGAATATTTAGAAGCGTCGAGTGGTTAAGGAGTCGGTCTGACGCTCCAGAGGTCCCGGGTTCGAATCCTGCCCATTACACTACCGACGTGAAACCACTTCTAACACAAGCAAATTAACTTAGTTGGAAGGGATAGAAGGAATATTAGAAATTTCAGTTTTAAATTTCCTTTCAAAAAAAATTACCTGTCAAAGTCATAACCAAATTAAGGGGTAAAAGGCTACGTTATAGGAAAATATAAAAGTCATTGTATACCTACATTTTGTTTCTAATATATACCTACGTATCTCATTTGCTGTATGTACGTTATTGGTCAAAACAGTTTGCAAGAATGGACCTATATTCATATGTATTTTTTTTTAAATTAGTTGTCACTGAGACAACTAGAACTTTATAAATATATGTTGAATCAAGTCCTGTTATAAGCCTTATAATACCTACCTACCTATCATATTTTTTAATGTTTATTCAAATGTCTCCCAATTAGTCCCACCCTCTCCTTTCCTTCACAGGACAACGCGTGCAAGGTTTAGATGTCACCCGTATACGTTGCAGAATATACCTTCTAGAACCAAGCGGTTCGGTGAATCATTCCTATGCCGCACCATTAAGACCAACCCCCGGCCAGTTCACGTGTTTCCTCCTTCCTACAGTCCCGGGTCCTATATGCGGAGCGTGAAAAGTTATCTGATGAGGCCATCGCCACCACAGTTAACATGATACATTTTTACGATGCTGACCCTCTTTCCAAGACTTTGCCTTTAGCTTACCATTAGGCACGACGAAGTCAAATTAACGTGTCCTTTTAAAAAAATGAAAATAACAATAAAATAAAATAATTTATTATACTAGAAACATACTGTCGCGATTTCTTTCGTGTTATTTACACAGTGGCGTAGCTTGCCTTGTCGGGGCCCCGTATAAAAATCTTTTTGGAGGCCCTTATATGGAGGTAAAGATTTTTCACAAAAGAAAAAAAATATTGTGAGAAGAAATATTTATTTATCACATAATTTACCCATTTTACAAATAAAAATCGAATTTTAAATATTCACTCTCCTTGCCTTTTTTTCGGCAAACTGATTAATTAAATCATTTATGGCAGATGATGATTTTAGTTTTTCTAAAGTTTCTGCCTCTATGGACAATAGTGAGATGTCTGACAGTCGTTCTTGTCCCATCGAAGTTCTTAAGTAATTTTTTATTAGTTTTAATTTTGAAAAACTTCTTTCTGCCGTTGCAGTTGTAACTGGAAGGGTCAAGAATAAAAAGCATGCTGTGATTACCTCGGGAAAACTGGATGCAAGACTATTGAATTTTACTAGTAATAATTCAATGAGTTCTTTAATGGAATAATTTTTTTTAATTTCAGAATTTAAGCATGTTTTTAGAGCCTTCAATTGGTCACAAAGATTAAGTGAGATGTCTTTACTGTATTTAGCAGACAGTTTTTCGGAAGCGTTTAATATCTCTTCGCTTGAAGAAGATAGGAGTTTCTCCGGTTGTAATATTTCGAATATACTACTCAGGTTGCAAAGGCTCTGAAATCTTTCTTTAGTTTGAGAAATTAATATATCTAAGCAGCAATAGTATACATTGACTTTGAAATAGGATTCCGGGTCGGAAATTCTCTCATCTTGTGATAACTCATCAAAAAAACGCTTCGTTATCTTTCGCCTACTGTTTTTAAAAACAGTTGTTACCCCCCACTCTTTTGGGTGAATTTCAACAAGTCCATTAAAATCTTCATTTCCGTGGATTTTTTTTATCTTAAGTGTTATAATAAAACAACATCGCGTTAATTAAAGATTTTGATACTGTATGTATTCTCGCTTAATATCTAGCAGATAACTAAAAAAACTAACGAGATATAGAAGATTAAAAATTACATGCCACGGCGATGAAACATGTGTGTACGACAATGAAACAAGCGTCCACGGCAATGAAAGAATTATGCCAAGGGAATGAAAGAATCAACCACAGAAATGAAAATCCATATAAAACATAATACTTATACCTACTTACATACAATTATTACAAATTTCATAGGTTAAAAATCTGCAAAAGGAGTAGGTAGGGTACAATTAAACAAATATAATAGAATCAAAGAATTGTCCAATCATTTATTTAAATTCTTTCAAACAAAAAATCAATTTACAATACATATAATATGAATAAAACAAATAATATGGTATACTTTTGTTAATTATGCAAAAGTAAATGCAAACAACATACATAGTAAGTACAAGTTTTTAATTTACGCATCAATATTTAATGTGAAGCGAAACAATAACATTTTTATAAAATCTATAGACAAAATAATCACAGCCCACACCGGTTAAGGTTCTTCTTCATAGTCTTGGCAAAATAAACAATCCATTATTAAAATCAAACTATTTATAATTGATTGTACAGTAAAAAACTCATCAAATCTTTCATCTTATTGTTGAAAGTTTTCGAATCCTCTAATGTCAGTATTTGGTGCTACCTATAATATTGTAATACCTAATCATACTATGGCGATGATAACATAAGTCACGGAAATGAAACATCAGGCCACAGCAATGAAACTAAATCGTTTTACAATGCATGGCAATGATTTTTTTTTCATTGCCGTGTTTTTTTATTCATTGCCATAGCAAATTTTGACCACGGAAACTACGGCAATGAAAGCACGGCAATGAAAAACAAGACAAAAATATAAAATAACAAAAAATCTAATAATTATTCGAAGTATTAATCACTTCACGAAAATAAACAAGAGAAATGGCGTTCTATTGAATGTTTAATCAAGAGGATAACTTATTAAAATAGAAAGTTATACCTATCCACGGCGATGAAAGAAAAAATGTCCAGTAACATAAAAATGGTATACTTACATCTATGGTGCCTAAACGCAGGTACGTGTGTACGTTCTTCCGCGTCGAGCACTTAGGCGGCACCAATATGCAACGTTTAGCGCATATAAGGGAGGATGCAAGTCGTTAGATAAGACAATATTCTAAAATATGTTTAGAACACGGCGATGACAGGCAGTTCTGGGACAAATGTATTTTTTTTAACCATTCGTTGTATTGTTTAAATATTTGAATAAATGTATTTCCTAACAATACTTTAACTATTCACGTATCAACTAAAAATAGGTATTAATAAAAATAACCAATAGATTTTTATCAATGAGGTCTCACGACACAGTAGGTGACGTGTGGACAAACACGGCAATGAAAGATTTCGGTGTATTTTGTGTTTTTTTGGAGTACCTATAATCCTATTTAATAGAATATTTAGTGCCCCACATAGATCACTATTTCACCTAACTAGCAAAAAATGTTAGAGCATTATAACTATGATTTTTAGTACCGATTTCATCGATGCCACGCAATTCTTGGTCCCGGGAAATTCACCCTTTTGCTAAATCTTTGGATTCATTTAGCAAACTATTAAATGAATTCTGATTTCTTAATTGGCACAGTCTATTTAAAAGATTACTTAATAAAATACTAGATTTCTGTAAGTCATTATTTTCATGCTGTAGAGCTTTAGAAACAGGATTAATAATTTCAAATAGTGAAGAAAAAATTGTAACGAGCACTAAGAAATCAAAACTCTCTAAAATATTAATTATACTTTTACATTCTTCACGTTCATCTTTTTTATTTGAAATTAAATTTAGTTGGTACAAAGTTTTCATGATTAGTAAAAAAATTTTCTTTACTGCTAATAAAGCGTCGTTCCTAGAAGACCATCTGGTAGGACATACCTTTTTAAGGGTAATCAAATATTTTTCAGATGAATCGTCACTTAGCATAGCCCAGCGTTTTATACTATTGCCAAAAAAAGTATATATTTTTTCTAAATTATCGAAAAAAGTCGATACTTCACGAACATGTCTCGCAGCATCGTTCAAAACCAAGTTTAAAGCGTGCGCAGCACAATGAACATAATCGGCATTTGGAGCATGCTCTTTTATTAGGGTTTGTAATCCTCCATACACACCCGACATAACATTTGCTCCATCGTATCCCTGTCCTCTACATTTAGTCAAATCAATTTCATATTCTTTAGTCAAATTTAAAATGACAGTTTTCAGACCTGCAGCACTGCAATCGGTTACTGCTATAAATCCTAAAAAGGACTCACAGATTTTTATTTCTTTAGGCACATTATCATCATTTTCTGTAACCGAGATATATCGAAAAACTACAGATAGTTGGTCAATTTTTGACAAGTCTTGTGTTGTATCCAGAATTATTGTCAGAAATGGAGCTTTTTTAATTTCTGAGATAATATTGTTCCTAACAGTGGTATCAAGCAAACTAATAATTTCGTTTTGAATCGTAGGGCTTAAATAATTTATTTCACCTTTCGGTTTTAGAAGAAGTTGCCAGAATCAGAATCATGCCCCCTCAAAGGTAGATTACAAGATACTAAAGTAATTATAACATTAATTATACGATGCAGTACATCTCTCCAGAATGTAATTTTACTATCGATTTCACTTTTCAATAGAGTATCGATGGTATTTCCTTGCAACCAATTATTATAAGAGAGTGAGGCACTAATATGCTGCTGTGACTTTTCATGGTCAAGAATAGTTTGTGTGAAATTGCTTCTAACCGAAACACCGTTAACCCAAGCAGAGGAGTACGATTTGTTTTGACGATCTGCTAATAACCAACAGAAGTGACAGTACGGTTTGTTTAAAACGTTAGAATAACATAACCATGGTCTTATAATTTTTATGCCTGCCTGATTGAAATATGAATAATAATAAGCCGAAAAAGGTCGGTTATTTTCTGAAACTTTTGGAAATGGTCCTTGTGGTTTAAATGGACCCAATTTAAAAATTATTTTTCGTTCGCATTCAGTTAAATTGTCACCAAAATTTCCTCTATCTGATGAAATTATATTACAATCTGCAGATATATCAGAATCGTTGACTTGGGGTTCCTCGATTTCTGGATGGACATCTGATAAAGTATGTGCTTGGCTTTTTTCTATTTCCGGATGGATATGTGACGAAGAACATGCGTCAGAAGAATCTAAAAATAAACGAGTAATTGTTAAAAAATAAATACGAATGCTTTGATACTAAACTAAAAAGAGTTATATATAAATAAATAACGTTACTTAGGGTCACAGTTAGAGAGTGTTCAGTTCAGACCCACACAGACTCTACGCGGATTGTGCTCGTACCTATTAGTAGATACAAAATCACCTGCAGCCCGTCCGTGCATTACTATACACCTGCGTGCTATTTAAACGCAGCGCGTAGTGGCCATACAAAACGAGAACCCGAAAGCGAGTCTGCACATCTGAAGTTCTCAACACGCAATTAACGATACGATACGGATTGATAGACAAACAACAAAACAAATCGATTCTATAGATAAGTTAGAATTTTGTTTTTTTTTAATCAAGGCACGGAACCCTAAAAACAGTATAATTGTGAAAATCGAGGGGGGAGACAACTTTTTGTGACGGACAGATGGACAGACCGAAATTAAAAGATTTCCTTGTTTATCACTACAGGCCCCTAATAAATGGGTTGGGTAGTACTTAACTTACCTTTCCAATCTAAATCACTCACAGTATCTTGTCTCTGAAAAAATGAAGAAATTTTGGGGACTTTTTTTATAACCTCGTCCCTTTTCTGTTTAATTTTTCTTTTCTCAGCGCCGCTGGGATAATCTCTTTTCCTTTCACTCATTTATTTTACAAATCACTACTAATACTGCTAAACCAGAAGAACAATATTGTTTGTACTGAATTACAATGTAATGCACATTTATATAAAGCGCGTAAATAAACAGTGCACTGCACTCCGTGGTTTAACATCCAATGCAAAAAGTACAACAACCTACACGTACATCGCGATATCGATGAAGGATTCCCGGGAATTCCCCGCTGAGTTGAAGATGAAGTAAGTAAAACGGGGAAGCCCCGCAGCCCGCCATAACGATGTAGAGTGTTGCCAACTTTTAAACGCACGCTTAAGGCGGGAAAAAAAGGAATTGCTTTATAGAATTTTGTCATTTGTAAAATAAAATAAATTAGAAAGTTTTAATTCTTTTTCCTTACACACTTTGGGGGCCCCCGTGACCCGGGGGCCCCGTATAATTGATACGGCAAATACGGCGGTAGCTACGCCCCTGTATTTACATTTACCTGACGACATTTCCACTATTTCAGCAGCCATTGTGACTAAAGATGGCATTTCTCACATGAAGTGATGTGTAAGTATTGAAATAAATATTATATTTTAGTTAGATAATAGACTTAGTACAGTGCAGGTGTTATATATCTTATATCTATATATATAAAAATGAACCCCTATTTCCCTTGGTCACGAGATGGCGCCTGAACGGCTGAACCGATTTTTTTTTTGTTGTGTTCGTTATTAGGAGAAGGTTCTTAAGAAAGAAAAAATGAAGAAAATTGCGCGGATAATTAAAAAAATTAAGAATACTTAGCCGCCATATAAAATAGCAGACCCGACATACGCCATGTCTAAATTTCGAATTAGGAATAAGTATTCCAAAAAAATGTGTTTATTATTCTAATACTGCTTTGTAATATTCTATTATGTTATCTGACGTTTGACATAGAATTGACATTATGTCTATCGTGTGCTGCAAATTGCAAAATATCGTCAGAGGATAATGATGGTTCATGGTAGTATGAACGCCCTTGAGCGTAGAGGTATATGGTTGTATGGGTCCCATAGGTATATAGGCTCCGTAGGTGTAAGTATGGGCCCCGGTGACCTATTAGTGTCGGGACCTCCGTAGGCGTATGGGGCCCGAATCGAAATGCTTTCTGTTCTCAAAATAATTAGGAGAATACAGCTAATTGATTCTAATTTCTAAGGTGAAACGAAGTTTGCCGGGACAGCTAGTATTAGGAAGAAAGAAAGAAAGAAAGAAATTTATTTGGCAATCACTCACATACTTAAAATTAGACTAATGATTAATTAGGCAACTTAAAACTAAAAATTGCGTGAGTGCCAAATAGCTCAAATAGGTCGCTATCTCAGCATAAAGCTGCACAACCAAAAGTTGCGCAGCGCTGGTTTTCAGATGGCACCCTATGTAACGCCACGGACGCGGACGTGCAAAGAATGTACCAACTTGTCTATGCTTCCTAATAAGTACAATATCCTATAATCTAATAAGTACGTAGCCTATGACACTCACAAATAATGTGACTGTCAAAAAAATCAGAGGCAGTAATTATCAAAGTGCACGTACGTCATACGACATGTTATATTAAAACATACTAGCTGACCCGTCGAACTTCGTACTGCCAATATTTTTCCGCCCGCGTGGCATCCGATCCCGTTCCCCCTGCACCGTCTACTATATTAAGCATGTAAATACATACATAAACCTTCTTCTTGAATTACTCTACTGCCGTCTTATTGTAAAGGGTGAATTTCTCAAACGTAAAATTTTCGCGGCGTGACTGAAAATCATACTTTAAAGTTAACATATAGTAATGATTATTTTTTGTAAGACAGATATCGTTTTTCTCTATATGCACGTATAAATTATATTATTGAAACTATTTTTGTGAGTGTGTAAAAAATGTATTTTCACCTAAATTCTAAGCTTGGTGGCGCGTCCACAACCTGTTTTCTTGGGAATGATCACAGTTTAATCATAACTACATTAGTTTACTGAGTATACTTAATAATAATTCGATTCGGCATTATTTTAGCTATCTTCGATACTGCCATTCGTAGTATTTAGTACTATACTTTATCTTAAAAATAATTTATAAGATGCGTCCGCGGCAAATGTAAAATTTTGGTGGGATTTGTAAAATCATCGAAGGAGTCGTATTGAAAGTACCTATAAGGACGACACTATCATCATTGGAAACGTTCAGTTGGGTGTTAATGAGCACCAGTGCCAGTTGTCCCCAGTCCCGTTTCGTTTTTCTGCCAAACACGTAAGTAGGTCGTTTCATAAGCCTCGGACAAAAATATTGTAATTTTTGTGTTGATTATTTAAAACGGTTTATTGTCATTGTATGTTTTATTATTTAAGTATAGTGTACAGGTTCAGTATGAGTATTAAATTTTGGTAATGTAACCACTATATTCTAAATAGTATTTTTATAAATAATTTTTTTAGACGTGAAACTAATTTTGGTGGAGCAATTTTGGTGAATTTGGTGGGGTTTTACTAATCATCAAAATTGTATATTTACACCAAAATTTGTTTTCATAGTTATTTGATTAAGCTCGTACGTAGTCCGACGAGCTACTAGGCCAGGTGACCTCTACGTAGTATACACTGGGCAATGGAGAAAGCACCGCCTCTCTCCTTAGGTGGGAAAGAGGTTGTTCGGAAGCTTTCCTAATTTTCTCTCAGATTAACCATTAGCATATGACCTACCCATACAAAAGACGGGCGAGTATTTGGGTGAAGTCAGCTGATGCCGCAGTAGGGACAGTCCGGTGTGGTGGAGCATCGTGCGCTCTTTCCGTCACCTGCTTCTACTGGCGTGAAAGGCGGCCTCACTCTTTACTACTAAGCCTACGCCGTTAAAACCTGCCCACCCTTCTTCCCTCCTCTCCACTGTCAACATCATTTGGCTTTTCTTCCTCTGCTTTCTCACTTACATGAAAGCTACCGTGGATGCAAGAGTGCCTCATGCAATCTTTTGCACGTGACTCCACGCAACAAAGCGATGAAGTCGAAGATGTAGGTGACACGCAACTCCTGCTTGTGTTGCTCCAGCAGCTAGCACTTTGCTATCGTGTAAAAGGTACTCATCTTCTCCACAGAAGGCTTCTGACCTCTGCCGTCCTCAAGCTCCTACATCCACATCCTCACATGTTGCACCAATCTATCGGCGTCCACCACCGATATTAACAGCTGTGCAATTCACTAAGCGAGCACAACGATGCGAGTCGCAACGTTGTGCTCGATAGAGATTGTCATTGGTCGGATTGTATCACGTCACTAGAGATCGACCAATGACAATCTCTATCGAGCACAACGTTGAGACTCGCATTGTTGTACTCGCTTAGTGAATTGCAGTGCTGCATACATGGGCAGTTATGGAGTGATTGTCTGATGCTATCCGACCAAAATACCACGCTGATTGGGAATGGACTAAGGACAGATCACAGATCACAGAGACAGTGATAAGGAAGATTCTCATATTGCCAACAGCGGTTCGAACAACGGAATCAGAATCGTGGTACATGTCTCGGATGGTGTAAACCTCTGGAACCCTTTTGAACCGCAATGCCCATCAGCTCACCGCGTGAGAAACTTAGTTGAAGAACTCCTGTAAGTTCAGAAATAGACATCACACTACCAACTTGTCTTGCCACTACCAAGTGTCCATGGCATATCTTCCGTCCACCCTTAGGCATACTGAGTACCACCTCTCCCACTTTGAGAATAACTGCCTAAATCTTTTCCCAGCAATCTTGAATAAGTTCGTCGATAATATTGGCGCCATTAGAGTAAAATATAATCCTTGCTAGAAGCAAGGATAGATAGAACAATCAAATGTTTTGCTTTTATGCTGATACTACTAACAACTAAAGTGGTTTTGCCATATAAAAATGAAGTTGGTGATAAAAGGGCAAAAATTAAGGGTTATATGTAACTATTAAGTGCCAGTTTCTAGAAAAAAAAACAAAGAAATAGTATAAGTAATAATAAATAAAAAATAAATATAAGTTGATATGCAATTTTGGTGTTAGACACCAATTTCGGTGTATTGAAAATTCAGGTGTATAAAATAAACAAGTAATTCCCAGGGCTAATTAGACTATTCAAACATAATAGGCATAAAATATGTATTTCTAGCTAAATATTGAAAGAGATTACCTAAATACCTAGAAATAAAAAAAATCACCAAAATTAGCTAAAAATTCATAGATGTTGAAATTCACCCTAAAAAGGCATAACTAACAAAAACAAAAATGTAAGATAATCGAGTTTGAAAATTTTCAAGGTCTTTTTAGCAGAAAAAATCCTTTGTGTATTATTGGGAGAAACAAGTTATTAATTAAGGTACACAATAGAAATACCTATCCAACCATGCATAGGAATATATTTATTTATTTATTTTTTATACAGATAATCCCAATTGTCCCTTTCATCTTAACAAAATAATTACAAATAAAATATCTTTTAATCGTTTTAAAGGCACAACTAACCAGATCAGTCTTTTCTTTTTAAAAACAATTCAGTATTAAAATGAAAGGACACGTAATTTATGTAATTATGTCTTTGTAACGTAATCATAAAGGTTCATTGCGAGTTTAAAAGAGTATAAATTTTACATAAAATTGTTACTTATAAAATAATTGACTTTTTCACGTACTTTTTAACTATCAACATTGAACAAATAACAAAAAATTGGTAATCAATACTCTTTATTTCAATAAAATGATAAATTTGACGTTACAGTTTTTAAACCACCGTATTATCTCTGATTTTGAAACAAAATCTAATTCTACGGGGCCGGACTCACGCACGAAGTGTTTCTGTTCAATGATCTAGCTGTAACGGTTCATGAAATAATAGCAAAACCTGGTAAAAGACACAGCGAATCTTAGTAATATAGTCCCAATTTTACCCATTGGCGCACCTTAATAATTCAAAGCAAACAAAAATTTAAAATTAAACTAGTTAAAATGCTAAACAACTCCATTCTCAACAATTGTTTATTTCTTTGTGTTATAAATTTTTAATATAATATGACTTTTCGTCCATTGCGTTCAAATAGATTTAGAAACACAACTTGAGGTATCCGGCACAAAAACTAGAGACTTCAGCTTTAGTGACTGTTAAGTACTATTTACTTATAATATACGTCGTAAGCGCGCGCGGGTACTCACCTAACAGGCGCGTGCGTAGAGGGTAGGTTGAAAATATTACTCAATTTTCCAAAAATTGGATGACATGATTTAAAATATTAACATTTTCTTGTCAAGTTAATATTTTCATTCTACCCTCTGTTCATACTACTGTTATATGTTTACCTATTTGAGTTATCAGAATGAATTTGAAAAGTTATGGTTATCTAAAATCTAAACAAAAACATCTGATTACATAATCATAACTTAATTTACGATTTTACAATGAAAGAAACAATATTACTTACCAATAAATCAGCTTACGTTTACCTTGAATTGAAAACATTGGCGCAATGATGAGCGCAAGGACGAGGGAAGGTAGGTAAGGAATGTGGGGGCATTCCTTACCTACCTTACTGGCGTCTTAAAGAAAAGGCACAACTGGTCACTTGTGACTTCTCTTTATAACACTTTCAAGGCCTAAGTACGTATTTATGTTGTTTCTTCTTAATCGGTGTCAAATAAGTATTTTAAATTAATCAATAACAATTTAGCTGTTAGATGTGCCTTTCGGGCTTAATGTATTTCCGTAGATTCTAGAGATATAATTACACAAAAAATTGGGTAGATGCGCCTTTTTCTCCTGATTCCGAATATGTATATAACTCAAATTTGAAAAAAATGTTAGTTAAGCCTTTTCTCTGTAATACGGCAGTCTAGGTATCTATTAAAAGAAACACCCATCAAAATCTGTAGCGTAGTTTTATATGTATTTATGCATGCAGACGCGGCAATCGACTTCGTTAAAGACTAAGTAGGTATGTAGCGATGATAGTGATTTGCAAGGAAATAAATAAATCTCGGACTCGAATATTGAACAAATAAATATTTAATCATTTGATAAAGCAGATAAAAAATTAAGTCAGCTAGGGCGTATTTTTTTATACTATATAATGTAAAATACAGTTGTTATAGATTTATACCAATAAGCCGCGCCCGGGTTCGGGGAATTTTTGTATTGTATGCACAAATTTTTGTAACGGCCGGAAATTTTGTTCCAGTTTGCTTATTTTGAATTTTGACATTTCCATTCCAATTTTGACATTTTGATACGTCATATATGGGGGTTGTTCGCGGAGAAGGTTCTTAATCTTAACCATAGGACCAATGCTTTCCATCTTATGGATCGTAATCTTGGTCGTAATAGTGTCTCCGTCTATATTCACAGAAACACTGCCTGAACTCACACATATAAGTTGGATTACGTTCAAATGCCCGTGCATTAATACTATCATATTGTGAGAAGGCATGGCTTAAATCAAAATTACCTATAGCACGAAATCCGTTCGAAGCAAACAAACATATCCCTATATTGTAGCTTATCATCTGAAATAATGTACGTTGTTGAACAGCAATTCCGATTACGTCATCCAAATAACGCACTGACCAAGTGACAACAACATTACCACAGTTATTCATGACCGTAGGACAATACAGTGTGATTTTACTTATATCGTCAAAACCTATATTTTTAGTTAGATAAAAAAATATTGGTATGTTAACATATTCTTGAAAACCATTTATTTCTGACCGAAAATGATAATCGCCGTAATTCCACCACTCATCAGATAAATATTTACCTATATATTGATTAAATATTCGTACATGAGAACGTCCCATGCTATGCCCTTGAGGGTATGTGCCAGCCAGTCCTCTGACGTCGTTTTCATTATTGAATACATATAAAGCATCTTGAATTTTCGGAATATAGTCTTTCGTTTTCAAAACATATCCGCCATCAAATTCATATATTTCATATTCACCTTCTGGGAAATCCAATTTGAGCATATTATCCGTTCCCAAATCTGAAATAGATGAGATATACAGCACCTTCTCACTGCCCACTGTGATTTTTAGCTTATTATTTTCCCGCCCTTTCGCCACAGATGGCACCACAGGCATTGTTGTGGAGTTTTGGATTTTCTTTCTTAATTTCCTTTTTATATATGTTGAAAAAGCACTAGTTCTATAAAGGATATTATCATATTTGTCACGAATAGTATAATTTATATAAACGTTGGGCAGCTTTATACGTTCAAAATATTGATGCATTGTTTTATAGATATGTAACTCACTGGCCACTTTTTCTGCCGATAATTGTACCAAACTTGGGACTTCAAATAAGCAGTTCATTTTGCTGAGTCGGTTTATGATATTTACTTTTATTTTTGATCGAAAACTGTGAGTAAAGTGAAATCAAATCACAAACTGTTAGATTATATGTCAGCACTCGGTTTATCGCATTTATCGACTGGCCCATCTAGAGTAATCTTATCTATACGATTAAGATAATATAAATTTAAGGTTCCCTCACACTCGGTTTATTAATTACTTAGGTAATATAATAATAACAATTGATAATACCGATATGCTTTATTATGATAATGGGTTCATATTCCTTACTTAACAATATGATCAGGGGCTCAGAAGTTAATTAAATTGTGGCATAGCTAAAAGACAAAGCAATTAGATATTTGGCTTTAATTAACTTGAATCCGACATAGGTACGATCCATAGACATAAATATACAGACGTGAAGCTACTACGAAATTCATTCATAAAATCATATTAGGAAAACGCCAATTCTCCATCTTGCTTTCCAACGTAGTGGGGATGTAGTAGCACCTGATTGGTCAAATAAAATTGTTAGTGATGCGGTGATAGAATTTTAATTATCGATATTTTCCCAAATATTTAAAGAACGAAGACCACTTTCCATACATAGTGAATGACTTTTGAAATGCCGTTGACTTTTTATTTTTCTATCGCATAATGGTACTGGTATTACTGATGAATAGATACTAAAACATTTTTTACAAAAAAAAAAACAAAAATATTAAATAAAAATTCGAACTTTTTTTTTTGTCCAAATCGATTTTATTTTTGTGCCAATGTGTTATGTACCTGGAGTACTACTTAATATATATGTATATATATCGTTACTCAAAGACTATAAAGAATCTTTGTAGATTCTACGTCCTTCTGGGCGAATTATTCGAAACTCCGGCTATCACAAGGAAAGTCTGACAGAAAGCCATAAGCACACTGCAACCTGAGAATACAAATAATCGGCATCCACTTAAACTAATCACTTAATTTTTTCTTTCAAATGTATAAATTTTTAGTCTGTGCCCTTTTTATATCCATAAGTAGTTATCGACAGTTTACTGGATTCCCTACTAGGCCGCCATACTGCTTTCCATTCATTCATAAAATCCAAGTTTAGGTAGGCAGTTTTTTTTCGTAGGTATGGCACCTCTTGATATACTCTAAGGTACGATCACGGCATTGACAGCTCATAGAATGTCAAAAGGCATTAGGAGTTTGGGCCTTTCGCACGAAACGCCTGCAGAGGCCACTAGTGAGGTAGGGTGCCATCTCTGACATTTGACAGTGAAATTGTCACTCAGCGTTCAGTTGACGTTCAGTATTGTTTGAATTTAATTATTACCTATATATTTTACCAATAATTTCCGTTAAAAAAAAGTTATAAAAAAGTTTTTGGTTAATTTTTCGTTACGTCGTTACCTCGTTAAGCTACATGCAAAGTCTGGAAAAAAGGGTCACTATCGTAAACATGTACCATGTTAACAGTGGTGACACTCAGCTTGACTGCCTGATCCATATACGGATGGCATCTTCATCTTATCAGCATATCTATGGTCTACCATAGGTAAAGTTGTTACTACTACTACCATTATACATGTTCGTATGGCGACCGGGACCGACGGTTTAACGTGCTTTCCGAGGCACGACTAGACCAATGCAAATAGTCAAATATAAGCATACAAATATTTGCACTGAGCGAGGATCGAACCCGCGCCTCCTGTGTAGCGGCCGCGTTCACTACCGCCACGTCACGGAGGTAGGTAAAGTGGTTACTACAACCAAAGATTCTTGATATTTATTTATCTTCAGTTTAACAATTACGATATGGATGTATTGTAATTAAAATAACATTAAAAAGCTGAATGGAGAAATTACTTTACATGGATATTGTAAAGCAATTTCTCCTATAACCTCCCTAAATTAATGAGTTATCAAAAGCAGAACAATGATAGAATGTCTTGGAACATAAGTAAAATCACATAGAATAAATTGTTTATAATTTGTGCAATATTTGTACTACATTTATCAACGTACATACTATTACTGACATGAGATTGTTCATAAATTTTGATTGTTTTTATTATAACTTGTTAATCTTCTATTACATGTTATCTTACTGCACTGCTTAAGGGTAATAATTATATATCTCTACCTACTAATCTCCGTCCCGTCCCATGTTGTGAAAGATATTCCAAGAGATTGCCTAGTGTGATAAGGCCACCAATTGAGTCATTAAAGTGTGGTGAAATATTATATTACTAAAGCTAAACTTTTTTTCAGCTGTGAAGTCTAGAAGAGTGCGTTTGACAAGCAGTATTAAATGTTTGTCCCCAAAAGGCAGATTATTGAAAAAAATGAAAAAATGTCTGGGTTGAGCATGGTGCAGGCCCCTCCTAAATTGCTGTAATTACGGCATAGTGCTTAATTATGCACGCGAACTTCTTAGTCTTTATTTTTTGTTAAGGTTAATTATTTTGTTATTAGTTTTTTTATTTACTTTAATTATCTTAACACGAGACAAATGTACATTCGTCTATATTTAGTGTTAAGATATCACTTTTTGTAAATTGATATCTGTAAAATGCTAGTGTGTTTCTTGCGCCGTTTCTTCTCCAAATATAGAATTAATAAAAAATAAACTATTGTTTCATTCTGTGTCTAGCTAGTACCAAATATAAAAATATAAATCATACAACACCCCAACATAGAATGGGCTATCGACTAACGACGTCACTATTATCGATATCGTTATTAGGTAAAAATATGAATATGGCTTGCCCTACACGCAGCTCACTTTTTTTTTTAATCTACGTCACGTCACGTCAATATGACATGATGGTATGCGATGCGGACCCGCTCCTTACGATTCAGTTTTTGTTCAGAGACTGTCTTATCTGTACGTAGTACATATCTTCTAATCTGTGGGTACGATAAAATAAGATATTGACACACATCACAACATGACACAAATTAAGCATAGACAATAATTTAGCGCTAACGCACTAGAACCTAAGGAGGTTTATACGTCAGCGCCAAATTTAAAAAAGTCGACACGTTATAAGTTATAACACAATGTATACCAAAATAACGAAGTCGATACTAGAATGTTTTTCCTATTATGCATGCATGAAAAGTAGCCTACTATGGTACGTGGCCAGAGTCTAGGCAGTGTTGCAACCTATTGGTTTTTCAAAGTTGGCGCCATATTTCGTCATGCACATACTGTCAATGTTTGGTGTCAAATGTGTCAAACCTATATTTACTATGACTATGTGTATGTGTCAAACTGACAATTATTATGTCAAAGTAGAATTCAAATCAAATAATAAATTCTTGTAGTCCGAGAGCTGGCACGAATTTTTGGGTAGGTACTTGAGGCAAGCTGAAAACTTGTCAGATACCTCTCCTATTATATCCCAACTCGGAATTGCAGACCTGGCTGGTGAGTAGCGGGGCTAAATCAACCCCTAAATTTTTAAAAATATAATTTTTTTTTCCCAAAAAATATATTGGAGGCACTACGCAATTTATATATGTTGCAGTGTGATACTTAATGAATACGAAAAAAAATAAGCCAGATAATTTAATCGGGGTTTTAACATTGCCAGACGCGTGCAAAAATATTTTGCAAAAAATTATAAAAAATGTTTTTGAGGCAGCTTGAAATTTTAATGGAGTGTTATTTATAACTAAAAAGTAAGATTCCCAAAAAGACAGATCATTTCGGTGGGGCTTTCTACCTGCCAGGTGATCAAACAAATAATGAATAGGTACGAGCCTGTAGTGCTATAGGGGTGTGCGTTGTTTTATAGACAAAAGTTTCATATAATTTCGTTTTACAGAAAATGTTTCGCATAATTTCGTTTCATAGAATAATCAATATACATAATACTTACTTTAAAGATTTTTAAATCATTGACTTTTGTTTCACATAAATTTTAATGTTAGAATAATCATTTCATAGAATAACAAATCAAATATTCTTCTTTTTTATATTGGTTATTTCATATAAAACTTATTTGCGCAAAGATATTTTCTGGGTGGTTTAAAAAAAATAACCACGAAGGCTAAAGGCGAGAGCTCCGCTTCGCTTCGCCCTCGCCTTAGCCTTCTAACCTAACCTATCCGAGTCGGGGTATTATCTAATTAAATTACTACAAGCAATCGGGAAAAAAATGTATCTAAATTTTACTGTTTGAAATAGATGGTGGTTAGTGGTTGTTTTTAAGATTCTTTAAATAATAATTCTACAGTTTGATAAGTATGTTAAACAAAAATATGTGAAAAAAAATTCATTAAATTGTGTTTCTGTGACAAGTGATTCATTGTGGTAAATTGTCTTTGAAACAATAATATTCGAAATAAAAATATAAGAACCAAATATTATATTAAACATTTTCTGTAAAATGAAATTCTATGAAATTTCTTTCTACGAAATAAGGCGCTCCCAGTGCTATAGACAAGCTGTAGTGTGAGAGAGAGCGCATAACGACAGCCTGTCTTCGTTCTTGCTTGCCGCGTTACTATTGGCTCTGGCGAGGCCACGTGACTTACAATAACCCATGAGGTTTCTAGTCGGAATTTCGGAGTGAAAATATAAAATTTTCTGAATTTCTACTAAAAACATTTTTCGTAAAAGAGATTGTATTGATTTATGGATGTTAAAAGGACATTTTTTTCCGATTTCTTTTTAATTTTCAAAAATTAGTTATTTTGGGATTATTGTCAACATCGATATCTACAAGTGTATTTGACGTATCAGTGACGTTGTCTTCATTATTATCACTAATATAAGCTTCTGGTATAGGTTGAAGTAGAGATGTCGACGGCTGGGGTTCTAATGTTGTTGATTCAACTGTAGATGTGGATGGTTGGAGTGTTGTAGATGGTTCTGTTGTGCATGAACTGTCGGATAATAAATTGTCTGTAATATAAAACTACAAAAAAAAATATTATTTACATTTTTCTTAATACTAAAAATCATTACATTTATAATAATAATTGATTAAGATTTTTATTAGACCAAAAAACATGAAATAAAAATATTCTTTATTTATTGGGAAAAAAGAAAATATATAAACAAAACAATATCATAATATTTTAACTTATGATTTTTACGGATCTGTAATACCTCCTGACTTTTTTTGAGAGTTTTCTCCACAAAAGCAATCACTTTAGCACCATTTTTTCTGCAAATAACACAAACTAATTCTTCACTAGACATTTTCAAATTATTTCAGTTCTAAAACGTGCAACACCATGTAGAATAATACGACTGAAAATAACGACTCCGAAATTCCGACTAGAAACCTCATGGGTTATTGTAAGTCACGTGGCCTCGCCAGAGCCAATAGTAACGCGGCAAGCAAGAACGAAGACAGCTGTCGTTATGCGCTCTCTCTCACACTACAGCTTGTCTATAGCACTACAGGCTCGTACCTATTCATTATTTGTTTGATCACCTGGCAAGTAGAAAGCCCCACCGAAATGATCTGTCTTTTTGGGAATCTTACTTTTTAGTTATAAATAACACTCCATTAAAATTTCAAGCTGCCTCAAAAACATTTTTTATAATTTTTTGCAAAATATTTTTGCACGCGTCTGGCAATGTTAAAACCCCGATTAAATTATTTGGCTTATTTTTTTTCGTATTCATTAAGTATTACACTGCAACATATATAAATTGCGTAGTGCCTCAAATATATTTTTTGGGAAAAATAAATTATATTTTAAAAAATTTAGGGGCTGATTTAGCCCCGCTACTCACCAGCCAGGTCTGCAATTCCGAGTTGGGATATAATAGGAGAGGTATCTGACAAGTTTTCAGCTTGCCTCAAATACCTACCCAAAAATTCGTGCCAGCTCTCCTACTATTGCTTTTACACTTTACTTTTAAATACTCACTTCATTTTTCATAGCTTTCATTTAATATTTTCATTACCCGCCGTCCTACTTGCTAGATTATTTAAGAATTTAAAGGAAGAATAAAGGATTAAATGGCAAGCTGCCGACATATGTTGGTATAGCGTCAGTTAATTTTGAATAGTAGGTAGGTAATTATTATATTATCTGCTCTACAGTGAGAAGTTTTAATTGTATTGTTTATCTCACAAACAAGATGGACTGTAATGCTCCAATCCAAATCCCAAGCTTGTTACAATTGAGTGCGGAACGAGTGGCTAGTATGGTAAATCGACATAAAAAAACTCGTCGCTATTTGAAAGTCTTAAAGTACATAAAACTTCCCAAAATTTATATTACATACCTAGAATATAAAGAGGATGATGATTATGAAGATGAAGAATTTTTATTTTATGAAACGTGTGATTTTTCTGAATACATCACAAAAAAACATTGGGACACAACAATAATACCCTCTGTTCCAATGTGTAGTGAAAATTATAAATTTAAAATCACGGTTGGCACTAAGAAGGCTTTGTATATCTCTACACTGGCCGACCTGGGTTTGAATATGCTAAAATTGGACTTCCCAGCAGGAGAATATGAAATGTCCCCGTATGAGGGGGGCTATGTCTTAAAAACGAAGGAATACTCACCAAAATTTCAAGATACCATTCACATTTTTAACACACGTGATGGTAACAAAGGACTTGCTGGTACATACCATGATGGGTATATAAAGAACGTTAATCTTTTGCGATTGTTTAATCGATTTATAAGTAAATATATATCCGAAGAAACATGGGAATGTTTAATGGATTATGATCTGGGGCCTCCATATCGTGCAGTAGCTGATTCCCTTGTAGACTATAACAACATGTCTGTACTGTTTTACTTAACAGAAAATATTAACAGCAAAGATTTAAGTAAAATAACGCTGATTTGTGCCTCTGAAATAACTAATTGTGGTAATGTTGATGTGTGTTGGTATGTACAACATTCAGAAAAAGGAGGAATAGGTATAGCTGTTAAACAGAGAAGTTTTTATAACATGATGGGCGATCAAGCAGGTATTGGTTTGTATGCTATGAATGGATTCCGTGCAATTGGAAATTGCCAATATTACTATAGGTACCCTCTGCCTGACAATGTAGATGAAAAGATATTTGAACCCCATCACTATTATGAATGTGAATTCAATCCATGTTTTTGTGACTTTAGCTACTATAGCACTATAGAAAGACAGTGTTATAGTGGAATGCATTCTCCACAAACCCGTCGTCGTGTATTTGCAGAAAAACATGCCAGATTCGCAAAGAGAAACGCGGAGTATTCAAGGGATGATGATAGATGTAGTTATGGGTTTTGGTAGGTAGATGTTTTATTTTTAAGGTGAACGCAGATTTGGCCGCACCGCACGCACCGCAATACCCACATTCGGAATTCTTTATGTTAAATTCTATGCAATCTCGCATACCTAGCCGCGCCGCAGTCGCCGCAGTACCTGAAGCGGCCAAATTGCCCAAACCGCAGCTGACGACGTCACCAACGTCGTCGGTCTGCGCGCATCGGACGCTCGGCCGGCATTTTTTTTAACTCTTGTTGGTATTTCATTTTCTTCTTCCTCTAATAATAACTATTGATAACACATTGTTAGTTAAGAGAAATACTGTAAAACATGTTCACTCCTGATTTAAATTGGAAACTGAATGATAAAAATTCAGTGCGTTGCGTGCGGCGACGGGAACGACTGGCGCGTGCGGTGCGGCCATGTCTGCGTTCACCTTTAAGATGTATGTTATAAGATTTAAGATTATAAAAACAAATTCAATCAGTTCAATCAATTGGACCACTGCTAGACATAGGCTACTCCTAAAGGCTTTGGCGCACTGTCTCCACACTGGCCAGAAAATTTTTAATCTGTCGAGTGATAGGTGATCATGTTGTCATCCCGACGCCTGCATTCGTAGAACCAGTCCGACCTTTCCTTGCTCTCCACTGTGCTCTCTGCCAGTTAGAGGGACACGTGGAGAGCTTCTGTGTAGCCCTTTACAATGCCTAGGGTATGTAAGATGCTATTATCTCCATTGCCCAGGGTGCACTGCTTGGGCATATGCCTAAAAGATTTCGCTTGAAAAGAATGTTAATATCAATTAAGCATGTACTAAGTATAAGGATACTGAAAAAAAGTACCTATACCCATGGTGAAGGGTAAAAAATTTCAAAATGGAAGCCGGTGTATGAAAAAAATAACCATGTGACACATTGGGAAGCCAGCAGGAATCATGTTATAGCGACCCTTCAGAAACCCTTCTTGCTGGGTAGAAATACTAAATTTAAAAATAAGAAACCATTTTAGTATCAAAAATGATATGATACCATGTTAATCAGGACCACCTGGTAATTTTCCAACACTACCTTATCAAAGACACTGCCAAAAATGTCGTTTAATTTTAGATTTCTTGGGGTTTTTTTAACATTAGATAGAAGGTTCTTACAGGGTTGGTGAGTGTGACTGACCCTAGTGTTGCACACGTCCATGGGTCACGGTAACCACTTTCCATAAGGTGGGCCGTGTGCTTGTCTGCCATCTAAGTCGTATAAAAAAAGACTACTGTTACGTTGTTAAAGATAAAGTTTAAAATAAGTGGCATCATGAAAAAAAATACTGAATTCTTTTTTTAAATGTTGACCTAAGGCCCGTAATAAAGAATGACACTCAGCCTGAATCGCGACATTTATGGACAGTTTTATAGACATATTGATATCTTGACATATTGCCTATACAATCTGTCCTCAGATAAATCGATATTCAGACCGAGTGTCATTCTAGAAGACGGACTTATGTCCATATGTATGAAGTGTAAAGTTCAATATAATTTTTTCGGTGTTTAGGTACCTGTGGACCCGTTGGGTCGACCCATTACCGGGCCCACGGGTAATTTTAATTACCCGTGATCCCATGGCATTAGGGATTGCTGCCTGGACTTCTGATTGCATCGATAGAAAATGAACACTACGAGTATCAGTTACATACAAAGAGTTTACTCATTAAAATAAAATAATTCCATCCTTAGGAATAAAAACATAGGGTATGTAATAGAACAAATATTGAAATGAATAATTCTTAACTAAATTACTTATTATTCTTAAGAAATGGCTCATAAACTATCTTAACATTTCTAGTGCGTATCCAACCGATATTTCACCAGTAACTAATTCCATTAGTGTATCCGTTATGAATTCATCATTTTCAATTGTTATTTTTGTTCTGGTTCTGACTGGAGTATCCGTTTTAATTTTTGATAATTTGATCAAAACGTTCAGGAGACGCATAATGTTCGTGCAATTTTTTTTAAATTTAATTTTGCTATGCCAAGACTCCGTCACGTTATTGGTTCGGTGCCTTTCTCCGAAGACACTGAGAGTTTTAAGAATATCGTTCTTCAGCCAAAAACGTTGCAAGTAATTTAAAAATTTCTGGATTTTAATATTTTTTGTGTTGCACCGTGATTTAATATACTCCCACCCTTCTAAAAGTCGTTCACTTGGTAATAATGGTAATACTGAACACAGTGACAACTCTAGCTTGAGGTTTACTTTTTTTTATGCCGAATATCTTTTTGCCCATCTCTACATAGCTTGCTGCCAGTGATAATAGCACCCTTTAATCTCTATGTGGGGAAAAACCTTATATATAGAATTTAAAGCAGCAAGTTCAAAATCACAGTGATACTTTAATGGTTCCCAATTTGGAAACTGGGATTTTAATATATAGAAAAGGGCTGTATACGTTTCGGTTTTCTTATCACTTAGTAAAGCGTAAATTATTGGTTTTGTTTTAGTTGTACTAGCAGTACTGCCTAATTCAGCGTGAATAGTAAAAAATTCAAGGAATGGAGGGGGGCTACAATTGAATGTTGCGTCACCAAATATTTCCTTTGTGTGCTCAATTTTAGCTTTGTCTTCTTCCATACAAAATATCAAAATTGTCGTGTCTTCATAGTAATATTCTGCTAAAACCAAATTTCGGTGTTGTAATGGAACCTGCACTTCATGAAATGTTTTAAAATTAATTTTATTAACTCCAGCATATTCATTCCGCGCGGTATAAAGACAATGCTTGACACTGTTGAATTCCGGAAAGGGAATCAATATATTGTTCCCTTTATCCAACCAGCTCTCTTTCGCCTCTACATATAATAATTATATGTAGAGGCGAAAGAGAGCTGGTTGGAGGCGCGAACAACTGACCGACCAGTTACACAATTATTGTGTATCTGGTCGGTCAGTTGTTGGCGCCTCCGATTTTAAGCTGTCTAGACATTCGGTCAGTTCATTCGATATAATATCCGGACATGTATGAGATATGTTTTTTATTACAATCTGTTCCTGTAACAATACAGTGCAAACGTTGAAACAAATTTTAAATATTAAATTTTACTAATTTGACGACAGCTGGCATTTCAGAAAAAAAACTATACCTACTTTATTAATCGTTATAGATCCTTTGCACTGATTTTTCCTTTTCAAAGAACAGTTCCACAGCGACGATTCATTTTTATAAACAGTATGCTTGTAATACTGATGATTTTTGAATAGTAAAACACTACCTTTCTTCGAAAAACATTGGAAAAAATTCAAGTGGTGCTCAATAGCTCAGTTGACAGAGCAGTCGCCCTGTAAGCGAAAGGTCGTGAGTTTGAGTCTCACTTGAGCATTTCATTTTTTCCAATGTTTTTCGAACTTAACAGTTAGCATAATAAATGCTATAAAAAATTCATTCAAACTACCTTTCTTTCTTTTAATTATATTAAATTCAGTTAAAATATTCATTTTCAATGCGTAACCATAAATGATTGTCAGAATTACGAAAGAGGAAAAAATTAATAGAGATCCTACTAGTAATGACAATATTCACAGGAAAAATGTAATTGTCTTTGTAATATGCGATCTCTTTTGACGTACCTTATTAGTTAGGTATGCTGTTAGATATATTTTATTTAACCTCAAGTTTTTGCTTGACCCCGTGTGTGTAATTTTCTATCGATACAATCAAAAGTCCAGGCAGCAATCCCTAATGCCATGGAACCACGGGTAAATAAAATTACCCGTGGTCCCGGTAATGGGTCGACCCAACGGGACCACGGGTAAACACTCAATTTTTTGCAATGTGAATGTCTATGGTTGATAATTTGCAGAATAATGTTTAAGCTTTTTTTCGTTATAAGCTTCTGTTGTAATAGTTTTTAGATAAATGAATATTTTGATTACAGAAAATGATTTTTTCTTACCATTCAATAATGGCGCTAATTTAAAAAAACTCAAGGAAAACTCTCAATATAGGTACTTAAAAAAAAAAATTTACATATTTCACATACATTACATTCGAAAAACATTGAAAAAAATGACATGCTCAAGTGAGACTCGAACTCACGACTGCTCTTCCAACTGAGCTATTGAGCCGCACTTGAATTATTCCAAATTTTCCTTCTCTTTATATCCGTCTATAAGGGCGACGGTGCAGCCATCTACCAACCTTCTTACGAACTGTTGGAAACATGAATGATATTCAACCATTTTTGAACATTGAATTTTGATGACTGCGCCCAAATATTTGAATGAATTTTTTATAGCATTTATTATGCTAACTTTTAAGTTCGAAAAACATTGAAAAAAATGAAATGCTCAAGTGAGACTCGAACTCACGACCTTTCCCTTACAAGGGGACTGCTCTTCCAACTGAGCTATTGAGCCACACTTGAATTATTCCAAATTTTCCTTCTCTTTATACCCGTCTTTAAGGGCGACGGTGGAGCCATCTACCAACATTCTTACGAACTGTTGGAAACAATGAATGATTTTTCAAGCATTTTTAAACATTGAATTTTGATGAAAGTTTCGAATAGAACAGTGCAGTTTGATCCAACTTGAAAGATAGGATAGCTTACATACATCTATCGGGCCTATGTGACATGAATTCATACTTTTAATGGCCAAAGGGCCGAAACACATAACGCAAACTGCAGATTTTTGCGGCGCCGCAACGCCAAAATCGGCAGTAGCAAATCAGAGCTTTATAGTAGGTTCACCATTTCATCGTGATTTTTGAGGTTCTCTATTTTTATTCCTACGATTTTATGTCATAATTTAACATCGCATAATGTGACTTGTCCTAACATTATTTACGCATAATACTCATTTGCCATAACTTTTAAATCATAATTTTTTAATCCTATTTACTATAAGCATAATATTTTATAAGCATACTATGCCAAAGCATAAGTTTACTTAAGCATAACGACGCGTAAACATAACTATGTTAAGCATACAATGGCGTCTACTAACTAAGCTAGACGAGCCCCGCTTCGCGGGGCTCCTACTTCTGGGTGGTTGAAAAAAAAATCACGATGACTAAGGCGGGAGCTCCGCTTCGCTTCGCTCCCGCCGTGTCCATTACAATGGCGGGACCAAGTCCTGAATTCTGTCAATTCATATTACAGTGTTTAGTACTATTTGCTACCTTTGGTAAAAAAATTAGTACCTCTTCTATTTCAAACCTTGCCAGAAGGTTACTTTTGTAACCTTTTAGGTAATTTTTGAACTGCATTGGTTACTTTTAGGTTACCCTAATGAAAAGGTTACTTTTAGGTGATTTTTCGGGATTAATAAACTTTTAATTTTTCGATAAAATTAAGCAACGTGAAACGGAACTCTCGTTTTATGTTTTTTAATGTTGGTAAATTTCGTTAGCAGTAGTATAACTATAAACACTGACCTAATGCCTTCTCCCTAGGATTGATTCTAGGCCTTCTCCACACGGCGCCGGCGGTTCGACAAAGGACGTCGTGTGGATAGCATATTCGTCATGGCGCGAATGTTGCCGCGTCAAGATGAACCCACGACCTTTCCCTTACAGGGGGAATGCTCTTCTAACTGAGCTATTGAGTCACACCTGAATCACTTCAAATTTCCCTTTTCTTTATATCCGTCTTTAAGGGCGACGGCCACTTGAGTTCTTCTTTTTCCCGATGTATTTCGAACCCGCTATTAGTTAAATATATATTTATAATGCAGTCAGACATACTCAGTAAAAATATTTATAGTAAGTATCGATTTTATTTACAAATTTTAATATAGGTAGAAATCTTGAATTGTAGGTAAGTAAACTTACATACTTAAAAAAAAACTTACGAATATGTACTTCTTAATTAAATGTTATCACTACAGATGATTGAATAAAATAAAAATTTTGTAATCATGACAACTAATAAAGAAATTGAAATTATTTTTTTTTTTGTGTCAAGATGTACTAGAATTCATATTACGCGCGCATTTAAGGGACCATATTTTTGGGATATTTCGATATTCGTTTAACTTCATATCAATTCTTAATGCGTCAATTTTATTATGAATAAATCAAATACTCAAATACTCATAGATTTTTCAGATCAATTCTTTTCTACGTATGAATTTAAAATACCTTTTCAGTAAAAAAAAATATGAAAGGTTATTTTTTATCCAAAAAGGTTACTTTTTAGGTAATTTCTGACATGACCCGACTGGCAACACTTTTCAAAGTTATATTTAAAACACGAGTGGTACAGTCTGTTGACCAGACTGTTTTAAATATAACTTTGAAATAGAAGAGGTACTAATTTTTTTACCAAAGGTAGCAAAAAAAACTGTCGAAATATGGCGACTAGCACTATCAAAGTGTGCCGGAATTAAAAAGGACGCCTAAATACTACTACACACATTACCTTTTATGAATAAAGTAACCAAAATACAAGTTAAATTAATTACTTTTTTCATCACAACAATATGTCATTTAACACGCGCCATATTTGTAACAGTTTTTTAAATTCATGGTTTGGTTCGATTGGGGGAGCCTTGTACCGATTGGGGGAGCCAATGTCCCTCCTTTTTATTGATTTGGATTAGAACATTATTTACTAACTAAGGCAAAGCCAAAGGAGGGTTATGATTTTGACATGCAAGTGAATCTGAATCCGAATCCGAATCCGAAATACGAATCCGAAATCCGAAATCCGGAATACGAAATCCGAAATCCGAAATCCGGAATCCGAAATCCGAAACCCGATGTCCGAAGTCCGAAATCGAAATCAAAATCGAAATCGAAAGGAATCGCGTGGAAAGTACTCAGACCTATGCAAATTAGTCATATGTACACAAACAAATATATGCACTAAGCGAGAATCGAACCCGTGCCCCTTGCATACCATTCCCATTTACTACTGTCACGCTACAGAGGCTGTCAAAAAAAAAAACAATTTATTTATACCTAGGTGATTTTTTTTTGGGAAATTTTCCTTGTAGCTGGTATCATATTTACGCACACAGAAGCACGAATGCAACGTGTAAAACACGGGCCGCACGCACACATGTTTGCACAGGTTGACTCGTTTTATTTCCGTTGACAGAAGGACGAGACTCCATCTAGACATTATATAATCAAAGGGGCCAATGTGCAGTAAAGACCCTGGTACATACATATATAAACCACTGTCATATTAATAATGAAAATAGTTGTCTTAGCAAACAAGCAAAATTTCGTTTAGTTTTATCATTCAAAAATTATAGCAAACTAGCTTTTGCCCGTGGCTCCGCCCGCGTGGATGTCGGTTATCGCGACAAAACATAGCCTATGTCCTTTCTCAAGGTCTAATCTACCCCTATACCAAATTTCATCAAAGTCGGTTCAGTGGTTTAGGCGTGCTTTCACGCCTAAACCAGACGCCTAAACATACAGACAGACAGACAGAGTTACTTTCGCATTTATAATATTAGTATGGATATGGATTCAAACGTGGGAAGCCTCTCCTGTAAAGTTGTCATTTTGCACTTGGGCCCTTATACATATAATAGAGCTCATCAGTTTCTGTGCGAGTCGAAGGTTGGCAGTCAATTTCATCGATTATAATATAAACGTCAGGAGGCAACGCAGTCGTCGGGGCATAAGGGATCATCTCATCTTCATCTTTTCATGTTTTGTGTCAAAACTGTCAAAGAAAAGAAAGATGTTTCAATTATGTGTCAAACTGTCGAAGTCAAATTCAATTCAAAAAACAATTCCATCTCTCCAGCTTGCTACAAGACTTTCGGCCAAGTTTCGGCTTTTATTATCTTCTAAATTCCTCCTCTTGTACACTCACAAAGCCTTATGACCCATGTCTACATCAAGTCTAGTCAGTACCCCCCCCGAGTTGAAGCGATTTGTGAATTGAATCCCGCTTTGTCATTGGTGGAAACTTAGGAATCGCCAAGAGAGGGGAAAAAAAACAATTCCATCTGTAGACGGAGAAAACATAGTATTCTTATTATTCTTCCTTTATGATTCCATCCAATATTATACCCTTAAACATTATACCTCCTTACCCATCAATTTTTTGACTGGTATGGAGTCCATCCCTTTGTAATCCATACTATGGACCTGGACTCTATGTCCTCCTTCACATGTCCAATGTGGTGCGAAGCTAGTAAATAATAGAATATAACAACAAATAATAGAAAGTTTTACTTATAACATAAATAAGAGCAATAAAAAATCACTTAAATGTTTTTTTACCAATATTCAAAACCATCCCTTGAAAAGGTGAATCCCCCTGAATTTCTGGCGCTTATCTTGGCGAACCTGGCCATTCTTTCTTTACTTACACGATTACTGGAACGTGGAGACAGCATTCCACAATAATACTGTCTTTCCATAGTGCTAATGTAACTAAAGTCACAAGAACAAGGATTGAATTCACATTCATAATAGTGATGGGGTGATAATATCTTTTCATCTACATTGTCAAGCAGACGGTACCTAAAGTAACTTTGGCAATTTCCAAGTGCACGGAATCCATTCATAGTATACAAAGCAATACCTGCTTGATCACCCATCATGTCAAAAAAACTTCTCTGTTTAACAGCTATACCTATTCCTCCTTTTTCTGAATGTTGTACATACCAACACACGTCAACATTACCACAATTAGTTATTTCAGAGGCACAAATCAGCGTTATTTTACTTAAATCTTTGCTGTTAATATTTTCTGTTAAGTAAAATAGTACAGGAATGTTATTATAGCCATCAAGAGAATCAGCTACTGCACATGGAGGCCTCTGATCATAATCCGTTATTCGTTCCCATATTTCTTCGGATATATATTTACTTATAAATCGATTAAATAATCGCAAAAGATTAACATTCTTTACATCCCCATCATAGTATGTACCAGCAAGGCCTTTTTCGTCACTACGTGTGCTAAAAATGTGATTGGTGTCTTGTAATTTTGGTGAATACTCCTGCGTTTTAAAAACATAGCCCCCATCGAACGGGAATATTCCATATTCGCCCCCTGGGAAGTCTAATTTAAGCATATTGAATCCCAGGTCGCCCAGTGTAGAGATGTACAGAGTCTTCTCGGTGCCAATTGTGATTTTAAATTTATAATTTTCACTACACTTTGGAACAGAGGGTACTATTGTTGTCTTCCAATGGTTTTTTTTGATGTATTCAGAAAAATCACATGTTTCATAAAACAAAAATTCTTCGTCTTCATAGTTTTCCTCGTTGTAATCTAGGTATGTAATATCAATTTTAGGAAGTTTTATGTACTCTAAGACTTTCAAATAGCGACGGGTTTCTTCATGTCTATTTAACATACTTGCCACTCGTTCTGCACTCAATTGCAACAATCTTGGGATTTGGATTTGGGCATTGCTATCCATCTTGCCTGTTTGTGAGCCGGTTAGTAGTTTAACTTGTTGGGAGACTTGGATGTGACTTTTGAAGTAAACCATAAAATTATTACTTCTCACTATCGAGTAGGTAGTGACTTTAAAAATTAACTGACGCTATACCAACTTAAATCATCAGCTTGCCTTTTGTTTCTTTATTCTTCCTGAAATTTCTCAATTAATCTAACAAGTAGTAGGAAGGTAGTTTATGAAAACTATGAAAAATTAAAACTGAGTAAGTATTTAAAAGTAAGTAAACATATTGTATTTAAATTCAAAAATCGAATTATAGAGATAAAGAATTTATTGAATTTATATTTGAATTTGACATTTTGACTTTGACATAATTATTACATTGACACTAAGCATTGACATCAAATATTTACATAGATATAGGAAGAACGCTCGCGCGCTTAGTAGATAGGCCATACCTACAGATTAGGCGTGTATACCTACGTTCCATTTTCATGAATGAACGTATGGCCGACGGTTACTACGTTAGGGCTGTAGCTTCTAGTATCGTAATATTTGTCGATATCTTATATTTAGGAGTACAGAAAAATGCTAGGCGCATGGTAACATCATGACGGTTTATGCGAAGAAAATAACAATAAAAATATTATAAGCATTTTTTATTTAAATACTGTCGATGTGACAGCTTATCGCATTGTGTACGATCGTGGTGTCTAAACCTGGTGTCTAGAAAAGTCTGTATTATACATTTAATTAAAAGAAACTTGTGATTAGTGCTATGTGTTGCATCAGAATCGGCAAAAATATTTTTCATGTCATAAAATTCACACATAAATTTATATATAAGTAATAACTTTCGGGGGTTCTCTTGTTTGTCAGGTGCATTTTAATAAATTTTTCCGTTTTTGTGTTATGTGTATGTTTACCACGCTCGATGAGGCGTATATAAGGCCTCCTCTTGATTTTTTGTAAATGAGGCTCTTCACATCTTCTTCTCCGAGCAGTAATGATGCAAAACCTCGCATTTAATTTTTTTAAGAAAACTCCTTGTGATAAAGCCAGCTTTGTATTGCGTGATACTCTCTGTATACGCATCAATATTCCTGACGGCCAGTAATGTGGCTAGATTGCTGAGCCCACAGAGGGCGATGGCCGTCAGGGTGATAAGGGGATACCGCACGATCTCTGGTGAGGCGGCATGCCTCCTAGCCGGGACCCCTCCATGGGACCTGGAAGCGAGAGCCCTTGCGTCTCTATTTATATGGCGCAAGGAGGCGCTGGAGCGGGGCCAATGGCCTGCGTCTCGAGAAATCGAGGCCCAGCGGTCCCAGCTCTACCAGGAAACCGTGGAGACATGGAAGGTGCGACTTGAGCAACCAAAGGGGGGATTCGCCACAATTACGGCCGTCAGACCGGTCATGGACGAGTGGCTGGAGAGGAGACACGGTGCTCTCTCCTACCGGTTGTCACAGATACTTACCGGGCATGGTAGCTTCGGTAGGTATCTGTGGCGAAGACACCGGGAAACCACGGCCGAGTGTCAGCACTGCGAGGACCGCAGCGATGACACAGCGCTCCACACGCTGGTGGAGTGCACGGCGTGGGCGCAACAGCGCCAGGTCCTCGTGGTGGGTCTGGGCGTGGGCACCCTCTCGCTCGAGACCATGGTGCGAGCCATGGTCTCCAGCGGGAGTAAGTGGGACTGCGCCGCCTCTTTCTGTGAGCAGGTCATGCTCGTGAAAGAGGCGGCGGGGCGAGAGCGGGAGAAAACTCTCCCACCCGAGTTCCGCAGTCGGCGGCTTGGGCACCGCCGACGTGTCTTCGCTGAAGACCATCGGCCTCCATGACCGGGGCCTGAGGACGGTGAGTTGGCTGCTCACCGTCTTTACAGAAGCAGGCCCATGACGGCAGCGTGACGTGAGGGATTCACGCACGCCCCCCCCCCCCCCCCCCCCCTAAGAAGCGGGATAACACCCGAAAACCCCCCCATAGACGCGGGATTGCACCCGAACCATCCCCGAGACGAGGTCGCAATTGTAGCCGTAGGTCTGATGGGAGTCCTTTGACATCCTTCCGAGGGCTTACCCGGGGCTCCCATCCATAGGCTTCTGGGCGTTACCGTGGGGGTTTTTAGTCGGTAGGAGTCCGGCATAACATCCATGAAGGATTTTCCCCCACGGTTAAAAAAAAAAAATAAAAACGCATCAATATTTGTTTTAACACAAATCTTCGGCGATCTCCACTAAGCTATTTTTGGCGGGCTGTGGCCGAGCGACTGCGAAGTAAGAAAATAATAATAACCGTAGGCCGACAAATTTGTAGGTATGCAGAGGTTAATCTCTCTAACTTAAGGAACTTAACTGAGTTAGGTTGTTGATTTTCCAGACAGTGAGTTATCTGTACCAGCTATTAGTTAATTTGTACTATTATGTGAAAAAAGAGTATTTTCGTCGACAAATCATTTGATGGAGTACATCACTACCATGCTTCTTGTAGTTTCGTGTAGAGTAAAGTAATGAATGAGTGTAACAAATCATTCATGGATGTTGCCAAAACTCGGCACGCTGTCAAATCTATACACTCATTTTCTCAAGTGAGAAATAACTTAAATGTTTTGTCTCTTTTTTACAGGCAAAACTGTATATTAGAAAAAAAGAGACAAAGTGATGTTTCATGGTCTGTCTCATGTTTGCCTCATATATGTATAACTAAAATTTGTATATGTTGAATAGGGCCACCCTGTGAATATTTATGTCTATGCATCAAATTGACATGGTCAGTCTGTGATTCTTAACATTTTTTTTGTTAGATTTTTAGTGTGGGTCAGAGGCCTTTGTGCTTACGTTTCTTGACCGTCAAGGACTCTTACAAATAAACTGGGATTGCTTTAGAATAATTAGAATCGTGCCAATCGAATTAAGGGGGGAGAGTGGGAGAGGGGGGAGGGGGGAGATGAGGGGAACCCCCCCATCAACTCCCAACCTGCGGAAACGCGTAGTTTTTAAGTTATGAACATTTTCATAACCTAACCTAAAACTTTATTTTTGATGTAACAAACAAGGATTAGGTAAGTTTCTGATGTGTAGAGAACTCCGATCCCCATATACCTACTCCCTAGCCCCCCATTTACCTATTTCTACTCCAATTTAGTCGCGTTTGGTCCAATTGTCAAAAACAGGTAACTATGTTTTCCTGTTTTTCTGGGCGGTCTTTCTGGGTGGTTATAAAAAAAAATAACCACGAAGGCCTAATGCGGGAGCTTCGCTCCGCTCCGCTCCCGCATTAGCCTTCTAACCTAATCTATCCGAGTCGTTTTTTGGCAATTGGACCAAACGCGACTAATCTCCCCACCCCAATTGTAACCTACTTCCCAACCATTATCATTATTATCAAACAAAACAGAACATTCAGAGTTCAGAGTCGGGAAATCGAAACGGAATGCAATCCTACCACAGAGTAAATACTACGACACATCACAAAATGAAGGACGCGTGCGTTCCGTTTCACCAAATTTTTTTTTTGTTTTTTATTGATTATTACAAAATTTAATAATACAAGTGTTTATATATATTCAAATGGTAAAATTATTAAAATAAACTATATTTATAATGCATAAAAATAATAATATAGCATTTTATCACACATTACTTCGTTCCGTTACACGAAACTTTAAACAGCCCTTAAAAAAAAACCACGCATCTCCGCAGGGGGGGAGGGGTATTTTTGAGAAGGGGAGACCAACCCCTATCTAACACAACCACTAACAATCCCAAATTCGAAAGGCACGATTCTAATGCCAACCCAATAAACTCATTATTTGGAAGTGAAGTATATTAACATACGATATATGCGTGGATCGGTGGATGCCATACAAACCTCAGCGCGCTCCCTCCAACATGATCTAAAGACGACTCGGTCAGACATCCTCTCCTCCGGGAAACACTAATAAATACTTACCTACTTGCTCAACTGGACTATGTGCTTGAGAAAAGTTTCCGTGCAAAACCAGGATCCTACTAATATTATAAACGTGAAAGTAAAAGTATGGATGGATGTTTGTTACTCATTCACGTAAAAACAACTGAATCGATTTTCATGAACCTTTACAATAATATAGCTTACATAAACATCAGAATAACACAATACATAGGCTATATATCATCCATCACGCTACTACTCAAGGAAAGGGAGCAGTGATGACTAACATAACATAAACTCACGCCTGTATTCCCCGAAGAGGTAGGCAGAGGTGCTAGCACCCACATTTCGCCAGTTTATGTTTAGGTCCCAATGTAATAGGTGGCGAGCCTAATGCCATTAACCGGGCACTTATAAACCTGCGATAAATACTGTTTATACTGTAGATTGATGGCGCTTGGTGGAATCTGCTACACATATTGAATAACACACTTGTACTTTTCCACTGACTTTATTTCTAGACCTGACCGGTTTCGCCTTACGGTATTCTCAAAGGTTCCTGAATGTGAACCTTATTTCTAGACCTGACCGGTTTCGCCTTACGGTATTCTCAAAGGTTCCTGAATGTGAACCTTTGAGAATGCCGTAAGGCGAAACCGGTCAGGTCTAGAAATAAAGTCAGTGGAAAAGTACAAGTGTGTTATTCAATATCTGCGATAAATACACACATAACTTCGAAAAGCATCGAAAAGTCATTGGTGTGTGCCATGGTAAACCTGGGATCGAACCCGAGACCTCGTCTCAGCAGTCCATTAGGTACTCATACCACTAGGCTACCGCAAATTATTAATGATGATTAATGTCATAATTCGGGCGGCATCGGCATATACGCAGAAATGACAGTGTGGTTATTTCTGTTGCTGTTTAGATAACTATATCATTGTATAAGGCCGCGTCCTGGACGACGGCGGCTGGACGGGCGGCGCGGGCGACGACACCCGCGTCTTTATCAAAGTCGTACATTTGTGTGAAGCTGTTCTCGATGACAGCGGTGCGGGCGGCGCGGCGTGGCGAAGGACACCGCGCACACCGCCCGCACCGCCCGCTCCGCCCGCCGTCGTCCAGGACGCTGCCTAAGGGGGTGCAGCGGGAACGGGATCGGCCGCCACGTGGGTGGAAAATAATTTGCGGAGTCTGCAATATGATAAGTGCACGTTTGTTAGTGCGGATGTTTATGATCTCAGTGTTTGTGGCTTAGAGAACTCAATCTTTGGATACACATAAACATGCAATCAAACCTATGGCAGCTTTCTTTTACTGCGGTCACTGCCCCCGTTGCCTGATGGATCCTTGGCCCATGAGCTACAAGAGAAAGCAGATCTGCTGGTTAAATTCTTTGCCGCTATTGAAGAGCCGACTATTGTAGTATGCAGTGACCGATGCTAGTATTCATATCAGAGGGTCTAAAATTGATGAGTAATTCTGCTAAAAACAAGTAACTTTTGAATTTCCAGTAAATCCATACTAATATTATAGATGCAAAAGTAACTCTGTCTGTCTGTATGTTACGCTTTCACGCCTAAGCCACTGAACCGATTTTGATGCAATTTGGAATAGAGGCAGATTAGACCTTGGGAAATGACACAGGCTATGTTTAGTCGCGATAACCGACATCCGGGTGGAGCCGCGGGTAAAAGCTAGTAAAATAAAATAAAATCATTTATTTGCTGACCAAAGCTACCTATATAAAGATGTTAGGTAGTACATTTAAATAGGAAATAATTATGTTCTCTTCAGCCTACCTTATTGGCATGCAAAAATTTCTTAATTTATGAATGATAGGTAGGTAGTATGACCTAAACATAAACTGGCGAAATTTGGGTGCTAGCACCTCTGCCTACCCCTTCGGGGAATATAGGCGTGAGTTTATGTTTATGTTAGGTAGTATGAATTATAGTGATCATTACTTGTAACAATTAAACAATAAAATTATTAAAACAGTATCAATATTATTCCTGTAAAATCGGTAGAATGGTAAGTTTTATGAGTTGAATCACAACATGTAATTTACTAAGCAGATTTTAATTTCGTACGAATATCGTGTATGTGAATCCTGTCGTAATTGTCTTAGAGTGGCCCTTTTAAACCTCCAGGCACAGATTACCTACTAGTTGGAAGATCTGATGACTCCTTGATTAAAAGCGCTGTCTTTGTTGGCAATAAATAAGTTTTGATTTCAGACATTTCCTTTCATTTAATTTACCAAGTGTGTTACATAGATTTGCTTCTTAAGATTGCCAATATAGATTGAAAAGCCTTAAAAGTGATGTTTTTCGGGTTTTAGTCGGTTCGATTACTGGGTGTGTCAAGTGAGTTTTTGAAAAACTTTGAATGCAGTTTTGTTTCTTTTAAAAAATTAAGGAATGTTTCCTTTGAGAGGCATGAAAATCTTCCACCTTGTCTAAGCAACATTCACATTATACACCCAAGTATCCTTAGATAAGTGTTTAAAAAAAAACATAAGGACAGTTTTAAAGATAAATTAAGTTTCAAACATATTAAAAATGAAGAGTATTAAAATGAAGAAACAATACAAAAATATATATGTTTAAGATAAATTGAATTAAAATCTATTTATTAGAAATAATTAATTATAATAACAAATAAAAATAAACAGTTTGATAAAGCATTGAATAAAGATAATTATATCTGTTTTTTTTTTCATAATTCAAATCTTTTCAACTCTGTTTCCTTGGTCAGAGGCTTTACCACCATCTCTTAAAAATAATATTATTTCAACCTTAGTTATTTTGTAAAATGGACTTGAACGGGACATTTATTTGTTAAATATGTTAACTACAATAAGAGATACCGTTTGATTCAGTTTGTTAGACCATATAATACTGCTAGAAATGATGGTAACCCTCCAGTCTTCCACAAAACTTATTGTACCCACACATAGGAGTCAATGTATTTAAACTTATTTACATAACATAAACTCACGCCTGTATTCCCCGAAGGGGTAGGCAGAGGTGCTAGCACCCACATTTCGCCAGATGTTTAGGTCCCAATGTAATAGGTGGCGAACCTATTGCCATTAACCGGGCACTTATAAACCTGTGATAAATACACACATAACTTCGAAAAGCATTGAAAAGTCATTGGTGTGTGCCATGGTAAACCTGGGATCGAACCCGAGATCTCGTCTCAGCAGTCACGTTCCTCCTGCTACAAAGTTAATTTGTTCTTAATAAAGTAAAAGGTTTTGAAGATCATTTACAAACTGTAGTCAAGATATTTCTGATGCTGATTGTACATATAGGGCAAAGATGGAATTCTAATTGCAAAGATTTCCCTTAGGCTACATATCATTGTTGAATATTTTTTAACTGTTCTTAACTTGAAATTAGATAGGGACGACATTGAACAATCATGTTCTTAGCATAAATCCCAGTTAACGTTTGTGTTCAGCTTGGAGTCTGGGGTCCGCTTTACAAGTCTAACTACAGATTTGGCTAAACTTCGTCATTTTCTGTGAAGCGACTGCCATCTAACCTCCACAACCCAACATTGAACAATAGTACAACTGACTTATTTTAATTTACTTATCAATCATCATATTTATAATCACAAAAGCACTGTTCAAATTCACAAACATAATCGGAATGAGGTACAAATATGTTAACATCAATATCTTCATCGGTGAAAAAGGGGTTAAACTCAATATTACCAATAGCACGAAACCCATTTGAGACAAACAAACACGCACCTACTTCATCACCCATTGTATAGTGGTGCTCGCCCTGTTGCACGGCAATACCAATTCGTCCTTTTTCTGAATGAAACACACACCAACATACTCGAACATTACCACATTTCATTTTACTGGGATACGTCAATGTGATTTTACTTACATCATCAACACAAATTTTTGCAGTAAGATAAAATAGTACAGGCATATTAAAATAATGTTCGCCTGGAAATGCACTCACTACTCTTCGACTTGGAAATTCAGCTATATCCTCCCACCAGTCTTGATCTAAATATTCACCTATAAATTGATTAAATATTCTAATATGGTCAACATTCTCCACAAAATATCCTTGCGGGTATGTACCTGCGAATCCTTTTTCACTATCACAGCTGCTGAACACGTGTACAACATCTTGTATTTTTGGTGTATACTCTTTGGTTTTTAGAACATATCCATCATAAAATTCAAACAATTCATAGTCACCTTCTGGAAAATCCAATTTGAGCATGTCTATGCCTAAATCGAAAATTGTCGAGATATACATCACCTTTTCACTGCCCACAGTGACTTTATATTTATTATTTTCACGTCCTTTTGCCACAGAAGGTACCACAGACATTACTGTTGAGTTTTCCATACTCTGCTTGATATAAGTTGGAAAATCACAAGTCTTATAATTTAAATTGTTCTCTATATAGTTTATGAAGATTTTGGGAAGTTGCATACGTATCAAATATTGATGCATTGATTTATATTTATTTACCTCAATTGCCACTTTTTCTGCAGACAATTGTAACAAACTTGGAATTTCATACGCGCAGTCCATCTTGCCGAGTCCGATTATGTTGATAAATTAATCTCACATCAATAACTTCAGTCATTAACTTGACTTTCTAAAGCACTTGTTTGTTGTTATGGTCATCATTAGTCATGTCGATCTATAGGAGTGGTCAGTGGTCGTTTTTAGATTAACAATTTAGACCTATAAATAGTACACAATGGAATGAGAAAATTGTAAGTATCGCTGCTTTGCTATCAGCTTTGTTTACTTTACATGATATGGTTATCGGCAATGCTATATATTTAATAAATAAAACGAGCGGTAAAATTATTAAAAATTAAAACAGTAGAAAACAACTAATGTCAAAAAACTCGAAAAGTGATTGGTTCATTTTTATTTTTGGCGCCATTTTCGTTCAGCAATCGTATTCTTGAACATTTTTTGGTATAGGTACTAGGCTTTTGTCCTAACAACAATCTAAGTTAGTCTTTTTCTGGGGAAGTGTGTAAAGACTTGTAATTTTTTATTTAGTTATTTATTTAATTATAAATTATAGAAGACTAAACAAGGGTCCTTATTATGATCATCATCTTCATAGTGATTTTCTACTTACGTCCTACCAAACTATAAAAAAACAGACTCAGGTTCTAGTGCTGACTTTTCCGTCGAAATTGTGACATTAAGTGAAAGGGAAGAGTGGATTTAACTGACTTGAATATCCTGATTCTTTGATTCTTCTCCCAACTCAGATGAGGTCTACTTTCCAGTCTAACCGTGATGCGGCTGAAGTTAGATATTTTCCGTGAAGCGGTCGAGGCACCATCTGACGGTTTATACCATCTGCCACCCCTAGACTTGCCACCGCGGTGGTGTTTGGCACTAATTAGGTGTCGTTTACCACCCCGGTGGTCAATGGCACATAATTAGTTGCATCGGCCCACTTCATAGATATAGGGTCTATAACTCACTTATCGTGTACAGTATTGTCATTTACAGTTTATTTACGTACAATTTACGAAATATATGAGGTATAGGTTAGGCTTTTAGTGAGGTCTCATGGCGGAATCACTCTTTTATTCTAGTTGTATATATAAAGACAGACTCTTCTAACACAAATAATACTTACAACAAACTACCTCAAGACCTAGGGTAAAAAAAATAACTTAGTAAAGACAAGACAAAAGTAACGGAATTTACAGATTTAGGTACTGATCTGTTAGAAGTCGGTGCCAACTTTGTTTGTGGTGCCTAAAGTAATATGATGGAACAATAGGCTATTTGACTTTTTTTTTTTACTTTCGAAAAATGACCACTTTCTTATAATATAATGAACTGTAAAAGTAAAATTTTCCTGCGACAAATAGTTTTCAAGATATTTGATTTTGAAAAGTTCAATTTGTCGCGCCACCCGAAAACGCTCCATACAAAATCGTACGAAATTGTGACGTCACGCTTCTGTAGCGCGTAGTGCGAATGTATGGAGTGCAAGAGAATATCGCATTTATCTCGGTCTACGTTGCGTTTACACGTAGGTATACAGTTCATAATAAAAGTAGTTTAAAATTTAAAAAGTTATATATTTTAATTGAATTAAAAAATAAATAAAATAAAATCTTTATTGGAACCATAAAACACAGGAGTAATAACACAACAGTGTGATAGTGTCTGCATTAGTTTAGAACTGTGTCGCAGACACTAACGCCACCTCCAGGCCGAACTGGGCACCAGAGTTCCATCACAAACATGAAAGTACTTATTGAACATTGGTAAGAAGAAGCTTAGAGAAACGTAACCTAATCTTAAAATTAAATTCAGAATTTAGTGTGTGTGTGTTTGTGTGTATTAGAGGGGGTGTTGTGTGTGTAGGTAGTGAAGTGTGTAAATGTAACGTGAGATGTTAATGTATGTCTGAGTGTATGTGTTGTTGTGCAACTTGTGTTAAATAGTGAACATTTGAGGAGGAGTTTAAATGCTATTCGTATAAGAATGGTTGAGCCACGTCTTCCAGCTCATTATAGTCAAGGGTTTGCAGCCATTTCTCAGTGGTCTGTTTACAGGCCCTCAGTGTAAGAGGGTAAACATTTAGAATTCTATTGACGCGGTTGTATATAATGGGGCTAACGTAATGATACTGACGTTTGACAACTGCAAGTCTAGCTAATTCGATATGGCAGACCCTGTCAGACCTACGAGTTCTTGAGGTGAATTCCGAATCGAACGACAATTCCGAGTGCTTGCGCAATATGGTACCAAGTACAAATGCATGTCTCAAGGTAGGAACCTTACATAGGGCATATAGTTCCCTAGTTGGAAAACGAATAGGTTTACGTGTCATGACCTTCAGGATTGCCCGCTGCGCCCGCTCCAAGGACAGCATTTGGGTCTTCAACGCACCACCCCATGCAGTAACACAGTAGGTCAGTATAGAATGGGCGAGGGCAAAGTAAACCATTTTCAAGGTTGGTAGGTCAGCAGCTGTTCTTAGGTTTTTGAAAACGAATATCAGTTTTCGCACTCTTGGCACCAAAGATTCTATCTGGTCATTCCAGGTTAGCATACTATCAACGCAGACGCCGAGATATTTTATAGAATGTGTGCGCGTAATATCAACACAAGAGCAGTCTGGGTCAACAAGTCCTGCAGTGCAATTCTG